>ML220124.1:55643-213923 GCA_004786065.1 Ascodesmis nigricans
TCGGTAGCTTCAGGGCCCGGAGAGCATATTTTCTCTGGCGGTAGCGAAGAAGAGTTGATGCACAACTTCGTCCTCCACCATATCAACCATAATCTACCAGGGTTAAAACTCTTTACTCACATCAAGATAAGGCAGGATGGCCGAGTTGGTTATGGCGCCAGGTTAAGGTCACCTTAATAAGGTTGTATACTGAAGGACACAGCTTAATCTCCTGGTTCGGGAAACTGAGCGTGGGTTCAAGTCCCACTCCTGTCATTACTTCTTTTGTTTTTTTTTAGGGGACGGTTTGTAAGTATTCTTGTTTTGCAGAGTGGATGATCGTTGTGCTTTTGATGGGTTTTCTGGACACCATGGTTAAGTTTGATTGGATATTATTATACTTGGACTTGGAAAACTTATTGATTCAACTCTACTGGGACGAATCTCATGGAAGCGTCTGACCGTGTGGACCTCCAAGGTATATCATCCTAATTCCGCTCAGCCCTTCCTTACTTTAGCGCTCATACTTTTCTTCCTTTCCCCCTCTCTCTCTTCCAATATTCCCATATCCCACTACTTTTTATCCTCCCCAGAATCGTCACAAGGACCACCGACGTTCCGCTTCACTATCATGAACCTCTTCCGAAAAAACACAGCTCCGACTCTCGTCACCATGGATGGCCCCATCACCCTCATTATGGACGTTCGGGACACGCCTTCTCCTACTTCTCCGTTTAAAGCGACTCCGTCTCCTGCTCGTCCGGTCGCAGAACAGGATTTAAGAAATCGTATGTTGCATATCCTGTGGATAGAGGTTATTGGGCGCTGATGTGATCTTGAATGCAACGATGCCTATGATATTGTCATCTTCGTGTTCCTGGCAGCAATCTGTCTCTGCTACTTGATCTAGGAATGTCTAATAAGACGCTTGCACAGGCGGGCAAAGAAGGCGAACAGGAAACGGGAAATAAAGTTGAGGATTTTGAGGAATGGCGCGTCGGGAGGTACCGATGCGGTATCAAACTGTTTACACAACGGTTATGGGCATGTTGTGACACCGCCGAGGGTTTGGGTAGAAGAAGGGAAACGACGAGGAAGATAAACCAAGATGATCAGGAAGGATCAGTCAGGGTTGGAGAGAGGGAGTTTGGGTAAGTGTGGGGGAGAACCTTGCACATTCAGAAGGGGAGTATTAAAGCTCTTGATGAGGGGAATCTTGCATTGTTTGTACATTTAGTCCCAGGGTTTTCCAGGTTTATAGCGTTCGATGCTCCCAGCATCCTCTACCTCTATCTTATCGGCCTCCTCCACAGTTCCTCATCTCACCGTCTCTTTCCTCGGCTTCTTGACTTCTTATCTCCCTCTCTCCCTTCCAAACTCACCTGATCCAATCCTTCCCCAATCACCACCAGCACAGATCACCCAGCGTCCCGAACACGGCCACGTTACCCCACCAAACCTCCAAGATCTGTCACCCGCGGACTGGTCGGACACTTTTTCTCTCATACCACACCTTCTAGGTATATACTCTACCCCCCGTACGACCACACAATGGACAACTCCTACAGCGTCTCCCACCGCACCACGTCCGAGTGCACCATCAATTGCAGAGATCCCGTCGGCCCCGACGACACACGGACCTGCGAAACCGTCAAAGAAAGACTGCACGAATCCGGGAAATTCAACTCGCTTTCCCGCCTCTTCGAAGACCTCAGAAATGTCAAGCCCTGCGAGTTTGTTGAACCTGTTAAAATCGTCGAGTCATGCGAAACCATCGAAGTCGTCCAATTCCAGCCCTGCGAATTCGCCGAATTCATCGAATACACGCAAGTCCCATCAATTTCTCCAGCAGCTACTGCTGCAACGGTGGAGTCGCTATTCACCGTCGAACATCCTGCACAAGTGGTAAAAAGAGATGAAAAGGGGAATGCCAAGGCAAAGGCACTGCCACCGGCGATTTTTATCCTCGTGTTGATAGTGCTGCTTTTCATCGGGTGTATATATCGCGGACGGCGGAAAGATATAAGGGCGCGAATGTTCCCGAGAAACAACGATAATACGGGTGGTACCGAAAATCGAGGGAGAGGGAGAGCAAGGGTGAATCCTGCGAGTACTCCAAGGGAGGAGGAGGAGGAAAACGAAGAAGCAGAGGCGGAGCAGGAGGAGAGGATACCATGGGGTCAACCGGGGAATCAGCTACGAGTTGGGCATAGGGCTCGTGTGAGGATGCCGATTGGGCCGGAGAGGGTGAGAGTTAGGAGGCCGAGGGCGGGGAATATTGTGGGAGAGCAGGCAAAGCCAGAAGAGGATGATTGGGAACTACCGGGGTATGAGGAGGCAATAGGGATGCAGCCGCCGGTGTATCGGAGGTGATGAGGGGTGGAATTGGAGATGGGATTTGTTTTTGATTTCATGGTCTTGGAGTGTTGCTTTCTTTGACGGTATACAGTACGATATACAATTCATTGAGATGAGCCTGTAGAGTGCACCACGGATGGACGTCGCGATGACGTTGACGACAGACGCGGCTGCAGCTACTTCCGAACGCGTGTAACATGGTTCTAACCGCGCGTCTATAGACAAGGTGAAACGCACATCTCCAGCTCACGTGCGCGGGGGCATCCGACAAGTCCCCCGACTTCTGCCGCGACCCTCCACCCGCCAGACTACTCCCCCGCCCTCTTAACCTCAAGAATCGCCTTGCAACAACAACCCAGCCCTCCGCTACTTTCGACCAACAATCATGACCACAGTCACCGACCAGCATCCAAAAGAGGATGCCGATATCTACTTTGAAACTCATGCCGCTCCGACCAATCTCGCCCTTGTCGCCTCGGCGCTCAACACCTTTCTCACACACCACCGTGTCGCCGGCCGACGCGTTGTCCTTGTTTCATCCGGTGGGACAATGGTCCCTCTAGAGAACCAGACCGTCCGATTTATTGACAACTTCTCTGCCGGAACACGTGGAGCAACTTCGGCAGAGTACTTTTTGGAAATGGGATATGCCGTCATCTTTCTACACCGCCAGTTTTCGCTGTTGCCTTATTCACGACACTACTCGCACTCTACCAACTGTTTCCTTGACTTTTTGTCCGAATGGGGACGAATTGGCGAAGACGATGATGCGCCGGAAGGGACGGGAGATGGCGATGTTGTCGTGCGCCGGAAGTACAAGGCACAGATGCTCGATGTGCTGCGAAAGTACCGAAGAGCCAATGAGCAGAAACTCCTCTACCTCCTCCCATTCACGACCGTCTCGTCCTATCTCTTTTACCTCCGGGAAGTGGCGACGCAGATGCAGATCTTTGGCAGTGAGGGATTGTTCTACCTCGCCGCTGCTGTGTCAGATTTCTTTGTTCCTCCGAGCCGGATGGCCGAGCACAAGATCCAAAGCGGAGATCTGCCGGATCCGTTGGCCGAGGACTCAACACCGGCTACGACCAAGAGCGACTCTAAGGGCGGCAGGAAGTTGATGATCGATTTGGACCCGGTCCCCAAGTTTCTGAAGCGATTGGTCGAGCGGTGGGCTCCGGATGGCATGATTGTATCCTTCAAGGTACTCTCCAATCTCCTGAATTGCCCAGCGGCCTGACATTAACCGGGACACAGCTCGAAACCGACCCTTCCATCCTCCTCCAGAAATGTCACATGGCTCTCAACCGGTACCAGCACAATCTTGTCATTGGAAATCTTCTAGCCACCAGAAAATACGAAGTTGTATTTGTCAGCCCAGATGGTGAAGAATGGATCCGTGTCCCCCAGGCAAAAGACGGAGAAACACAAATTGAGATTGAGAGCGAGATTGTGCCAAAGGTTGTCGACATGCACGAGAGGATTATAAAAGAGAAGAAGGCGGCCAAGAGGGCTTAAGGGTTATGTGAAGTTTGCAGAGTATGACATGGACGACTTATGATTTTGACGGGATATTGATGCTGGGGCAGTTTGTACAGATATCTCATATGTATTGTGATGGCTTGCATTCATGGTGTAGATTTCGAGATGTACTTTTGATAGTTTTGTATATACCCGTTTATGAACAAAGAGTTCTTCATCCAGACAAGGACGCAAGTGTTTGCTTTGTTGACTGAAGGGCCTTGCTTTCACGCGGCCTCTCTGTGCAGGGCTGAGTAAGCACGGGCATCTCAAGCTCCCCCATCTCATCTCGACCTGAAACGATCTCCACCACTGCTGATCAACACCACACCATGGACTACAACCGCCACCCTTCCCCGACACGAGGAGGCCGTGATGATCGCCGCCAGGCCTACGACGAACCATACCAACCCCACAGCCGGTCACATCGTCCTTATCCTACAGAGTCTCGGGGACGGGACTACTACGGCTCTGAGCATGACCCCGACTGGCACCGTTCACGCTCCCGGTCCTGGTCTCCGCCGCCAAATTCCTCCCACCGCAGCGCCGGCCGCAACGACTACGATGGATCACACTCTCATGGTAGCTACAGTTCTGGCTATCGCGACCGCGACGCCCCCAGCCACCGCAACCGTAGCCGCGAACGAAGCCCCGGAGACGGTACCAGCTCGGACATACGCTTCGTCTCGCGCGATGTGATTATCGAAGGATTTGGAGGAGAGCGCACAGATGAAGACGTTGGAACCCCCGCCGTCGCACCATGACCTTGCTTGCCCGATCATTCATTTACACCTCTATCCTATCCCTAAGTTGCCTCTCTCTCGCTTCTGAGACCACACGCTTTGTCGGGACATGTTGGCTGAATGCATGCGGCAGCCGTGGAAGCCTGCGTGCCCCGGTGGCAGGCTGTTGCCACGCCGGGGCGGTGGGTTTTGCGGCGCTCGGCTTGGTGTATCTACAGATTATGAGAGAACTTGTTGAAGGATTAGGCTTATCCGGCGTGGAGAAGATGACGCTTATTCGAGATCGGAGAACTGGTGAGTTGGATGATTTGAAAGGAAAGCAATAGGAACTAACAGAAAACAGGTACTTCTAGAGGATTTGGATTTGTTCACTTCTCGACTACCAAGGATTCCATGGCCTTTATTGACCGATTTGGACCTACCGTCAGACTTGGAGAAGATCGTTGCCGAATCGCATTTTCGAAAGAACGAGACGATAATGAGAGACGGCGAAGACGAGACGAAGATGGCGAAGAATGGCGATGCAGAGTGGTATGTTTGATCACTGATTGTCTGGAAATTTCACTGACTCCTACAGTGTCTTCTCGTCAACTATCCTCGCCGTCACGAATGTTTCCGCTGCCAGACACCACGATCAGGTACGATCCACTTACATTCGTCCAAGGCATCAATCCTAAACCCATACAGATGTAACTGCCACGGGGACTCTCACTCATCCCACACCTACGCACTTCACTAACGACGGAGAACGCGATATGGCCACCTCACCTCCCTCCCAATTCCTCCTCTTCCGGCACCTTGAGCCCACAGTCACCGAAGAAATCCTCTCCAAAGGCGTCCTCAAACTCGCAGCCCCCATCTCCCCCGACGGTGCCAGCGAACACTCCATCCGTCGCGTCCTCCTTGTACGGGACCGCATCACCAACGAATCCTGGCGTTACGGCTTTGCCGAATTCTCCTCCTCACAGGAAGCCCAAAAAGCGCTCACCACATACGAGAAGAACGAGAAATTCACAATTTCATCAAAGCCCGTCAGCGTCTCGTATATTCATCCTGGAGTGTTTGTGCCGGTTTACAATGCAGCTCCGGAAGCAGAAAGATTCACATTCTTACCACTTCTCGGCGCCGTGGGTTTGAGGTTAGCGTATTGGGATGAAGAAGGCTACGTCAGCGAACTTGCTCTCCAATCTGCCCCAGAACTAGCACCTACTGCAGACCAAACTACCACCAAATCCACAGAGAAAAAAGCGAAGAAACGCAAAGCCGACGCCTCCGCTTCATCCACCACAGACAACCCGCACACGACGAAAAAACCCGCCGCACACCTCCAATTCTGGCAAAATCGCCATTCCGAACTCCACGGCCTCCCCAGGCAACAACCCAACCAGGACTCCAAACAGCCATCCCCACCGTCATCATCCGACCCCACCGGCCCTTCAACTTCAACCACAGCCATCACCACCACCACCATCACAGCATCAACGTTATCACCCACACCAGAATCCTTCGCAGACCTTACCAAACTTGCCTGTCTCCTCTGTTCGCGCATGTTCAAAACCGCGGAAAAACTCCACGAACACGAACGTGTTTCCTCGCTGCACGCCGGCAATATTAAGAACGAGAAACTCGTTGCCACCGCTAGAGCGAAGCTTCAGAAAGCCTCTGGTACTGGTGCAGGAGGTAATAATACGGCGGCGCCGGCGTATCGTGACCGTGCGAAAGAACGACGACAGGTTTTCGGGAATAGTAACACCGCTCCTACCACTGCCGGGACTTCGTCTTCGACTTCGAATACTGCGGGTGCTCCGAATGCGAAGAGACCGAGTCCCACAGCTTCATCAACCAATACCCCCGGCCAGGACGACCCCGCAACCGCAAAACCAAACCTGATGAGTAGCAAAGGCGCTGCGCTCCTCGGAAAAATGGGATGGAGCCAAGGACAAGGACTCGGAGCTAGTGGCTCAGGGAGAACGGAACACGTTGTAGCGGAGGTATATACTGCTGGCGCTGGGTTGGGGATGCAGGGTGCGAAGGTGGGGGATGTTGAGGAGGCGGCTAAAAAGGGGGCCGGAAGCTATGGGGAGTTTGTTATGCGCACGAGGGAGAAGGCGAAGGAGAGGTATGAAGGGATGGGATAGTGTGGGGATGGGGTGGGGGAGAGAGGGGAGGAGAGGATGAGGAGGGGTGCGATGGTATTTTGTTATGGCACTTTATCTAGGCGAGTGAGGGGTTGAAGCAATGCATGTCGTTATTCGCTTTCGCTATCATATTCCTGGAAAATGAGGACCAAGTCCTGTGATAATCCATGACTTTGAAGTTTGAACCAATATTTGACATTGACAAGACCATAATACTATTACCATTACCATTACGCCCCCTATAGAGTATAACACCCACCACCATCCAATCCCAACAATCCTGACAAGCCGATACAATCCAATATATCAGCTCCAAAGAAACCCCAACGCCAACCCACTCTCCCAACGCACCTCAAAATCTACCAAAGCCAACACCACCTATTGCTGTCCACCTCCATCATGTCCCCCCTGCGGCGTAAAATACC
Source organism: Ascodesmis nigricans (assembly GCA_004786065.1). Lineage (NCBI taxonomy): Eukaryota > Fungi > Ascomycota > Pezizomycetes > Pezizales > Ascodesmidaceae > Ascodesmis > Ascodesmis nigricans. The sequence goes on from ML220124.1 coordinate 62,805, forward strand.
GACTCCTCATGGCCTGTCCCAGACTCGACATTCTACTCGCCATACCTCCGGCGTGTAGGGTACTCAGGTAAGCTTCCTCCATGGCGGATTGTGTCACGCTTGCGTCTGTGGTTCGTCAGCACCATATCCTCCTCAACAACACCACTCCACAACACAGCAACAATGCTCGGAGGACATACCAGAAAGATCACTAAAACTACTCCCCATACTCGGCGAGCTCGGCCCCGCACTACTCCGATTCGGCGAATCCACCCCGCTCAATACCGACCTCCTATTCTGGTGATGATGCTGCCTCACCGTCCCACCAGCTCCCCTCCCACCGCCAGCTTCCCCGCCACTACTCCCCGTCGCGCTTTCACTCACCACACTCGCGCTTGCAGACGTGATCGCTGACATTGGTTCCCTCTCCCTCTCCCTCTCTCTATCGCTTTGCCACTCGCCGCTGCGCCGTGGAAGTGTGATGGTCCCGGTTAAATCACTTCCCGTCTCAGTGGTCGCAGAAAAGGGCAAAAATGCGGGAACACCGTCGTCGTTGTCCGAGGAGGAGGAATCATGATTGTATGGGTTGTTGTTGATGGAGGGGTGGTGGTAGTGGTGGGAGGAGGAGATGGAGGGGAGGCGTTTTTTGGTGAAGAAGCCAGGGAGCTTGCGCACACCACCGTGGGTCGAGATGGTTTGCTCGTCGTCGTTGGAGGAGGAGGAGATGGTGGAGTCTGTAGAGGAACGAGGGGACGGGGGATGGGGACGGGGGCTGGGGTTTTGGGAGGGGATGAAGCGGGAGAGGGGGTGGGAGGTGTGGCTTTGGGAGGAGGGGCCGCGGGACATGAGTTGTGAGACGGCTGGGAGCAAGTTAGTAATGAGCTGGGGGAGGGTGTGTAGAAGCTGGGATGATATTGAAGCTGGAAAACGTACCTCGTGCTGGATTACCTGGTAAAACAGTATGGGGACGAGGTGTAGCAACTGCTGACGGGGGATGTGTATCCATGAACCCAGTGACTGGCCTATTTGCAAAGGCAGATAACGGGCGTCCTTCTACGCACTCAGTTAGTCCAGCGTAGCACGGATCTCGACCTATGGCACTCACCCCCACTTGCGGTTCCAGGACGTGGCGGAAAGGCGTTTGGTGTTGGCGTAACGGGCGAAGACGACGTCCCGAGTGTCCCGGGGCTTATACCACCAACCCTCCGCATCTGAGCTTGGATCTGGTTGAGCTCGCGTTTATAGAGCCATGCAGCTTGCTGTAGGAGAAATGCTCTCGGGACCTGGAGCTGACCCGCACTGTCAAAGTATCATCAGCAACTCCGTTCGGCGAACAGTACTAAAGAGCTTACAGCTCATCCCCTAGTTCTCAAAGTCAGCAAAGCTTTGACAACCTGAGAGGCTCCCTACAATCAGTCTCTGCGTTACGGTTCCCCCGGGAGAGAACCTTCCACAGATATCGCTCCTTCGCAGCATCCCATTCTACCTACCCAGCCTTAGCTTCTCGGCTAACTGAGGATGGTGATGGATTTGCAAACTTGCGGGGGATCGACAAAGCCGTTCCGGTTGAACGGTAGGCGGAGATAAACGACGTATTGCGGTTCCGGAGCTTGGGCTGGAGCTGGGGGAGCTTGTCCACGTCGGGTGCCGTCTCGATCGCCTCGGAGGGATCCGCCTCGTTGTGGTAGCTGCGAGTAGTTTTGCTGGGCGCCGATGCTGCGGGATGATGGTCGTCGGGGGTCCATGAGTATTGTCAGAGGGGTTCGGGTGTGGGCGTGGTAGGGTGAATGGAGAGCTTATGTGGGATGACTTGGGGTGAGGTTGACATCACGTGAGCGGACATCAGGCACAGGAAACAGGCAACTCAGGGAAACATAGAACCACCGAGATGGCCATGCAATGCAGTCCGTCAAAGGTGCAGGGACTAGAACGATGCCAGGCGACACGTATCACACATTCGCATGATCCAATGTGACTTGTTCAAGGGACAGCTCAAGCACGAGAAGACCGAGAAGACAAAAAAAGTCCCAAGATTCCGAAATCTCAAAATATTGTACAAAATCCACCCGCATGAAGCTCATGGGTCTATCCCAGGCGCCCGTCCTTCGTCTAATCGTCTCTCGAATTCTCATTAAGTTTTCTTCCCCAAAAAATCATAACGTCATACATACTTGCACTCGCTTAGTTGCCGTGGACCTTGGTGAAGTACTCCTTGGAGGCCTTGGGGTCAGCCTTGATGGTGTCGGCGCCCTGGCTCCAGTTGGCCGGGCAGACCTCGCCGTACTGTGGGTTGAGTTAGCTTGGATATACTGCAATAGTTGCAAAGCTTCAACTAACCTTCTCGGTGAACTGGAAAGCATCAATCAAACGGATAGTCTCATCGACGGAACGGCCGACCGGGAGATCGTTGATGGTGATCTAGGTGTGTTTAGCAAAAGCTTCAATGACCAGTGACGTTGGTATACGAACCTGTCTAACGGTACCCTTGGGGTCGATGAGGAAGAGACCACGGAGGGCAATACCCTCCTCCTCCAAGAGGACGCCGTACTCGCGGGAGATCTTGAGGTTCTTGTCGCTCAAGAGAGGGATGCTGACACCGCCGAGACCACCGTCCTTGCGGGCAGTAGAGGCCCAGGAGAGGAGGGAGTACTCGGAGTCGGTGGAGGAGAAGACGACCTCGGCGCCACGCTCGGCGAACTGCTTGGTGGCATCGGAGAAGGCAATGATCTCGGTAGGGCTGCACAGTATGTCAGTCGTGGCCTGGGAAGTAATGGCAAACTCTGGAGGAACGCGGCATACCAGACAAAGGTCCAGGCCATGGGGATGAAGCCGAGGACGAGCCACTTGCCCTTGTACTGCTCGAGGGAGATCTCTATAATGCTTTGTTAGCTCATGCGCCAGAGATTCAGAGAGCTCTGGCATCAACGAGAGGGAAGATTGATGCAATTGGAGGGGTGAATGGCGCACCCTCAAAGCCACCGTCAACGACGGCAGTGCCCTTGAATTCGGGAGCGGGGTGCTGAACGCGGGCAACCATTGTGGATGTAGTTGTTTTGTTGGGTGGGAGTAGTGGGTGGGATGAGGATTGACGGAGGGGTCTCGGGGTGGTAGAGCTGTGGAATAGCGGAGTGGGTGTTGAGGAGTGGGATGGGATGTAGAGGGAAGAGAAGGAGGGGGAGAGGCACAACAACAGTATAAATCTCTCTCTCTCTGGCTGGGGGGGGGAAGGAGCTAACACTGTAGTACAGGTCACGGAAGATGGAACGACACTCAGGCAAGGGTGGGTGACGTTCCCCTCAACAGCCGGGAGCTTAGACAGAGTCAAGCGGGTCCGAAAATTTCTCCAGCTGCGATCACTCAGCAGAGCACGTCGAGGGCGATCTAGCCCATCGGCCTTATCAACGGCCTCCGGTGATAGAAGTGTCGAGAAGCCGACCACCACCACCAAAACACGCTCCGGCGCGTCTTTTCCGAGGGGCCAAGCCCGGGGCCGGAGGGAGAGAGAAGGAAAAGCGTGTACGAGAGTCTCCGGTCATGACCTCACGTGGTCACGTGAGTGGTTGTCATTGGGCTGTTTCGTTGAGGTGCTGTTGCAGAACCATGCACCACCAACTACCCGGGTACCGTTTTGCTTGTGATCCATGTGTATCCCTGGGTCTAACAAATCTTCAGGCTTGAGAGTGAATCATTCTTGACTTGAATGCCATTTAGTCGGTTTCAACAGCACATCACTCCAGCTTTCAAACATGCAGTCGAGCATGCCACTGTATGGCGGATATCCACCTTTAAGTGATGCCATCAAGCATGTGTCCGCTCATATCTAGGTAAAGCAGGTACCGTATGCGCTCTTCCTATCTTCGCTGCGGCATAATTTTGGAATATCAAAGTTAGACAAATCAGTCATGAGAAATTGATAGCCTCTAGGTGAAGAAAAAGCGTGCCGTGCTCATTCTGGAATTCCGATGACAAACGGTCACACGTGATTCCATGAGATTCCTTGCCACTGCGTTTTGATTGCCATGTAGTATTTGAAATCATGTAAATCGAGTGCCTGTAGCATGCAATATTTAATGGCGTTGGGTTCAACAGTGGCGGTGGTGGCCCAGCAATCATTATCAGAAAGTTTTTCCAAATCACTGAAAAGCAAGCTCCGGGGTCCCTGAAAAGTCTTTCTTGCAATAATTGTAATAATTAAACATCTCCAGTTGGTTCAACATGCATATGCTCAGACGGGACAAGTCTCATGAAACAGGATGATGGATTGCTTCGCTGAACAGAGGCAGAACAGTGGCGGGAGGCACAAATGCGGGATCAAGGAAACATGGTCCGGGAAGTTGCAACGCAAACCATCAAGGTTGGCGATACTCCTGTAGGATGCTGAGCATCTTGCACGCTGGCAAGAGTTCAAGCCGTTTAAGGAGAGAGGAAAGGCGGGTTTCTATCATGTATATGCTGAAGAGTCGGCAACAGAGCCTTCCAGGTTGTTTTCGCCATAGTAAATCCAATGCGCCGGCTTCATGGTGGCAGGCCACCAGGGTGTTAGCAAAGTTTGTGCAGTCCTTAATGGGGTTCCGAGAACTTGCTGCGTTGATAGCATTGCTCGACAAATCTTGAGGTTTACCGGGCCCTGGACAAAAGAGGCTGTACAAAGATGGTGAGGAGTTAGTGCTGGAGCTCACAATGCGGTCGTTCTCCAGGTTCAGTTCCTGCAGCCAGTCAGCGCACATTTCAGCACAGTGCTGCGCTAACGCCTGTCTTCGGCTGACAAGCTTCCCCATCTCCCTCACCGCGACGACCTCGTCTCATCCCCCCGCGACAGTCAACCCCATCTATTCTCCCCCACCCCAACTCTTCTCCCCTCCCTCCACCCTCCCAACTTCGAGCACTCCACTGCCCCCTGCGCGTACCGCCCGAATCCTCCTCCTTCGCGTCGTCCCGAACGCGTCGCCGAACGGAAGGGCCACAGCTGTCCTGAACGGCCGCCGCCTGCTGAACTTGAGGCCCATACACAGCGACAATCACCGCCCGTACCTTCTCGACACCATCTAACTCTCTTCTAACCTAGCCTTGTGGGATATAATCTCGCTTTCGATTCAGCGAACCTCCTGTACCTACTCAGACACCTCTGTTGGAATCAAGAAGAGGATCCTGTGTTTTCTTTTCTATTACTTTGAGCGAGACGTCTGTTACAGAGGCGAAAGGTTTTGCATTGTAGCGAGCGAGGAGCAGAAAAGTTGTTTCTTGTGGAGCTAAAGTTCTCATCCTATCGGGGAGAGTGTACGTATCCACCCTTTTGATTTTGTATCCTGTATTTGTACGATGAGCGGATGGAGTTTCTTTTCTTCTTTGGCAAGAAGTTTCTATTATTCATATCTCCCTCTCTCTTTTTCCTAATGTTCAAAAGAAGGTGTGGCGGCTTTGGTGATGTTTTCCATGGCGCTGATTGATCATGTTCCCCGGATAGATTGGTGTACCAAGATCTTGATAAAAGAGAATTGAAGGAAGATCTACTCAACTAGAAGAAGCATACAGATTTCACTAGCACTCAAGGTCGTGTGAAATCATCAAAATGGCCGACGAATTCGATATCGACATTTACGGAGACCTTAACCCGGACGAGCCTACAACCAGTGCCCCGGCTACCAAGAAGGAGGAAGAAGATGACCAGTATTTGAATGACAATGCGGAGGTGAAGCAAGAGCAGAAGAATCAGGAAGACACCGACATGGGCGCATCCGCTCCAGATGGCGATAACTCCGTCCCAATCAAGGAAGAGGGTCAACCCTGTCAGTCTAAGCAGAAGCGCAAGCTTGATGACAGACCTTATGATCCGAATGCTACAAGTGCACTTTACATTGCCGATTTACAGTGGTGGACGACTGACGACGACATCCGTGGTTGGGTTCGGTCGTGCGATTGCGAGGACGAGCTGAAGGACATTACATTTAGTGAACATAAGGTTAACGGCAAGTCTAAAGGGTATGAAAAATCCATAAAATTGTTGCAGGAAGATGATTAACTATTTTCAGAGTCGCATTTGTCGAATTTACCACCCCACAAGCCGCCGCAGCAGTCAAAGCGAAGATTGAATCCGGTTCCAACCAGCCCGCATACATGGGCAAGCGGCACAGCGTCAATTACACCAATCCGAATACCAACCCCTTCCGCACTCTCCCCAAGGACGCTCCCCAGCGCGATCGTCCTCGCGATTTCCAGGCCGGCCGAGGAACAGGCGCTCCCCACTCTGCTGGACCCGTCAATGCGCCCATTGGAGCAGCAGCCGGTGCTATGGGCATGAACGCTGGTATGCCTATGGGAGGCTTCCGTGGCGGCAGAGGCGGTTTTTCTGGCCCTGTACGCGGAGGAATGGGTGCTCCATTCATGGGTGGACGTGGTGGGTTCGCCCCACCTGTTCAACAAGGCTCTCCTCAGCAGGGATTCCAAACTCCGATGGGCGGGTTTGGTAACCCTAACATGCCTATGCAGCAGTTCGGAGCCGGTAACTTCCAGGGCGGTAATTTCCGTGGTGGTATGAACCAAATGCGCGGCGGACCTAACATGAGAGGCCGCGGAATGGGAGGGCCGATGATGGGTGGTGGTATGGGAATGGGTGGTAACATGGGCGGCATGGGTATGAGCGGCAATATGGGAGGCATGGGAATGGGAGGCGGAAACATGGACGGCAGTGGATTTAATCCGATGGGCAACATGGGTGGATTTGGTATGGGCGCCGGTATGGGCGAGCCCCTCCCCATTGAAACAAAAGCACCATGTAAACTGACGCTCTCTTAGGACCTGGCGGATTCCCGACCCCTCATTTCAACCCGGCCTTCTTTCAGGGACAACAAGGCGGCGGACAAGGCCAATGGGGCGATAACAATCCTCACCCAGCCAAGCGTGCTCGTCCCAATGAGTAGTTTCATTAGGGAGTCGGGACCCTGGCGGATACCGCAGGCTGTTGATCGTTGCACTGTGATGATACATTTGTGTGTTTTCTAAGATTATGATTTGCATTTCATTGGTGCTGGTTTCAGGTTGCTTCCATTACTATTGTTTAGAATTCTTCAACACACACATTTACACATAAGCATTCACAGTTGCAACTTGTCATGTTACGGCGCGCAGTGGGGAGTCAAAGGCGATGATGTAGCTTCTTTTTCTTCTTCTTTTTCCGTGTATGTTTAGTATCGGGTTCTTCTTCTCTTGCTGTTGCATTTTTGCTGTTACCGTTAGTTGCTCTGTCACTGTCACTGTCAAACCATCCTCACTGCTGCTGCGGCTTAAGGCTTTTTTCCCTTCTTCTCATTGGCTGCATCTTGGGTTTTCGGTTTCTGTGGGTTCAAGATGTTTTAACAGTAAAGGTCCAGTCCGACTTGTCTTGCACGTTGAGCCCATGGGCCATGGATGGTGTGCATGTGTACTCTGTGATACCGGGAAAATGGTGCCAGTCTTACTGTTATTGTTCTTGTGATGTCTCTAGGGATAAAGTGGGCGTTGTGTAATAGAGATTGTAGAGAAGATATGATACGATTCATGATATTGGAATGATTGAGTGGTAATATGAGATTCGTCAAGACCCTGAATACGTGAGAAGTTGATTCTTATGATAGTAATGATTCTCGTTTATTGTCCGTTGATCCGTTCTCAGCGTTGGTTTCTCTGAGATTGCATGTGCCTTGAACAGCCAAATACAACCCCAATCATCCTACGTGAAATCCCATAAAACCCCAGCAACGAATACAGCAACCAATCTAGCAACCTACCAATCCTCGCTCCAGAATATTAACAGGAGAGTCAGGAGAATATTATTACCCCACATCTTCATCCACTGAAGCTCACGCTACCCCGATGCATCCTCCACATCCCACATCGCCCTCACGACCTCTTTTTCACCTCCACCACCGTCGCCAGCCTCGGAATCCCAAACGACCACCCCTCCTCCTCCTCCCCCTCCTCCGCCACAGCCCTCCCACCCTGCAAATCCAACTCCACGCTCCCCCACCTCAACGCACCCACATACGGTTGCACATTCCACCCCAACCTCACACTTGCACCCCTCTCCGAAAAACTCCCAGATATATCACTAACCTTATACCTCACCTCCTCTCCCTCCAGTTCCAACTTCGCAGAGCCAATGTCAGGGAGTATCATGTCCCAGAAGATCAGCTCGTTGTCGGTGTAGTTGGAGGACGGAGAGGAGGCGTAGGTGATGCTGAGGTAGGTGAACACTTGCTTGGTGTTCCAGGTGAAGAGTGGGCGGGCATCGAGGGTGAGGTCGAAGGTTAGAAGGAGGATGTCGCGGGGTCGGGTGGGCGGTCGGGGACGGGTGGGTCGGCTGGGGAGGGTGGTTAGTCTTTTTGGTGGTTTGTGGAAGATAGAGTTTGTTGAGTTACACTTTGACGCTGTGGAGGTCGAGGGAGGCAGTGGGGCTGGTGGGATAGAGGAGCGTTGAGAGGGTGGTGAAGATGGAGAGGAGGATGGTGATGGTGGTGAAGAATTCAAGGGTATAACGGGCTCGAGAGGGGGCGGAGTGTAGCATTGTTGCTGGAGATGATGAGGACGAGTAGCAGGAGCGGGAGTAGGATGAGGAAAGTTTAATAATAACTTTAAGTTAGAATGAAGCTGCAGATGCATACATGTCAACATAGTGAAATGCGCAAACTTAGTTGACAAACATGATAGCGATATCCAACGGCGAAGTCTCGAATCAAGGAGGGGAACCGGTAAGTGAGGCCGAAATGAAGACCCAACAGTAACAAAGGAAACAGGTTCACATGCTTAAGTATCTCCGATCTTTATACAATTCATTCTACACAATTGCAATCACCACCATACAGATTCTCATTTCGAAGGAAGAATTTAGTCGGTCTTGTGGTAGTTGTACTTCGGGTTCCAGCTGCGGGGTGATTAGTCCAATTTTGTCCGGCCCGATCGATGGGACGTGTTCTTACAAGAGAGTCTTGTCACCATCACCCCAGAAGAAGTTCTTGGTCCTGATGTTCTGGTAGTCGTACTCGGTGCGCTCCTCCAAAGGCTCCATGTGGTCCCAGTGCTCCATGTGCTCCTGGTAGAGGTTATAGGCGTTGATGGCCGCAACGACCAAGAAGGGGATGGTGCCGCTGTCGAATGGGTTAGTCTACCGAGTCAAAAATTGTTGTTTGGGATGACCATGGGCCCGTACTAAATGGAGAGTTTGCGCCAGAGTTCTGTAACGACATCGCAAATCAGCATTCGGCCAATATATTTCTCCCCCGGCCCCATCATCACAGCCATATCGCCAAACTCAATTTATTCCCCACCCCACCACCGTCGATAAAAAACGTACCGCTGGAGCTGGCAGCGTGGTGCTCAACGGCAAGGCGCTCAGCGATGAACTTGTTGCCCTTCTCCGGGTTCGGCTTAGCGAACGGGACGGTGGAGTTGAAGCGGCGAGCAATCAACTGAGGGCGAGCAATGGCGCGCGGGGCGAGACGAGCGGCGAACATGGTTGCGGTGTCGAGTGGTGAGTGGAGATTGCGGGTCGGCGGGACTTGGACGGGAGGTTTCGGTGTAAGTGCGGAGAGTGGTGGGCTGATGACGATGATATTACCCGGCACTGCCGATGGGAGTGGGTGAATGACGCCAGAGAGCCGATCACGGGGCGACGCGAGCAGCAACGCGAACCTGGGAAACGCTGGCGACGGAGACAGCTCGCTACGACGGACACCAGTCACTCGCTACGGCCATCCATCACGAAACTTCTTTGCTACATCAACAATTATCTTTTCCGCTGATTGTTTACGGCATGGTTCTGCGACTCACGACATGGAATGGTTGGTCCCTCTGGCGCGTCAAACTAAAAAACCAGAACTGACGGCCTCCAGTTAACGGTATCAAGTCTGCCTCCTTGCCATGTTTCTCCAGAGGACAATTCGACTAACGCTGGCGGCCTCGACAGAAATCCCTTCGGCTACCACCCATGGAGCTCCGAAAAGTCCTTCAAGCGCATGTTCGACATTCTGGAGGCGGACATTCTTTGCTTCCAGGAACTCAAGATCCAGCCGGAAAACTTGACAGATGAGATGGTACTAGTTCCCGGATGGGACTCGTACTTTACGTTTCCCAAGCACAAGAAGGGTACGGTCACGGGATGTCGGGATCAAGAACATGGGCTGATAAACCGTAGGGTACAGCGGCGTGGCGGTTTACACACGGAACTCCAAGTGCCAACCCGTCAAGGCCGAAGAAGGCATCACCGGTGTCCTTGAAGTTCCTGGGAAGTTCGGGCGAAGCTACAAATCGCTCGACCCCTCCGAATGCATTGGCGGATATCCAGACCTATCGAGAGAAGAGGCGCTGTTGTTGGACAGTGAAGGACGAGCCCTGGTTTTAGACTTCGGCGCCTTCGTCCTTATTGGAACCTATTGCCCTGCATCCACCGACCCCAGCCGAGACGACTTTCGGATAGCGTTTGTCGAGACGCTTTTTGAGCGTGCGAGACGACTCATTGTGGAGCACGGACGAAGAGTTGTAATAATGGGCGACCTCAATATTTCACGGCAAGAAATTGACTCTGCAGAATCAATAGCTAGGATGAATGCTCTGAGGGCAGAAGGCTATGAGAATTGGATTGATACCCCAACAAGAGCGGCGTTGGACAGACTGGTTGAGCCGAACCCTGAAGGTGTAATGATAGACACATGTCGTGAATTCTGGCCTACAAAAACGGGGATGTACACATGTGAGTTTGATCGATAGTTGCATCCGTCGAAGAGATGACTGACTCCGCACAGGCTGGAATGTCAAGCTGAACAAGCGGCCCGGAAATGCTGGTGATCGGATTGACTACATACTGGCATCCTCGGACATGAAGCCATGGTTGTGTGAAGCGAACATACAAGAAGGACTGATGGTGCGTCTTCCGGGCTGGTTACTATCACAGAACTGACATGTCTCAGGGTTCTGACCATTGCCCGGTGTATACTATAATCAAGGATACCGTGGTTGTTGATCAGCAAGAACGGAATATTCTGGATTTGGTCTTTCCTCCGGGGACGTACGAAGATGGCGTACGACAAGATAAGGTTCCAATGCCGTCTCCTCCCCCACTCTGTCGCAAAGAGTTCTCGGAATTCAAACACCGCCGTAGCATCAAAGACATGTTCAGCAATATGAGTTCAAAACGCTCGACGCCCGCGAACCTACCTCAATTAACACTATCTTCTTTACAAAGCAGTCCTGTTAAATCTAATAAACGGGGGCCGGGTCATATGTCATCACAACCCTCGCCATCCAAGGCGGAAACGAAAAAGATAAAACGAGCGAGCGCCCCACAATCCAATTCAAAGAAGTCGAGTGGACAACAAAGTCTCAAAGGTTTCTTCGCGCCTAAAAACTCGAAAGAAAAGATACCTACCCCCAATGATACACCCCCAACCCCCTCTCAGATCGATGTCACCGGCCCAGAGGCCTCCCAAAGTGCATCTAGCGAACCGATGACCCAGCCCGAGGAATCAAACAACGAAGAAATCATCATTGATCCTTCCGAGTCCAGGGAGAAATGGGGCAAAATCTTCACCCCACGGCCGCCGCCTAAGTGTTCCGGTCATGGAGAAAACTGCAAACAGATGATAACGAAGAAACCGGGCCCGAATAATGGAAGGGCTTTTTGGATGTGTGCGAGGTAAGGGCCCGTGAGCCGTACATCTTGCTCAACTGACGAGACTGACAAAGAGATTAGGCCGATAGGGCCAGGAGGGGAGGCGGAGATGAATTCAGGGAGAGTAAGTGAGTGGAGATGTAATTACTTTATGTGGGCAAGCGAGGTTTATTCTAGAAGGGGGTTCGGTGGGGATGGGAGCAAATAATATCAGTGGGCCGAGCGGGTGAGATTGTAGGAGACAAAAAATGAAGGCGGTGCCATGTGAAGATGTGCATTCAAGAGCTCTAGGTCCTATGCATTAAAATCAACAGGGTTGGGATTTTGCAGTGTAAATTACTGCTGTATCGACCGGTGACCTTGCAACATGACGCGTAATGCGGTGCTCTGAGGGTTCTGCTTGGAGGGGTGCGTAACGCAGCAGACAGGTCATGGCTACTCACTCCGATAAGAATTGGTTGCAAGGTCGCTGGTCAATACAGTATTTGGTGACGGGTAAAGCTGACCGACTCGGATCCGGTTTTACATACCCGTACCCTTGTCCGCACAAGAAGAGGGACATAAATACCGTACGACGAAGCCCATCATGTGTTGTAAAACAAGGACTTGTAGGTTTCCGCGAGAAGAAGTTGGATCACTTTCGTACAGTGTGGAAGCGGTGGGAAGCTATTTGGGCCCAGCTGAAGCATGTAGGTCGCATGACTAACATGAGTCGTCAGCAACGTGAATCGAACTGGTTCCTTGGGAATGGACTTACGCACTTGGAGACGCAAATGGATCCTGATAGAGTACACTGGGGTTGCCCCCAGAACTCCGGCCACGGGTCTGGGAAGCCATGGGTGTCGAAAAGGCAGGCTCTACTTACTACACCAGCAAAACGCATGCACGATGTTGTGAGGGTGGATAGCGCCCTCTTCAGCAATAGAATGGTGTGGAGGAGGTGATAATTGAGTTGTGAGAAAGAACGGCGCAGAAACCGGGTAGTGGGAACCAGGAGGCTCGCTGAACAGCACCGCAAGCAATCTACAGCCACCCTCTCAACCTACTCCTAAACCAATCCACATCGTTCGCCGTGTCCGCCCAAGAATCATCTCTATCGCTCGTTTGGCTACGTTTCATCATCCTTTTCCCTTTTCTTTCTGTTTTGCCCAAGCTTTTGTTGGAGGCGTAAACCATACTCAACTCCCATAATCCCGTTCTTCCTCGGGTCGGATATTTTCAAATATACTGATCGGAACCTCTATAATGGTGGTGATGCAAAGACTCTTGCGCTCATCCGGGTCCTGCGGCCAATGAACGGCATATCAGAAGCACATCAATACTGGTAATCCAATAAATCACATCGAAGAAAGTACAAAAAACGGAAACAACGCCCCAAACCACATCCACCATAGAAACCGCCGTCTCGATAACGCAGAATGTCCTATCAAGAATCGGTGCTCCCACCTCCCTCTTAATCGATCCTAGACGTAAAAACCAGCGGCAATGGCCCTATTCTCAGCACAAAGCGATCCTTCCACTCATCCCAAAATACCTTGTTATTGAATGACAGCCCGAGAGAAACGCGATTCACCCTGATAATATTTGCCAACGCCAAGCGGATTTCCTGCAACGCCAAGTTCCTACCGACACAGATGTAGGGGCCTGTGGCAAATGGGATGAAGGCATTGCGATTCTTGATGAGCTCCGGTCGAGTTGTCCAACGCTCAGGAAAGAAAACCTCGGCTTGGGCGAAGTAGCGCTCATCTAACCAACATTCATGTCAATCTCACAAACATTTCCCCGCAGGTTAAGGACTGATAGTTTGGTGTTGCATACGCACCCCTCTGAATCGCAAACGGACAGGTCCTCACGACAGTGCCCCCAGGAAGCCAAGTCCCATCAATAGTCCTTCCATCATCTGGCACTATGTACTGTGTGCCATTTGGCGCTGGGGGATGGAGTCTGAGTGTCTCATTGATTACTGCATTCAGATATGGTAGTCCTTTTACCACGTCGACAGTTATTTCATCATATGGCGAGTTTGGGAATGCTTCCAGCAGTTCCTGATACAATCGCGTCTGGAGGCCTTTGTTTCGAGAGAGTTCGTAGAGCGCCATGGAGATTGTGGTGGACGTTGTGATGGTCCCTGCAATTAATAACACTTGCGCGTTGGAGGAGAGCTCGTTGCCATGGAAAGCCACGAGATGAGGAGGGGCGGTACGATGATCTGCGGACATGAGGTGGGAAAAGATGTCTTTGCGGGAGAGTCCCACTGAGCGACGGGCTTCGAAAAGGGCTTCACCAGTTGAATTGAGACGGTTGCTGCCCTTTAAAAGAGGAAGTACAGAGAAGAATTCACCTGTTGTTTACCGGGGATCAGAATGCTGGCGTTTGGGTGGCGAGAGAAAACTGTGGACAGGAGGGCCATAAAGGAGAACTAACCGAGCATACGCAATGACCCGATGGGTTGTATGAGAGCAAGGAGCCCGTTTATGGATTCGAAGTATTCTCGGTTACCATATCCTTCTTGGAGGCCTTTTTCTACTCCGAATCCGAGATCAGAGACCCTAAGGGTCACGTTAGCCTGCAAAAACAGCGAATACGCAGTATTCAGAACCATACACGTCGTGAGCAAATTCGTCAGTTCGCAAGTCGATCCTGACCTCTTTTCCCTTCGAACTTTTGATCACTTCCATGAGTCGGTGCACATGATACTGCACCCTGGGAGCATAATCCTCAAGCGCGGCGCTCGTAAAGCCCTTGTCCCTAAACACCGTCGGATCAAGGTTATCAGTTTGATTATCACACATCCCCCCCCCACACTGGGATCTAACTCACCAAATTTTCCTCCAGACCTTATGCCTCGCCCTATCCCTTATTGTCGATAATCCCGCAGCACCAAACAATGTCGCGATTTCATACATCGGTCCCCTCTCATAAATCCCATGCTTCGGATTCAATGCATCCACATTATTTACCGACACCTGATTTGGACCTGTCCTCACAAAGTCCCCATACTTCTTATGCAGTTCCTGTGCGTGCAATGGGAACCTTCCGATAGTGTTGTACCACGCCTCATGAATCAGCGACACCGCAGCAAGTTTCTCCCCAGGGAAACGCCGGAGAGGGTGGAAGAACAGGCGTTGGATGATAACGAGGACGGTGAGTGTGAGAAGGAAGATTCCGTCGTCGATCATAAGACGGAGGCCTATGGAGAGCGTAAGGCTGGTATCTGACTTATAAGTGTCATGGGGATTGGCCTGGATGGCAAGCTTGCGAAGATACAAGCAGAAGAGAAAGTTCCCAACCAAGAAGGCCTGAAAAAACTTCCAGAACGGAACCTCGCGGATTCGGGTTGTTATCTGCTGGGCGAGAAGGGCCGCACAGAGGGCCGCAATGATATCGGGCGGAATGGAGTAGTCGGGTGTCGGGAGCTCAGTGAATCGCTTATACATGGCGACCCGCGATGAGTTGGGTCGAAGTTAAAGGATTGCGTAGAACTTCTGGAACCCCCCCTCTTTTATCATCATGGACATGTCGTCAGGGTCTGGGAGCTCAGCTCGAGCGGGGAAGTTGTACGACAACTCGGAGATCCGGGCAGTCTCCAACATATTTCCAGATCTGGAGTGATGGACATACTGGAGACACTTTCGAATGTCATGGTGTAACAAGGATTTGTGTGTGGTTTCGGTGTGCCAGTAAACAAAACGCTCACGAGCCGCTCCCTACAGAGGTGGATTGATAACACAACTGCCATCTACATGTATTTTGTATATATAATCATGCTCTGCATGGTACTACCGAAATGCATGCATGTTTCTGAATATAAACAAAGTGATTATGGAATACGAGTCCGGACGCCTGTGATAGATAATACCCTGTTCAGCTTCAGCTGAATTGTTTCCAAAGGTGTTTTCTTATTTCGGTTAAACCCGTATCTATTGACTCTACTCTGATCTATTCGCACATTATCCCCCTCTGTGGGCCTGCTCCTGGTCCCCTCAAAAAACATAAACGCCCTGGTTACGCCCCAGCTAGACCAGTTAACAATCCTCTCAAAAACTTTATAAAATCCTCCATTACTATATATATCTGATATAGGGCACGCGAATCATGATGCCCCCCATAGATAACACTTTCCTAAAAGGCTAAAAGGTGCATTTTGATACCCGAACCACTTTCAAGGAAGCAGATTTGCATTCGAGCAGAATCGGGGACTACCTGGGACAAGTTGTGCCCTAGGCGAGACTCTGGGGCCCTATTTGAGGACCCTTTGACCGAGTCGAGCCCCGTAGTACCTTGTCTAGGACCCTATGGCCTTGACAAGGGCCTGTCCTGTAGTCATACAGTAGGATTCGCGTTGAAGTCAGTTCTTGAGCTTAGATATGAGAGGCCTCTTCTGCGAATCGTTTCCAACGGGTTGGGCTTTGTTGGTTGGGAATCTTTAACATGGGCTCGTAGCATGTCATGGACTAAGGCAAAATAGGTATGGGTTTGAATTAAAGGCCATTGAGCCTCTTCACCCGAGGAACCCGTGGGGGCAAGCGTTTCTAGCTTCCCTACAAAAGTGCTGTATTGGATTCATGAGAGACAGTCAACATCATACACTTCTACAAGTACTACCACTGGAGCTTTTGTTGGTAACACTCTTCCAGACTTTTATACTCTGTACACCCTCTTGAAACTCCTGAGAGATATATATATTTGCCGACTTTCTGTTTCACAGCTTCGGCTCGGGAAGTCAATCGTTGTGGACCGCAGAGACTTGCCTTCGCCAACGTGAGGCCAAAGTAGTACTCCAGCACACAAGACACGTATAGACGCTTTGGCAGTTGATACCGAAAGTATTATCGGTGGCCGGGAAGTAATAGAAGTTGCAGAGATTGCTGCAGGATTCGCAGACCTTGAGGTAGCGGAGGGAGTCGCGGGCGAGTCGTGTTCGGAGCATGAGCGATTGGTGACAGGTGAGGTTTTTGGGCCGAGAACAAGAACGTAGTAGGGAAAAGCGGGAAGTAAGGATCAAGCTGAGGTGACCGACCGGGTCGATGAAGGGTTTGATGATGAGGATTAACTCGGGCGGAATGGTGTGGAGTTTTTGTGACATGGTGGAGGGTGGAATTGGAGGTTAAAGTAGCGGCGAGGTCGTGCGGGAATTTCGGCGAGCTGAGATCGCGAGAATACCAAGAGATGTAATCGTTTGCAGAAATGTGAAGAGTTCTTCTCCTGTAAGCTGGAAGTTGCGAGGGAGGCAATATCTTGGCATACAATTGATAAAAAAATGGACCATTAAACTGTTCCGACTTGAGTCGTTTCTTCATTGTATCGCCATAATACAACTGAGCCACGAAACTAATGAAATCGTGTCTGACGACAACCAGGAGAAAGAGTACCCAACGTTATTTCGCCAACTACCGGTACTAATATATCCCTTCCGATGAGGCCCCAATTTTGCCAACGAAATCCGCATTTCTCTTTCTGTTTCTCCTTTCACACCTTACATCATTACCAGAAAGATTCCAGCCCCAAGCAACACGGCGATCAACAAACTTGAACCCAATGTCTCATGGGGGCCTGTACCGGAGTGCGCCGGTGGTGTCGATGTGAGCGATTGAATATTCGCCCCAAACTTGACCAATGCCGAATTCCACACTCGCTCGAGAAATGGTATGACAACGTTTGGAATGACACCACTCTCAATGAGGAGTTTCCCCGCAAAAATAATAACCAACGCAATCGCCAAGTAACTTCCACCGAGAATGAGGGCCCGGCGTCCCCAGTTCACTGCTCCATAATGCTGCAAGTATGCGAAAATTGAATCTTTGGATACGTTTCCAATCTTGGATTGGATCAAAGCCGCAATGGAACCTATCCAATGATTAGTCAATGCCTTCGCCATGATGAATCGCGGTCAATTGAGACGGCTTACCTAATGCCACTCCGCCTTTGGTGAATCCTATCATCCACAATGCGGCCTCAAATGCCGTGACAACAAGTGGGCCCGCAAATATACTGGCAAGAACCCATGGATGGGCGGATACGTATTTTGTGATGAGCGTGATGTATTTGAGAACTGGCTGAAGCAAATCGTTGATCGTGTGGTTTCCAATCGGAGAATTCCAGGCCTCCAAGAGCTCTTTTTGAAGAACGGCTTGATCGGGAGTCAAACTTGGAGTTTCCGGAATCCCGGAGAGTCCAGACAGTTCGATGGTTGACTGAAGCTCATCAAAAGCCGATTGAAAGGCTGATTTTCCTTTAGGGAGAATGCACCCAGCGACCGGACTGTTCTCGAATGTACTCGCGCCAGTATTGGACTGATCACAGATAATGGCCGATTGGAGGATTTGGCTTGCGATAGATACGCCGGTCACAGCAGCTAGAATTGCGGTTGCTTCCTTAACTTCGGTTGCAATAGAGTCCACGATTGGGGTAGCAGTGGTTTTGGCGAGGGTGAGGACTTGCTGAAGATCTGCCATTTTGTCGATTCAGTGTGTTGATGAAAACTTCAAAGGTACTGGAGGTGGGGGGAAAAATGATGGGTTGAAAAAGGAGGTGGAATGGCAGGCTTGTGAGTCATCAAACACACTTGCCGTGTCACCCAATGAAAATTGATATCCGCTGATACATCATGCAGAAAGGCAACCAGAACTTACACTGACAACCCACTGAGCCCCATCGTGTACTAGAAATGTCTATTGGTTTAGTCACCCATAACATAGAAACAATTCTTTTGAGAAAGATGTGAACCCATACAACCCCACCACATAGACTAGCACTCCTGATAATTTTTCGAAATTCAAATTTTATACTCATTCCACTGTTTTTCCATCCACGGGTTATATGCTTTCTCCGAGATGGGAGAGATAACATCAGGTGCAACCTTTCGGTCAATAAGCAGCCTTCCCAGAACCGCCAGAAGGACTGCAACCGTAAGACCCACTCCTCCAGCTTTAATAATAAGCTGATTTTTCCACCTTCGTGCCCCGTAACTCTGTAGGAACGCAAAGAGAGTCTCTCTCGGCACGTTTCCGATTAAAGAATGGATCCTTGCGGCAGCGGAAGCTAAGATATTGTCAGAGTTCGTAATATTCTGAGAAGGGTTTCTGTAATAAGGGAGAAAAATACCAGCAATGATGCCTTCAGGGCCAAAGCCAATGAAAAGAAGGCCGGCATCGAGTACCGGAAAGAGCAGGGGTATCAAAACCCGCGGATTTTTAGCGACGAAGTCAGCTGCTTGAGAAAAGATGCCGATAATGAACTTCATAAAGTTTGGATTATCTCCAGTTCCACCAACAGCGTTGAAGTGTGCCCACAGTTGAGAAACCGGTTCCCAAAGACCAGGCTCATACTTTTTGGGGCTGGGGATAGCGGGGAGCTGAGCTTTCTGTGCATTCTGGGCAGCGGATGCAAGAGTTTCGAGAATAGATTCGTATGCAGCTTTTGCCTGTAGTGGAGTAGCGTGATTGTATCCTGATTCGAATGCCGCAGAAACCGCTGGAGCCGCTGTGTATTGGATATATTCGTTGACAATGGCTGCTCCAGAAGCCGCAGCGGGAAGTACAGTTGATTCAACGTATTTTGCGCCCTCTTGTCCAAGTGAAACAACAGCTGGGAGGGCCTGGGATTGAAAGAATGAAACTCCTTGTTGAAACTTATTCATTTTGTGATTGAGCTCGATGTAATGTTGGGAACGGTTGTCATGTGGGTAGGCTGGGAAAGAATAGTGATGAGACAAGGACGGGCGATTTTGAATGGAGGGCCAAACCCTATCTCCACCGGGCGAGTTACCTGGAAACATATCCCTGAGATTCTGCCGATAGTACCGTTAACATGTGTGATGCAGCGTGATGCAGAGCGGGACGTGTGTCCCTCCAACAATCTGGACCACATGATACGGTAGGCTGAGAAGTTCTCCCCAACACCTGCCTTACCTTCTTAACATTTTGGTGTTGTGATTTGAGTCAACAACAATCTTTAGACTACTTAGTTATGTGTGGAGTACGAATGTACAACATGCGGCAAAATCCCTCAAACGTGGTAATCTATTATCAAGAATTAACTGATGAACTTTCAAGATGTCGGATTACCATATCGTTTTCCATGGGATGGGGGTGTTGATGCTAGTGTTGCAGGAATGGGGAAGTGTCAAGATGACTGTGTGCGAAAGGTTTTGCAGATAATGGTGTAGATGGAACGGTGAAGCCGCAGACGTGGAATGCAGATGCGTCCCCATCTCACCTACTTTCAATCCTTCCCCGTCTCACCTACTTTCAATCCTTCCAGTTCGTTATCCGTTACACATTTCGTCTACCTTCGCATCTCGACAACGAACCATGTTGGCTAAAGCACCCTCCGATTGTGTCTGTCAGAACGTCGTACCATCATCTCTGCCAAATCTGCCTATGATGCGAGAATCACCAGCCAATCCCCCAATCTGCTTTGGCAGTCCAATCAACAGACCGCTGGCGAGCGCCATAGCCACTGGACTCTCCGTACCACCACAGAAACTGCCTTCCATGATTGAGGAACAGACTTCCTTGGAACACCGCAAAATATGGGAATACTCCCTCAATGGGTGTAGCGAAGCCTGCCGCCTACCCCAAAACCAGTCAACCCCTACAACACCAGCAAAAACCGAAAAACAACAGCAGGAATTCCTTGGGGTAACTCCCAATGAAATGCTGGCTCGTTACGTGGAAAAGAGTGGCCAATCAGGCCCTCTGCTCACCACATCCAACGAAAATGTTCTAATCTTCTACAACGGCTCGATGGCTTTCTCCAACTGTCTCTACTCTTCTGAGGGATTGGCCATCCTTCCCATCGCGGAAAACACTGGACACACGCTTGCATCCAAACACAAGAGCCAGCTCAACAAAGCAAGCACAAACCTTCAAGAAGTTCAAGCCCGACATGGTGCAAAGTCTAAACACCTGAACGCGTAAGTCGCGTCTTCATCTGAATGGGAGAGTTTCTGTACTGATGCGCTGAGCTAGTTTCATGCTATTCCGGAAAATCGAATCTCAAAAGCTAAAACGGGAATTCCCCGGCATTAGTAACAACGACATATGTAAGCACACCTCGATGTTTAATTATAACTTGAACCTCAGGTTAACAATTCATTAGCCAAAATCCTTGGGTCGCGATGGAAGAACGCCGACCAAGATATCAAACATCATTACAAGGTGATTATTGCACACGACCTTACCGTTTCCCTCAGTGCGAATGTTATACTTACCGCGCCCTTAGGCTCTATCCACAGAAATCGCAACTCGGGCCTCCGAACACCGCACTGGTCCCCACACAGAACGGGACATTCTAGATAGTTCACGCCCGCGTCAGGACAATAAAAATCGTCGACACCGGAAACTAAATCTACGAGCGAATAAGTCTTCTATGACGTATTTTGAACGATTGATAGGGCCCGACTACCCGGCTCTTCCGCTTATTCATCAACGCTGGAAGAAAGATCCTTCTGGACGTAACCTCGAAGTTCTTCTCAATGGAATCGATGTCATCCTTACCGATTTTAATGTTGAACCAATTGCCAGGTCGGTCAATTTCTCATCAACGCGACATAATGAACACATTATTGCCGGAGGCCCAGAAATGCAGAACACAGCATCGATGGGCCAGAAATGGGCGTGAGGGAGAGGTGTGCGGAGGATATACCAGTGGCGAGGGAGCAAAGGGTTTAAAAGAAGCAGAGCAGTAGGAAATACAAGAGGTTGAATAAAGTGAGAGAGGTGGCGAATCAAACGATGAGCAAGAAGAGCGCGGCCGTTATGCTCCAGCGCCCTCTAAACTATTACATTCGCGCTTACTAACTGTGTGTATCAATCCCAGCAAGTGACACAAACTCTTTCCAAGTCAGACTCTCCGTCACCAATTCAACGTTTTCTTTCGCCGCTATGTCCAGCACCTTTTTCCTCATCATAGCCTTCGTATGGCTTCCCACAACGGACCATATCTCTTCCAGAATCCGCAACAACACCCAAGATCGTTCACTAGCTTCCCAGCGCAGATTGCACCAGTTCTCCATTGTATCTGTCCCTTGTTCTCGCCCTAGAACCATCATTACATTGCCAAGAGCTTTACCAATATCGACTGCAAGTTTGTTCACAAAGACCTGATCTTTCGCCCTCCGTGCCACTCCAATCGCTGCTTCGCTGGCTTCTTCCAGCAGAAGAACTCCCACAATCTCGTTTATAGCCCTTTCCCGCTTCGAGGCGCTCAGGCATCTAGCCCGGTCGATCATCCCAACAGCAGCGGCTTCGATGGTATCAGCGACACGTTTTCTCTTTTCTCTCGCTGGTTTTGACTTGTCCAAGTTCTTCAGGTCGTGTGACAGCAATAATCCTCGTACCAATCCGCATATTTTAACGATCCCCCCAATCAGCAGCACATCCTCATCTGACGCACGGTACACCACTTTGAGACCCTCAATTAATGGCACAAGGCTGAGGATCCGTGATGCACTGCCCCATAGCTTATAGTCTTGAAGGGGGAGGTCGGCGTGAAGACGTTTTTTGAGAGGTGGTTTGGAGGAAACGGTGGAGAGCTGCGTTCGGAGAGTGGTATTAGTGGAGAGGAGGGTACGAGAGAGGCTGGTGTAGAATTTTTCGGTTGATAGAACTGGCGGAGAGTCTATAAGAGAAAGACGGAGGTGCTCGATATAGCTTCGTATGGTGAGACCGGGAGGACAGGTTCGGTGGAGATGGATAGCCTGGTTTATGTTAGCGGGATCCAAGAGGGCATGAGGGGGGGCAGGAGGAGAGACAAAGGCCAATCTGAACTTTTCAACGGACACCTCTGCCATGATGGCGATGAAGACTGAAGTTGAAAAGCAGCACACACAACAAGTCGTTCTGTCGCTGGTGATACCTTATGCACAAGGCTGCTACAACAAGGCTGAGCCTGTGATCGCCTTGCCAGGCTGGTCTCGCGTGCTTCTTGCTTGACTTCACCCAAAACGTCGCTCCTCCACCAACCGGCGCTGTCCACCATGCCCGCCGACAGCGACAACCCCTCCTGCTCCTCCTTCCTCGACACCAATTTTCGCCCTCGCGACCGCCCCTCCCTCCTCCCCTACGTACGCGCACTCACCATCCGCTACATGCCGAATCTCCACCACTGACCTCCAAGCTCCAGAACCGCCGTCTCCGTCATCTTTCAAGCATATGTCTCCGGAATCTTACAACCTCACCGCCTGCCTCAGAGCCCACTCCGACTCCTCCAGCTAATGTATCGGACAACGGGGACGCTGCCAATGACCCGGGACCCAGAAGACCCACAAGGCGGAGACGTAGCACAAAGAGCTTCCCAGGACCTCCGGTGATGCGGAAACGCTGGGATGTGTTCTTCAGTTTGCATTCCGATGGAGTGAAGGAGCCATTATATATCAGCGAGGTGGTCGAGAAGTCAATGGTGAGCGATTTTGGCGCTGTGGTGGGTGACGGACAAGGTGCTGATGGGCTTCGGAGTGAGCGTGCAGAATCCAGATTTCCAGGCCTTTGATCTCAGTGAATGGGGACCAGCCGTGACAAGGTTAGAGAAGCTTACTGTGAAGGTATGGTGTCATTTGGAGTCAGGGTGGACATTATTATTGGAAGCGGAAGTGGAGCTTTCAGAGCTCACATTCTTGGGACGAAATGTAAGTGTTGATACTGAATCCTCGCCCGCGTTGACAGATGGCTGACTTGGATGCAGATGGAGAATTTCCGTTACCCACTTGCTCAAAATGCTGTTATATTTGGCTTGTCAGATGGCTTTTATACTGCTTTTTGGGACTATACCCGGCCACCGCCTCCATTACCCCCGAGGATAAAAAAGTTACCCACAACAGTACGACACTCCTGCTCGCCATACCTATTTCCAAACTAACCATCACAGATCACGGCATCCTACGACACTCTCCACCGCCTTACCAACCTCACCACCTGTCTGTACGACGCCCAAACCACTACGCACTCTCTCACCACACAAATATCCACCACCCTCACTTCAACGCCCACCGTCTCCCTTCCCTCTCTCGTCTCCACGCAACGCGCCAAACTCGAGACCCTCCGCTCCACTCTCACCGCCGAACAAAAACGCCTCGCCACTCTCCATCGCCGACTCAAAACCCTCCAAACCTCCCTCTTAACCCGTCGCGCGGCCCTCGAAACCTCCCGCCTCACAATCTCCACCACCACCTCCCACCTCCACTCCGCCCTCCCCTCTCTCACCCGCTGCACCACTGCCCTCTCCTCAACCCGCGAAGCTATATCCTCCCAGCGCCGCACCCTCATAAAACAACTCTTCACCATCTTCCCAATCCGCGGACTCCCCGACGACCCCCTAACCTACAGCATCCTCTCTCTCCCGCTCCCCACGCCCCTCACCGAACCGGTTTCCTCAGCCTCCGCAATCTCCACCTCCGCCGCGCTCGGATACGTAGCGCAGCTGGTCTACATGCTCTCCTTCTACCTCTCCGTGCCACTCCGCTACCCCGTCCAGCCGCTTGGCAGCACGTCATACATCACGGACTCAGTCTCGGTGATCCAGGGCCCCAGAGTGTTTCCGCTCTGGTGCAGGAACACCGTGTGGTATCGCGTCGAGTATGCGGTGTTTTTGCTGAATAAGGATATTGAGCAGTTGCTGGCGAGAGTCGGGATTGGATGCGCGGATGTGAGGATGACGTTGGGGAATTTGTTGTTGCTGGGGGCGGTCGTGGGGGAGGGCGGGGGAGGGGGGGTGTTGAAGGTTGAGCCTCCACCTCCGCAACCACAACCGGTAATAGTGGAGGATGATTCGGTGCGAGTTAATGGGATCCATGAGGAGAGGGTTAATGGGGCTAATGGGATGAAGATGAAAAGGGAGGGTGAGGAAATGACAAATAGCAAAGCAAAAGGAAAGGGAAAAGCACGAGAAGTTCATGTTGAGGTTAGACCAGACTTGGTAATCGCTGAGACGGCGGCGGTAGCACGGTAATGTTTTTTATGATCCCGACGATACGATGATAAGATGAAGGTACGAATGCTTATGAGATGTGGAGGTTTCGCTATAACTATTGGTTGGAGGTGTGTATAATATATTTACTTGGGAAGGGGGGTTCTCCGTTTTATCAAGTGGTTTGCTTGGGATAGAAAAACTGGTACAGCACTGGTGGTTGTGTAGATAATTTGGTGGGTTAAGCTTCATCACAAATCGTGAAGAGGTAGTAGATAGGGTGGGTGCAGTAATATCTAATGTTCGCCATGATCCGGGGGAAAACAAGAACATTTTTAAAGACTAAATAATGGACTAAAGTAAACAATACCTCCCCAAGTTTATAGTGACAATCATTGGCACTGCAGCGCTGGCTACGATCAGTAGATATCAGTATCGCCCCTCCAGTGTAAAAGGAAAACAAAAACCACCCAAAGTTTCCAAAGTAACAGTACAAGGCTTCTAACTACCGCCGTCTTCATCGGCACCATCACATCCCTCCATCGGATCCACATCCACATACACTTACCATTTCTTCCTCTCGCACCATAAAAGACAAAAAAAATGCAAGCGATATTAGACCACCGCACCAATCTCCACCTCTCTAACCACCCCCCCCCCCATTTTCTACATTTCTAATCCTTCTTTTTCGTCTTCACCAACGCCTCATCCTCATCACTCCCATACCCACTCCTCCTCTCATCCTCCTCCCCCGAACTCCACCCACCATCCTCATCCCCAACCTCAAAGATCGGTTCCTCGACACTCGCCCTATGCCTTCCCGTATTCGCAGCAGCCGACGACCCCGCCGCCGCAGCGCCAGCACCCGCAGCAACACCCCCAGCAGCAGCAAACGCCGCTACACCACTCCCACCAGCGATATTCGAGCTCCCTCCTGATCTCCCGCGCTCAAGATCCTTATCCTTCCGCCCCTCATCATCCGAGTCCTCATCCAGCTCGCTTCCGCCGACATCCGCGAACTCGAATCCGCCGTCCTCGTCTTGCGCAATCTCGTCGCTCATGGCGAAACGCCGGTTGTTTTCGGTCGGGCGCCAGATGTATGCGATTGAGACCAGAATGAAGAGGTAGACGAGGTTGAGCCAGCCGTCGAGGACGAACCAACGAGTTTTCCAGTGGGTAGGGGCGAAGTCTGGGTCGCCGTGCCCGGCGAAAGTGAGAGAGTTGAGGAAGAAGAAGGCAAAGATTACGAGGATGCTGGTGAGGAGGACCCACCACAGCATGCGGTACATGCGCAGCTTGGTGTGTTGTTTGCGTTCTTCGAGCTCTTTCATGGTCAGTTTGAGGGAGTTGAGAGTCCACACGTAGAAGGCAGTGAGGGTAGCTGCGAGAGGGAGGATGACGAAGAGGACGATGGGGCCAGCGTTTTCGGGAGTCACGGTGAGGGAGGCGATGGTGTAGATGACGCCGAAGATGAAGTGGGTGGCCGCGAGGATGCGCGCCCATTTCATGAGGGAGCCGAGGGAGGGCTTGACGACGCCATAGCCCATGCAGACGATGAGGAGCAGGAAGAAGGAGAAGGAGTTGCGGCCTGCGTTGAGGACTGAGACGAGGATCATGAGAGTTTTGGAAAGCGCGTTGGAGCCATGACGGTTGGAATAGTCGTAGAAAGCCCATGTGGTGAGCATCTCGAGGATCAGGAAGATGATTATTGCGGTAATATAGTTTTGAACCGGGACTAGAGGCGGTTAGATGTGCAGAAAGTTGGGGAGAGGGCTGCTCACGAATATCATGGCGGTGCTGGACATAGAGGAATGCCCAGAGCGCTGCGATTAGAACATAGACGATTGTGAGGCCTCCGTAGAAGGGAAGTTTGGCAATCTGTGATCCTGGGAGTTCGCCATATGAGTTCTGAAACACCACAACGGCGTCATATTTGAGGTTCGATGGTTTGTATGGAACCGCCCATACACAGTAGTAACCGGTCTTCTTGATATCATATCGAATAGGATGTTCTTTCGAAAGCTGTATCGCCTCGGTGTAGATCGACTTGTATGAGGTTCCGTTCGGGTTTGATGCTAGTATAAACTGGCCCTCGCGCTTGCACAAGCCTTTTGAGACGTCATCCGGCTTACAGATAAACCTTCGTCCGAGCTCCTAACCCCGCCAAAGTTACGTCAGTATGCGGATTGTTATTGCAGGCAGATCAGAAGAAGACGTACATCCAGCTTCTCGGCATCAGGATAGAGACCGAGCTCTTGCTCATCCGCAAACTCAAAAATGGCCAAGCTGACAGTGTCCTTTTCGTTGCTTGACTTTGGGAATTTGATCGTAATTGACGGGTCCTTGTTTCCGCCCCATGCTTTCTTGTTGTACATGCCAGAGCATTGTTGTGTGATCTCTTGACCGTCCTAGGCGCACGCTGGGTTAGCTCTGGACAGCTTCGGGGGTGAGGCTGTTGAGCAACAGCTGGTGGGGACCTTACAAGAGGGTATTCGGCGGCGCTGGAGACGGAAGAGAAGAGAAGACAGGCGACGGCAGCTGCCGGAAAGATTGCGCGGAGCCAGCGACGCAACATGGCGGCGGATGTCGGTGGTGGAGAGTTGTGTAGAAGTTGACAGGTTGAGGGCGGGAGATGGCTCTGGTTTGGTGACGCGGTGGAAGATGTAAAACACGTGATCATGAATCACGCCACAGGTGGCGGTGCTGACAAGCCCCAACGACCGTGGTTGGTTAGTGCGATGTGTCGCCCACTCTGTTAGGTATTCCCGACTCTCCCGGGTGCTCATTTGGCCTACTCCACCGCCCACCATGTCCCCAAAAAAGGAACCCGATGATCCGAATGATATGTATGGATTCTCCTCAGATGAGGAAGCAGCCCATGAGCCCCTCAACCCCGCTGCCGAAGCCTTGTTGAAACGCAGTTATGCGCTACTTGACGAAATCCAGTCCTTTCAACGCTCACTTCGCCGGGAAAATGCTGAAAATGCCGTCGTCCTGGGCTCGTTCGCCAATCTCGTAAAATCAGAGCATCGGACAATCCAAGGTGTATGCAATCCTAAGGCTGACTTTATGCGCAGGTCTTGTGCTAATCGTGGCATCATCAAGACAGCTATGCCTTGAAGCTCCAAGCCCGGAGACCAAACGCTCGAGTCACTCTCTCAGCGCCGTCAACTTGCCGTTCTATGAGGCTGTGTGGGCTGCTGCAAAGAGCACAACGGGAATCACTGCACTTCACAAAACGTTTTGGTATCAGGAGAAGGAGCTGAGCTCTAAGGACCAACCCGGTGGTGCCAAGCTGAAGCGGAAAAAGTCGAGCGTTGTTGTTGATGGTATTGTTCATATTCCAACTGTGTTGATCAGCATTAACTCTCTCTTAGTTGTCGCTCAGAATGGCTTACAATGGTATGGTCTTCGGAACTCTCCAATTATTGTCATCTAACATCTGAGAAGGATCAAAGTAAACCTCCTCACACCCAAACGTCTTCTTTTTGACATTGCCAAAGCTGGCTGGGAAGAAGGCAGACTCATTTCCGACGACGAGGATGATTATCAGTCGTCATACTCAACCAACTCTCTTGCAATTTCGCAACTCGCCTTGACCAAGATCGCCTCAACACTGGTTCTCGCCGCGTCACATGAGCGAGTACAATACCTCCATCCATCTGTCTACTTTATCTTCCCGCGGCTCCCTCCACCCACAGATAAGACTCCCGAGGTCAAAGCTTTCATCGATGAACTTACCTCGCTGGGAGTCCATGTCCAATGCGGACCTCCATCCCCCGACTCTGAAGTCTTCAAACCGCGCCGCATCTCCGAGCTCGTCGAGGACATCTCCACACCCTTCCGCCGACGTTCTATACCGGTCACCAGCCCCGTCAATCTCGACGTTTCGATCCTATTGTCACTGGCTAGCGACATTTGTAACTGCAAGTCCATCAAGCTGGATCCCGGGTTCACGCCCCACGAAGCAATCACACACCAGATTGAGTCTGAGAAAACTGAGCCGTTCTTGGTCAAACATGTGTGGGCTGTTCTGGAGGGCCGGGATCTCGTGTGCTCTCAGGTAGTGGCCGATCGGTTCAAGAGTATTGTCGGGATCCTGGCGGGGGAGAAGGAGGCTGAGAGGGCGGATCTTCTTATGCATCCAAGGGAGGATGGGAGCAATGTGGACCGGTTTCAGAAACTTTGCGAGCATCCTTTGCCGGAGAAGGGGCTGCGTCTGCCAGTGAGCATTCTTGGTGATGATAGTGGTGAGGAAGAGAGTGAAGTGATGAAGCGTATCAAGGCAAAGCTGTCAGCGGTTAACCGGAGCGCATTTATGGGTGGTTGGAAGGCTGGTTTGACGACAGTAACGTCCAACAAAACAGTCGCGAGGATGGTGGAAGGGTTGGTGAATATTGATGAAGTTGGGCCGGATTTTTATGTGATTGATGCTGCAAGAAGTTTAGTGGGGTATAAAGGGAAGAAGATAAAAGTTTGATAGAAGCATTTTGAGTTTTTGCACGCTTCCGTAGAGACAATACAATCACCGCCGTCATGGTGAATACAACAAACTCTGTACTCTACTCGCATCATATTATGGTGTCATTGGCCCATATGGCAGCGCATTCTCGGCAATTGACATGGTCCGGCCCCTGCAGTCAAGCTTTGAGTGAAAACACGGTGCGCGCACCCCACCACAGTTGGAACACTCCCATCACCACCACCGTCATCCCCGACCCCTTCCTCTCCACTCACCACCACCAACCCCGCAACACTCTCCACTCGTCCAAAATGGCCTCCGTCCTCCGTCCTCTCCTCCGCACTCGCGCTCCCGCCGCCTTCATCCGCTCCTCCTTCGCCGCGCGCTCCATCTCCACCACCCCGCGTCTCTCCGGTATGCCCCGCCCGCTTCCCTCACTCGGCCACCCCACATTTCGTCCCGATGAACCTCTCAATCGCTGACGCCAGCACCGGAGAACAGAAATTCTCAAGCGCTACACCAAGGAGCACGAGTGGGTTACTCTTGACACTTCCTCCTCTGTTGCGACCATCGGCATCACGCAGCATGCCGCCGATGCTCTCGGTGACGTAGTCTATATTGAGTTGCCGGCTGTCGAGGATCAGGTCACGGAATCTGAGCCGTTTGGTGCTGTCGAGTCTGTCAAGTCGGCTTCCGATATTCTTAGCCCCGTCTCAGGAGAGGTTGTCGAGAAGAACGAGGCTATCGAGGGGAAGCCGGGAGATCTCAACAAGGATCCGGAGGGTGAGGGTTGGTTGGTTAAGGTCAAGGTTGAGGGTGGTGAGGAGATTGTGGAGGGTTTGATGGAGCAGACCGCGTATGAGGATTTCTGCAAGCAGGATTAAGGTGTTTGTGGGATGTAATGTGGTGGGTTGGTGGAGATATATACATGGGGAAAAATAGAGAAGGATGTATACTACGGTGGAGAAAATTAGGGGACTTCAACAGCGCCGGATTCGTCATCATTGAAGCTACGATAGGTAGAGTCCAATAACTACCATAACGAGGAAACTGGGCAGCCCGATCACGTGCTGACGTCAGTCTGGATGCATCGTTCGCGACGTAATAGCTTCCCCACAGCTCTTGGGAGCTTCAGCCAACGTCGCCTCTCTTTCAACCACCATCAACTACACGCCTTCCTCTAGCTATTGAAATCTAATTGCTTCCACGCCGCAATGTCTCCACATTCGAAACACCAAGATCGTGAGAATGCTACCTCCACCCCGCGCCTGCATCTCACTCCCCCAAACGCCGAAGAAGTACTGTAACCAACCTCCCCCGAGTCTCGATTCCCCCGAGTCTCGATTCCCCCGAGTCTCGATTCCAGGATCCTAACTCTCCCAATCTTTATATCACATAACTAACCACTCGCCGCCCTTCACCAGAGTTGCGCAATCATAAGCGACGACGGTGACTCCCACGGCGGCAACGTCCTCCAAATAATATTCGATCCCCAAGTGCAAGCCAACCGACGGCGGAAATCCTCTCTCATCCATATGGACGATACCCAAGCGCCCTCATCCTCCTGCTTTGTGCACGCGCTCCTCGAAACACAACGGAAATCCGCTGCCTCATCACCTATAAACACACCCGTTGCAACGGGTATCCTGGATGGCGCGCTCTCGCAAACGGTCAAGAGGCTCCCGGTGAAGGACGAGGAGAGGATGATGGATTGTGGGGTGTTTGCGGCGATGACGAAAAGCCAGTTGAGTGATATGGTGTTGGGCGTGCGGGAGCTGAGTAAACATCTGGGTACGTAACGACGTCATTTTTCAGTTATGCGGGGGATAAGTTTGAAGAGTGGGGAGACAGCAAGAGGTGTGATATCGATAGGGCAAGAGGATTGAATAGTGTGTGAGATGGGGCGGCCACCACGTTGATGGCAGCGGTCTGGCAGGCTGCATGCCAGGGATGCTTGGGGCCGAGGCCGAGGATGAAGCGTAGAATCCGACCTCGCTGAACCGTCATCACCAAGAGGGGAAGGCTGCCTGATATCTCCTCTCGTCTTTACACTTGCCCTTTCATCCTTTCCCCACTCGTGTTATAAGATACAGAATGAAGGACTCGGAGCTAATGTTCTCGCGCCCCGCGTTTCGCCCGTCAGCAAGCATGAGCATCCAGATGCATGTCAAGAGTATCTTGATCGTGACAAAGGCATACGAGAAGAGCATGATCACGTACACGGCCGTCATAGCGAGGTTTTTGCTAGCAAAGGGTTACATCGTGTGTGTTTCATTTTTCCTGATGGCGCGGGATGAACTATGACACTGACATGACATGATTAAGATACGTTGAATCACATCTCGAAACTGATGGCATGTTTGATGCTCCCAAGATTATAGCAGACGCCGAGGATTCTGAGCAGGCCAGGAAACACCTGCGATACTGGACACCTGAACTATGTTCAAAACGGCCACATTTGATTGATTTTGTCATAACGGTATCTCCCTGTCTTTATCGAATGCTTCTTGGACTATATACTAATGGTTGTATCTAGCTTGGAGGCGATGGCACCGTCCTCTACGCCAGCTGGCTCTTCCAACGCGTGGCTCCCCCCACCCTCTCCTTCTCCCTGGGCAGTCTCGGATTCCTCACGAAGTTTGATTTCGACCACCATGAACAAACACTCACGCGAGCCTTTAATGAAGGAGTCACCATCGGTCTGCGCCTGCGCTTCGAAGGTCCCTCCTCTCCCCCATCCATCTACCTTTCCATCTCTAACCCCAATCTACAGGCACCGTAATGCGCTCCATCCCTACCACCTCCCCGATCCGCGATCTTTGTGATGAAATCCTCACCCCCGAATCCCCTTCCTCACCCCCAACCCACCACCGTGGCGAATCCTTCATAATCCTCAACGAAATTGTTGTCGACCGCGGTCCGAACCCGACCCTCTCCACCACCGAGCTCTACGGGGACAACATGTTCCTGACCTCGATCGCCGCAGACGGCGTCTGTATCGCGACTCCCACAGGGTCGACTGCGTACTCGCTGGCGGCGGGTGGGAGTCTCGTGCACCCGGAATTGCCGGCGATGCTCGTGAGCGTGATTTGTGCGCATAGCTTGACGTTTAGACCGTTGATTTTGCCGGATTCGATGGTGCTGAGGATTGGTGTGCCGTATAATGCCAGGACAAGTAGTTGGGTGAGTTTTGATGGGAGGATGAGGACGGAGTTGAAACGTGAGTTGATGCTGAGCATAGCGACGCTCCTCTTCTCCCGGTTGAGTGGGGGCTGACACTTCACAGAGGGCGACTATGTCTCCATCATAGCCTCGCGCTTCCCCTTCCCCATAATCCAGTGCAAGCGCGATAATATGGATTGGTTTGATTCCCTGCGGCGGACGATGAATTGGGGTGCCAGGGCCGGGCAGAAGCCGTTTGATCATAAGATGTGATTTCACGTTGTCGGCCGTGGTTGTGATTCGTGTTGGAGATTGGGGCTCGTGGTTCGTCATTCGTGTTGGGGGTTATGTGATGAGAGAGGAGAATAAGGGAGATAGTATGGTAGATGGAAGACGGTATATACGGGGGGTTGGGTATACAGGGTGGAGTTTTTACTATAGGGTATTGGGGTGAGATGAGTAGCAGGCTGGGAAGGGGAATTGGGTATACTGGGTAGTTGTGGTGGAGTTAGAGAGATGCAATAGGGAGAATAAGAAAGAATATACTAGTACCGTGACTAGTTCAATACTACTACTATCATTGCCGTCATAGTGTGACAGATGAACGTGAAAGCTGAGTTTTTTAGTGTGGTGGCGTATATTCAAAGACTACATTGGATACCCGTAATCCATAGCAAGTAATAATGGATGTGAAGTGAAGTGGAGCGGGGTGAGTGAGGAGTAGAGTAGAGTAGAGTAGAGTAGATCTAGCCCGGGCATGAAGGGGAGAAAGAGATGGAACAACAGGAACCGTGGCAGAGAGCCGAAGAAAAGGAGAAGTGGAGAAGTAATATAAACAACGGAAGGAAACGCGGTTCCATGAATACAATTAAAAGAAAGAAAGAAAGAAAAAAAACTAAAAACCCCAAAATGCGCCGTGTATCTAGAAGCAAAACAGAAAAACAAACCGAGTGTTGGTTGAAAATCGAGGAAGCAGGCTGGGCGCCAGGCCGCAGCAGCTTCCCCAAAGAGTAACACCAGCAACTCCCACTCTCGTCCCAACCCAAACCGTTGTGAATATCATCTTCGTTTCGTTCGTGCTTTCTCATCGCATCATTCATGAACGTGTTCCGCTACCGTTTCCCCTTCTTTCCCTTTTTCCCGCCGCCACCGCCACCACCACCACTACTACTACTACTACTCCGCTTCACATTCTCCTTCTTCACCTCCGTTGTTTTCGTCGTCGTCTCCTTCTCTTTTTCTACCCCCCCCTCCGCTTTCGTCCCCGTCTCTCCCTCGCCCTCCTTCGTCTCCCCCTCCTCCCCCTCCTCCCCCTCCTCCTCTCCCTCAACACCCCTCAACCTCTCCTCCCTAACCACCGCATTCCCAGCCGCATTAATCCTCTTCCTGAGCACAACCTCACAAAAGCTCACCCTCTTCCTACTATCTTCCCCACCCGCCTCCTCCCACCGCTTCACCAGCGCTTCCGCCACCTTTTCTCTTACAAGCCATACATCGTATTCCGCGTGCGAGTTGATGAACCGGATGCGGTAGCGGTGCGTGCTGGCGTCGTGATCCACAATGTGCGAGTGTTCATGTTTGGGGGGCGGTGAGGGGGAGGGCGTGGCGGTTGCGTCTCGAGGTGGGGAGGAGGACGGAGGTGGGTGCGGTTTGGATTTCTTTTTGGATTTGGAGGCGGTGGAGGAGGTGGCGCGTTTTGTGCGCGGCATTGGAGGAGATGATGGTGAGGTGGATGGGGTGGTGGTGGTTGTAATCGCGTGCTTATCGGTGGAGGTGGTGTTGGATGAGGGAGCTTCGAAAGGAGGTGTTTGGAAGAGGTGGCGTGCAACAATGGAACGCAATTGGAACCGGAATCCTGGTGTTTGGTGGAGTGGAATCGGTGCGAAGGAGATGGGATGGATGTGTGTGATGGAAGGCGGTGGAAGCTGAAGAAAAAGAAGAAGGGGATCACTTCCGGGCGTGGGGAGTCATCGGTGCTTGCAGGTCAACGAGCTAAGTGACGCTAGCAACTGCTGGGGCCTGCCGAGTGCGCGTGCCACCACCAAGCATGGGGATGACGGCTCTGGTGGGTAGCGGATGGGATTAGTCATGGAGGAGATCATGGTGTTGAATGACTTCAGCTTGATGGGAATATCCTCAATGGCATTATAGCTTGACGTCAAGTGTCAGCTGATGTTGAACACAGACCATATTCCAAGCTTTGGTCTCATTTGGGTTCAATCGACATCCTCAAACGGCAATTCTTCACAACAACCTTATCTGTATTCTAACCAGCACAAACTCAATCCTAATCAAGGCAACCCATCTACGGAGTAGCATTGGCAACCCACTTCTTCAGAAGCTCCTTACTATCCGGTGCCTCCTTGCCCAACAACCACGCCACGCCCTCCGCCTCCGCAATCCTCGTCTTATCCACGCAATCCAGCTGTTCCCCAAACGCCGAGAATGTCTGGTGAACATGCGGGACACCAGGGATCACACTCAACTTCGTCTCCACGCCATTCTCCCGCAGCACCTTTTCGTACACCAATCCATCATCCCTCAACAAATCCGCGCCACAAACCTCAATAAACGTTTTCGGGAACCCCTTGTGGGGGTTCTGGGTATTAAACGGCGAAAACTCTGGGGACTTTACATCAAACTGATACTTGTCCCGCACATACTGTGCACACTCCTCACTAAACGTAATCTGGTCCGCATTCTGCACTCTGGCGATAAAGAGCTCCTTGTACTTTTCCGGCACAATCTCGGGCTCCAGCACCCACGGCTGCAGCAACAGTGCGCCGGTAATCTTGGGGGTGAGGCCCTCGTGGACTGCTTTCTGGACGACATTGGCGGTCAGGTTGCCGCCTGCTGATGTGCCCCCGATAATAAAACCGGCGTTGAGATCAATACCGAACTTCTCCCCCGCGTGTTGGGAAAGCCAGTGAACGTTGTCCCAGGCGTCGTGGTGCGCCACCGGGAAGGTGTGCTCCGGTGCGAGACGGTAGGAGATTGTGATGGCCGCGACGTTGAAGACGTCGCGGAAGGTGCGGGCTTCGGCGAGAGCTTGGAGGTAGTTGCCCGCAACCCAGCCGCCGCCGAAGAGGAGGACGATGAGGGGGGTGTTGGTGGCGGGGGTGGAGGGGAGAAAGACGCGGGCAGTGGAGAGGTGCCCATCGCGCATGGGGATGGTGAAGTTGTATTCGTTGGCGGTGTCGAGGAGTGTGGGGATGGGAGGTTGGTTGGCCACGAAGTCGGCCATGTTGAGAGCGGTGAATTGGGCTCGGGTGAGGAGCTGGTGGGGTTAGTTTGAGTTCAATATTGAGGATTCCGAATACTGACTCCATAGAGCTGCGGACTATCCCAAAAGTCAGCACGAAGCTCATCCTCATCCTCCTCATCACCAACCCATTCGATTGGACTCAACTTACTCCTTCTCACTCAACTTCTCCACCTCCTCTCTAGTCTCATAAGTCTTTGACATTGTTACTTTGTGCTTCTGGGTTCGTTCTTTCAGGTAGTTTCGTTGTCGTCGTGGCCGTAATTGCTTCTCCTCTCTTCTCCAACTCCCAAGCGGGCCCCACGGAGCTTTATAACCCCCTAGCTCCCAGCTCTTCTCTCCATCTGTAAGTGCGGGGCACAGCCAAACAGCTCCAACGGGTCTGCAGCATGGGACGTAGGACTTGCGCTAGTTAGTGGACGTTAGTTAGCCCCTGCATGCCATGTCCGTCCAGTACGGCATCATCATCCTGATTCATCTATCCATACCTATCTACCGGAACATGCAAAAACGCAATACGATATACCGGTATAACCACGGCGAGCTCGTATACATACCGCATAACGTGTATCTGACTGCTCGATGCTCGTATTTCATCCGCCCGGCAGCATACTGTGGGTTAGGTACTGTACTGGACTGGAGTGGGGTCAAGAGGTTACCGAGTCCGGAAGGAATTGTGTGGTGATCTTGCCAGCACATTTGTGGGGTGGGTAAGACAGGTGCCATGTGGGATGGCTTTAGTTACCTTTAGCTACCTATACGGTACTGTACACATAGATATGATCATATTCTGTATATCGGATGTGGAGTACTAGTAATGATGTTTCGGGATCCGAGTCAGCGCACAGAGATCCGAAGCCGAATCTATTGTAGAAGCACTATTTACCACTTCACGGTCGTAAGATGTTAACGAAGAGCATAACTTCGAATCGTTACCCCGCTATTCTTCCTAGTTAGCTTTCTACCTCACCGATCTGGCGTGTTAATTATGCCTCACATGAGCCCGAC
The DNA here is from genome assembly GCA_004786065.1 of Ascodesmis nigricans. Classification (NCBI taxonomy): domain Eukaryota; kingdom Fungi; phylum Ascomycota; class Pezizomycetes; order Pezizales; family Ascodesmidaceae; genus Ascodesmis; species Ascodesmis nigricans. The sequence continues at coordinate 99,222 of ML220124.1, forward strand.
GTGAGCCCGACGTGAGCCATCCCCAATACCATCCCTAGACCCAACTCTACATTAACCTCCCACTCTCTCGATCCCATGCAAACACTGGGTCTATACGCCTATTGCCCCAAGATGCATCTCCTGTTATCCATGGAGTAAGCAATTTATCACGCCTAAGGCAACATTACTTGAAGCCTTGAAACTATCAATCCATGACCACACATACAAATTATACAATGCTGTCAGATTAGCCTTATAAGTATGATGTGAGAGTATAGCACTCTACATTGATATCTTTCCCGGGCTCCATAAGCTTGAGGCATAAAGCTTACGGATTACGTGAGATCCTCCCAGAAACGTAACTGTCACAATAATGTTGAACATGTCAAGGATGTAAGCTACCGGGTTAACTCCTATAACCGCGTAAACACCGGCGCAAAAGCACTTGATGCTGGAGAACGAATGACTCTATGTGTACGAGATGCCAGTGGAATTACCAGTTTCGGAATCATAACAATGGTTCATGCTGTTTCCTGACATGGAAATTGGAAATTGAGTTGAATTTTTAAGCTTCACTTTAAAAACGACATTGTTGAAAGAAAGAAAGAAAACCTCCACCAAGATATTAAAGACACAAAACCAACTATCATCAAGAAGTTGTAAAAAGTCCAACTCGAAGACAGAAATAACGACAAAACCCAACAACACCACCCAAATGCAACCGACAATTTCACAGAAGATCCCCGGAACTGTGCGCGGTCTTTACCAATTCCTTCTGAACTTCCCCCGCCCGGCGCTCTCCTCAGACGACTCACTCACCTCACCTCCTCATCCACCTCACCTCCTCACCAACCCTCCCCACCACCCACCCAACAACCTGGGCGCCGTAATCCTCGGATCCGTTTGAGTTCCCCTACTCTCATAACCAGCCGGCATCCTACTCACTAACTGTTCCTGCACATATCCCGGGTTGGGTACATACGGTCTTCCGAACTGGTACCACTGTTTCGGTTTCCTATCTCCCATGTTCACCGCCGGGTTGGTGTTCAAGTTCAATTTCGGTGTTGTTCCACTGGTCGTGTGGCGTCGTAGAGTTGTGCTTGTGGTTGGTTGACGGTTCGTCGACATTGTCTGTCCGCTGGTGGTCGTCTTTCCATTCGTTGTCGAAAGTCCTCCGGATACAACTTCAGATCCCGGGCTCCTTCCACTGCCACGCCCGCTCCTCAACATGTTCAGGTTCTCGTCGCCAACATAGTCCCGACTCATCACAGGCGGCGCCAGTACGGGCTGCATCGGCTGCAACGCCATCGATCCACTTCCTCCTCCTCTCCCTCCTCCATAGCTTTGTAACCGGCTACTATTCTCCTGCTGCTGTTGCGGCAATCCCACCATTGGCTGTTGCGGGAGGTTGTTGTTGGCGGTGGTGGTTGTGATGGTGGTGAGGGGAACGTGGGTGGTAGTTGTGGGCCAGAGAGGGGCAGGAGGTGGGCGGGTGCTTTGTTCCCACAGGTTGGTGTTGCTGACTGGGGGCATTTTGTGTGGCCCAAGAATCGTCCCGAGTAGTAGGAAGTAGAAGGGGGGGAGCGGTTGGAAGGAAGGTGATGATTGATGGTGATGGTGATGAAGAATTGAATGGCGTAGAATCGCAGATGGGTTGATGTGTTGAGATGAAGGGTAGGTTGGTGAAGATGGAAAGAGAAAAAATCACGTTGGGAACTGGTGGGTAGAAGATTAGACCGGGTCACCTGTCAGTGAGGGGACATGACTCCTCCTCAGAAGCAGCGGGGGTTCAAGTTCAAGGTGGTGGTGCTTCGCGCCCACCTGGGTTCAGATGGAAACGAGGAACTCAGTGGAAAATATTGTAATTGATCTCATCATTGACTCCTGCTACAGAGATGGATGCAGAGCAGCGAGAAATGGAGTATAATGTTTCTTTTATGTGTTCCTTAAACATTCCGGTGGAGCTGACCATAGTGATGATAAATACTACGGGAGGGGAGATAGATGAATCATGTGCTGGTGGGTGATATCGAATGGAGCGGTGCGAAGGGTTGAGTATTAAGATTGAGGGTGGCAACTTCATTCTCTCCCTACTGTCGGTGGCTTGGACGCTGGGTATGAGTGTGTATTGGGCGTCATTGTGGTCTTGAAGAAATTTTGTTGACTGACGAAGTGTTGGAATTGTGATTGATATTTGGACGTAGGATATTTGTTGGTTGCTATCACCATGGCAATTCACAATGCGGATTTTCGCTTGCACTTCGCTTGCACTCTTGCCAAAGGAGCTTCGCGGCAGTTAAAGCCAGTATTAAATAGTTCTTGACAGACACCACGAAGCCCTATCTCTAACCACCAACCTCAACCACGTTTCTTTCTATGGGGCACATGATGTCACCGCCTAAGACGTGATACTTCGTGGACCATCATCCAACCACACAAATGACAAACTTCAACCCCCCCTTCACCCCCTCACCCCTTCACCCCACTTCCAAACCGAGTGAATAAAACGGCAATTCTTCATTCAGTCCTTCATAACTAACTTCACACAATGACGACAACAACGACAACGACAACGACAAGACAAAGAAAACCTGTTCACACACAATCCTCCATCCATACCATCATTGTCCGCACACCCGGTATCTACTGTCCTCGTCTACCATCTACCCACTGCATCTACCTTCGCGTAATCACCACTACCATCCTCCAACATGTCCCCAACATCCCAAGAAAATCATAGTAATACAGCGTTTGGAAAACCAAAGAAAAAAAAGTAGATGAACAAAAAGGAAATCAGTATCTCTCGCCCCCCTAAAATTGTCATCGTTCTCCAGTCTTCTCGCTCCACTGGAATCCCAATCCCCCGAGAAAAAACAACACCCAAGAAAAAGTGGTTGGTGTGAATGTGTTGCATTTATCCACCCCCTGAGATAAAATGTAGTTAGCCCTCGTGAGGTAGGCTACTTCATAGAAGTACCTTCGCCCCCTCCCCCCACACAGACGTGAGATCCAATCAAATCAAGACCAAGCAAAAACACACCACAAAATGCTGCAAAACTGATGAGGAATCAAAAACAAAACAAAAAGCTCAAAACCGCACCAAAGGAGACAAAACGCAGACAAAAATGAGATCAAACGAAATCAAACAGACAAAGTGATAATGGAAACCCCCATCCACAGAACGCCCTCAACCTAGCGACCATATGATTTCAAATTCTGTCCCGGAAAAAGTCGTCACACCGTGTGAGATGAGGTTTAAAACCGTGAGTAACCGGCTAATCACAGCATGTGTTGACCGAGGGGCAGAAGAGCAAACTGGATAGGTACCTGCCTTCCACGGAAGCACCAAGACAAGTTAAGGAAATGCATAAGGGCCGCCCAAGATAGTCGTACTGGTACAAAAAAGGAAATGGTGTGAATGCCCCAACAATCAATGAAAGAACCCGTCGCGCTGACGAGTATGTACGGGATCGTCGCAAGAGACTTTTCGAGCTGTATGCACTCCATTAGTAAACTCCAGTCACGTTCTCTGGCTTGATGAAATGGAGCATTTGGTGCATGTCGACAGCTTCTCCTTCATCGAGATGTGGGGAGTCCTGGGACGCAGAGAGTGTGTGCTTGGAATAGAGATCGTTAATATCATCCGTGACACAGCCTTCATACACAGTGAACATCTCTGGCTTCACCGCTCCATCTGTATCAAGATGCGCAAGGGGCGGCGAGCCGCTGGCAATGATTGGATCTGGTCCCATGGACATCGGAGACATCGACTGGGTCACCATCGCAGAGGGATCCGCCATCGGTGACAAGAACGGCAGACCATATGGGGAAGGCGAGTTGTAACCGCCATCCTGCTGTTGAACTGAGGCATTAATCAATGAAGGGCTGGCGTAATCTGACGGGGATGCCGTGGTGGCCGATACAGGGTAGGCAGCTGATCCGGGGCGATAATCCAGGAAATTGGCAGAAGTGTCGATGCGAAGGGGGCTATCCAGGGGCGCGTTGACCAAATGGTGAGTATGCTGAGGAGCAGGAGCATACAAATGATCGTTGCTGTGATGACTCTGGAAGTTGAACGATGGCATGTTCTGCTGAAGTTGCGCAAAATCAATCGCGATCGGGACAGACCGACTACGGGTTCTGCGATGCCTTTGGTGGAACTGGTGAGCGGGAGCAACTTCCTGTTGGTACATGGCATTTGACGAAGCCGGGCGGGCAATGTGCGGGGAGGATGGGTCGGGTTGAGGGATGGGTGCATAGAGTGGCATCGGCATTTGCATCGGAATTTGAGAATGAACCGCAACGGAAGCAGTGGCATGAGAATGGCGATGGATAAAGGCGTCCGATGAGATCAATTTAGCAAGCTGGTTGGTGAGCTTGCTGGCATCGCCGGTGAGATGGTGAACAAATATTTGCGATGCTTGCTGATGCTCGGTAAAGTCGGGGACTTTTAGGAAGCCTTGGTGGTCGCTATTCGAATCCATGAGGAAGTTCGGAGGCCTGTTCAAAGTGATGATCAAGTGTCCCTGCTTTTGCTCGATGGGATTGGGTGAGTGTGCCTCGACGGTCTTCAATTCGATGTTGTCAATATACGAGAATGGATACTCAATCTTGTAGCCTGACGAGTCGTTGTGGATGTAGTAGGTCATGCAAGCCTTCTCCAGGACATAAAAGACAACAAGATCCATGGTGTTTTGGGCGGCGCGGCGCCAGGAGCCAATTGTGAGCGATGTGGCATGGAAATGATGAGTTTCTACGACTGTTAGCATGTGGATGAACAGCAACAACAATAACATACTGATTTTCGTTTGATTGGGCTCTGGGACCAAAAAACCACCCATCCCACCATATGCGGAAAATCTCGACCCATCCCCAACGAAGCGACCAAAACCTTTGCCAGATTCGAATGCTTTTGTGGCGAGGTAGTAGCGCATGCTGTCAGGAATAGCGTCGCAATCCCCACCCGTCTCAATGCTCTTTTTCGCAAGGGTCTTGATCTTTGCACGCCTATTTTCAATCAGCATCGAAACATCTCAGATCCCCAATCCATATTACCTGTTCTGGAACCAAATCTGAACAGAGCGCTCAGTCATGTTGATCTGCTCGGCAATGCGTTCTCGGGTGGTTGCGTTAGGGGTTGGGCACTTGTCGAATTCGGCTTCCAAAACAACAAGCTGCTCTTGCGTCGCACGTTGACGCTTCTGGTTCTTTTGTTGTTGAGTGAGAGTACTCTTGCGCGGAGGGCGGCGCGACGGCCCTGGACCCGACTGGGGAGGGGACGGTGAAGGAGTCGCCAACGAAGACATCTTGGTGTAATGTTTGTTGTTGTTGTTGTGGTCTGCGACCGTCAGTGCCATGGTCCAACCACCTCGCTTGCTCAAACACTCACAGCAGACGAGTCGCGCTTCCGAAAGAGTGTGCAAGGTGTGGCCCAAAAATCGAAGAGATAATCGGTAAGGTTACTGTGTAAATACGACCGTTGACCTGAACGTGCCGATTCGGACGAGGTTTGCCGCGTAGGATAAGTTGCTAATCGAAAGAAGAATCACGTCGGTCGGAGACAGCGAAGCCCAAAGCGAGAGCGACAATAAAGAGCGTGTAGCGGGAACCGTAGAAATGATGCTGTAGAAGCTGTGGGGGGAGAGTGCAGAAGCCGTCAACGGTGTGCGAGGTCTTGCGAGCCTGGTGTGATGAGGCTGTGAGTCTCGACTAGAACGCTGGGGGAAAGGAGTGTGTGTGAATAGAAGCGATCAAAAAAGCTCGAATGCCAAAAGGAGTGTCTAGGACTGCCGAAGGAGTGAGGCAGGAATCCTGAAAAAGGCGAGCGTGAAGGGCCTTGAGGGCGGTGGGGGGGAGGGGGTGTAGAGAAGAAAAGGGCGAGATCAACAGTTGGGGGGGGGGGGGGGTGTGGGTGTAGAGGATGCAGAGGGGAAAAGGAAAGGGATCGGAAGGGAATGGGGCGCCATAAGACGGGACTCCGCGCGTGGACCGGCCGCAGCACACCAGCACGAACGGCAGCAGCAGAGTGAGTGGATGGAGTCGCTCAAAGCCGGGGGTGTGTGGGTGTGTGTGGGTGTGTGTGGGAGCGAGTGAGAGGGTGGGTGGATGGGTGACACCTGGTGACACAGAGAGAGGGAGGGAACGCTAGCGGGCGGCCGAGCGAGCGAAGCGTGGATGGGGGGACGCAGGAACCAGACGCCGCCGAGCGAGCCGGGGCAGATAGATGCTCAGCCACGCAGCAGGGCAACAGGGCAGGTGTCGCCATCGTATCCGCTCGCTCCCTCTGTGAAATCTGCGAGAGTCACCACCAGTCACCCTCTCGACATCCCTTTGGCCATCCTATCCTTTCTGCATCTATCCATTCATCCATCTATCCATCCTTTCTGCATCTATCCATTCATCCATCTATCCATCCTTTCTGCATCTATCCATTCATCCATCTATCCATCCTCATCCCTTTGCTCCTGGCGTTCTGCGCAGCTCACTGCCCCTGATTCCGCACCCGCCGCCATGTATGCTGCAGGCCGTGCAAATGGCCCACAGCGCAACAACGGTCCAAGAGGGCAGCGGGCGCGCGAAAGAGTACGGGGCCGTGACTAGCGGCCAGGCACCGCGTCCAGACGGTCCTCCTCCAGAACAGGAAGGCCATCCTTGCACAGTCAGTCCCCCCCTCCCTCAGTCCCACACCCGCTCCACTACCACCGCTTCCGCCGTCGTGGTGACATCCACAGGGCAGCCCGTCATGACCCGCTGCCTTCTCCGTCCATCCATCCATCCATTCATCAACCGCTCCTCCCTCATCCTCTGCCCCATCCTCTGCCCCATCCTCTGCCCCATCCTCTGCTCCCATCCATCCTCTGCCCCATCCTCTGCTCCCATCCATCCTCTGCCCCATCCTCTGCTCCCATCCATCCTCTGCCCGGCCAACAGAACTGCGAATGCACTTGGTACCACCACAGCCCAACGATTGCTGAGAAACAGGCCTGTTCTGGATGCACAGTGTTGCCACTGGCCTAACTGCTTAACCCCTCGCCTGTCCTCCCTCAGCGTTGCCGAACTGCAGCAAAGGGCGACCAACCCCGGCTAAGTACAGCCAAAGTCTCAACCTCTCAGTGACGTCGTTCTCCTTGGCTTCCCCCACCACTATCACCACTCCACAGGCCTGGTAGATAGCCTACCATCCCTACTCAACTCCTTCGTCTTCTCACGTCAGTTAGGTAGATACGAGCACAACTATGGGGCCATACAATTGACACACACCGTCGAACCCCGCTCTCATACCCCGGCTCATGATGCAACGTCGGGGGTTGGCCTTTAGGGATACCCCACCATCCCGTTCAGCGCGCACTGGCAGTTGGGGCTCGCATACAAGCAGGCAGCTGGATGTTCGAGCGGGCAAAAAGCCTGACAGGTCGTTGTAGTTCGTGAGAGATTGCCACATCCTGCGTTTGATTGATTGCAACCGGCGGATAGATAAACAACACCACATCCGAGAACGCCGACACCAAATTACCATCTGGATAAAAATGGGGCGGCGGGCGGCGAGTGTCGTCTGTCGTGGCGTGCGTACCCGAACTTTCGGCATCTCGCAACCCAGGCAGGCTTGTGCTCGGCTCGACGACGTTGACGACAACTTTGTGGTGGTACATCGTGGTGCCGATTCCGAGCTCGGGAGATCTTCCTGTGAAAGGTTTACTAGCCCACCCGCGCGCGTTTGACGTGCTGGAATGGTTGCTCCAAGGTGGGGCAACTGTAACGCTAGATATCTATCCATCCGCCTCTTCTCACAATCTTGGATGGTGAAAAATCCATCTCCTTCTTTCGCTGGGCCAGTTCCATAAATACAACTGTTGAGTGAGAGAAAGCAGCCAGCACTACAACTTCCCGCTGGCTGCCATCATCAAACTGTACACCTCCTTCGCCGGCTTCAGTATCTTCATCCTCATCCTCATCCCCATCATCAAAACACCACGACTCTACACCCCTAGATCGGGAATACAGGCCGTTTCTCCATATGTAGGGGGCAAAATGGGATGAACATCCAGAACTCCTCTCTTTCTGCCTTTCTCCCTCGCTCTCTCGCTCTTTGTAGCTCCGTCGCTCACACTTTTTATCGGCGCCCCGCGCGTCGCACGATGATTTTCCATAGCGTCCCGCTACTGCAAGGTACGAGAACCGTGACCACCGCTGACCCCAAATCCGGCTCTTGCGGCGGTGTGCAGGAGCACAGATGATGTTTTTTTTCTTTCGCTCAACTGGCTAGAAGGAAGGGAGAGGGGAGTGCTGATGCACCCCGCTACAAAGATAGGCCTGGTATTCGCATACATGCGCCAGGAACATATCTTTTATCTTATCCGTATGCTCTCCGCATTGTTGGTGTTTGGGGTTTTGCAACACATGCATGCACTCAGGTACGAGTGGGTGGAATTTTCCTTTCTTCGACAGCTTTGATAGGCATCTTCGATGTCCAATTCTGTTCCTAGATTCTTCGACTGCTTCGGCTGCCGCCCTCGCGTTGGACATTGGCGTTTGATGTGGCGACACCACGATACCGTTGTCGTTTCAAATGTTGATGCATCCAATGTGGTGTGAGGAAAAAGAACCTTTTTTCTTTCTTTTCACAACATGGACCAATGTGATGCACCCCATTCTACTCGTCACACCGAGCGTCTGTGTCAGCATCATATCGTTATCTATGAGTTGCCAGTATGGTAGAGAGCGCGAGGAGGGTGAAACACAACTACCAGTGGTTGATGATGCACTGCGCCGCCTTGGATTGTGTCGCCAGTGTTCGAAGTTCAAACATGCTCAATCAGATTTGTGCAGCGTTTGTTGTCGGTTGTGCGTTGGGCTTCATAGGGCAGGCGCACACTGTTTTGAAGTTTCGAACGTGTTGTATTGTAGCCCCTCAGCTCCAGTCGTCATCTTCCAGCTCCTCAGGCTCCAAGTCGCTCTCAACCTGACGGGCTGATGGGATATGATAGCGACTCAAGCCCTACCACCGCCCTTCTCCTCCTCCACATCAACACCATTAGATGAACATCCACACCCATTGCCCATCCACCCATCTATCCTACCGGTATATAAACGCGTCCCCAATCATTCGCGCTCGTGTTTGTCCGGTTGACATGCCAACGCTGACGACGACGACGACGGTCGCCCCCTGGGCCCTGGCATGGCATTCCCCCCTCCGTCCCCCTTCCATGCAGGGAACACAGGATCTAAGACACGATATGTATGCGGCATGGTAAGGTGAAGGGTGTGCTTAGGAGCAGTTTTATAATTACAGCGGTGTTGATGGGGTTTGTGAGTGAGTGAGGGTGGCTGTTGTTGCTGTGCTATTGATGGCGGCAGTGGTGATGATGGCGGTGGTGATTGTGAAGACACCGCATCGAGGTTGCTCTGTCGGTCTTTGATTTGTGTGGACTGAGATTAAGGTTGGCGATGGAGTTGCCAGCGCGGAGATATGGAGATATGGAGATACGATTACACCGGTATCGCATGACCATGATTGCCCATGATGGCGATGCAGATGGACACAGTGGGTGCGGGGGTTCAGCATTCATCTTCGATTCATGTAATTACTAGTACGCGTACGATACAATGGGCTTTGTATGCACGTATGAGCCTTGTGTAGATGATAGATTATTTCATACACACCGGCGCTGTATGTGCGGTATGTACGGTAATATACACCGGTAGTAGGTACTTTGTACGACCCATATTGTGGAAGACGTACTGTATTGCTTTCTCTACATGCAGACCGGTGTAATCGTGTAATCGTATCATTCAACTGGTGGTGCGTGGTAGGTGGGTAAGATGGATGGACGGATGATTGAATGGGGAGATGGATCATGATCCCTGATTCTCAGCCCAGGAGATGGTCGATGACACCGTGACTCGCACCCTGAGGCGATACCTAACAGTAATTTACCCGTCTTTTACTCACGGCAAGACTCAGGGTAGATATGGGAGCCAGAAGATTCTGTAGCCATAGGCTCAACTGGCTTGGAAATCTACGATTGGGTCTCACGTTGGAAGCAATGATGATCCACTAGCACTGTGGTAATGTCGGTGGGAGGGGAAGTGCTCCAGTGGCGACAGGGCCGCCATTGTCGTCGTGGGGGGCATAATCATTGGGGTTCAAAACACTGCACGGGGGTGAGGGTCTGAGAGAGAGAGAGATACCAATCGATACAGTAGCAACGTATGCTGGTCATATTGTTTAAATCTGGATCCCGCCCAATATTTAAAACGCCGTTGCGGTAACCAAAACACCATCCTAGAAGCGTCACGGACCATCAGTACTATACCGCTCTGCAGATTACCAGTATCTACTTTCCTCTCCCTCCCGACAGACCCTAAGCTCTCTCCCTACCTTCATCGCCTCCCCCGGAATCTTCAACCCACCATTTCAGCAAATAACAAACTCGATATGATAACGACACCTCTCGTTTCAAGCTCAAATCAAAAGTTTAACACTCATAACATCTACTAGATACATCTCTCCGCTCGTGTTGTCGTAGTGTAGTCTCAGGCCGTTTAGTCTAGTCAGGCCTGTTTTTTTTTTTTTTTTTGTTGTTACAGAATAAAAAGGGTGATATTTTGTGGTTCCCTGACTCGCCCACGATGTGGTGGTGACGACTGGAGATGGGCTGAGTAGATTATTGTGACTGTAAATTTAGAGGGAGGATGTAGTGAGGGTGTACATTAAACGGGGTCCGCTGTGGGGTTGAATATACAACCCGCCGCGGCGGCGGTATGGGGAGTGATGCGGTGATTTGTGGGTACTGAAGGGCTGTTCTCTCAGCGATAGTCTCTCTTTTTTGCTCTCTTGTAGTCTAACCTTGCTGGATCGATGAACATATATCGACTGAGATATCTCAGTTGGAGGTGAGGGATGAGTATCAAACCCCCGCTGCACCACCAAGGCTAAATATCCCCGAATATTTTTCCAATTGAAGAATTCCCCAACCCTATTTCGCTGACATGAGGATCGACTATCCCACATCCTGGTTGTATATATTTCCAGCGCACCATTACAGCATCACGATACTCCCAACTCAACTCAAAACATGATTTATATTTCAGCTAAGCTATTCAACCAGCATTCAACTCCACTAGGTAACATACTCCCCGTCTGACATCACTGAATTCTTCGAGTACAGTGCAGAAACTACTACTCCCATCGTTTGCACTACATATCATACATAGTAGATAATATAGGGGAAAATTGTGGATCTGGGTACATGGAAGGCAACTTAACAAATGCAGAGCATCGAACAACTCGTACAAAACAAATAATACAAAAGACCACTGTGTACTGAGAAACACACGCGCACAGACACACCGAATTGAACGATAAGTCAACAAACAACATGGCCAATAATGGCTTCCGACATCCACGTCCAGCACAAGTTGCCTGAGCAAGTTGAACACACCCAACTGTCAACAGCCAATCACCAACCTACCGACCGACACTTCACATCATCCCACGCCCACTCACCAGCCACCCCCCACAGCTACCCAACGATTCCACCAACCCCACCACCGCTGTTGACCCCATTACACCCGGTAATCAGCAGTACCACCATCAACAACACAAACACGAACATAAACAACAGCAGCAGTAGGCAGTAATGATAAAGTTCAAGTTCTTAAAATACACATTTCGAAGCGAAAGTACAACCCGCCCTCTCTCTCTCCACGAGCCCGCTACTCCGACGCACAACCACAACGTCAAGAAGGCTAAAATACAAGAGCAAGAAACAAGACAAGAAAGAAGAAGAAGAAGGGCAAAGAGAAGAAGAGGAGGAGGAAGCTGAAGGTGAAGGGGAAATGGATGAGGAGAAGTAGAGGAAGGAGGATAGGGGGAAGAAGAAGCCGCCGAGGAAACCAATAAACTCCGAATCCGGTCCACACCACAAGTTCCAAACGTTGGCGTTCGAGTTATCAGTGAGATGCCGTCGCGATCCGGTGTATCCATCCATCATCAATCACAGTATCCACGGAAACCCAATCCTAGCAAAAACCTCATCAAACAAGCCAAAGCCGAAAAAAAAGAGAAAAAAAAAAAAGAAAAACACTCAAAGCAAGCAAAACCAACCAAAGACGCCATAAAAAGCTAAAAAAAAAAAAAAAAATCCCTCGACACCCCCCGCTCTCTCCGCTCCCACACTCAGCCCAAAACCCCCTCACACAAAGAAGAAGAAAAAAGAACCCTATAAAGTAAAAAAAGTATAAAAAAAAAGTAAAACAATGTAGGCAATACCTGTAAAAACTAATGTCACACGTAAAAACCGGGAAAAAAAAAAACGTTCAAAAAAATGAAACCGGTTGGCATTCTCTTCGAACAAATATGTGGCCAGTACCGAGTTCCCGATATCCTCTTGCATCTCTGGAGTATTGATCTCGACCTAGCCCAAACTTCGTTGATATGACGAGATGCCGATGCCGCCGATGATGATGATGATGATGATGATGATGATAAAGTGCTGCGTGTGTGTTGTGTCCAGCCAGCTATGCTCGGATATAAGAGAAGAGAACCACGATGACGTCGGGAGATGAAACGAAGTGACAAGGACGCCCAAAACACCTTAGAACAACGAGGGTTGAGTAGGAAAAAAACACCTCATGCAGCCGCGAATTGCGCGAAAAGGAAAAAAATACACTCGCAGGCGGAACGAACAGTCGAACACCGATGCACCGAAAGCCCTATAGCCTCCCCCAAAGAGACATGGATGCCGTAACAAAAAATGCTGTCAGATCAAAGCTTTCCCACGTGGCTGGCCAAGTCAAGTTCATAAAAATCGTCAAAGTCCAAGTTCACGTCGACACCAAAAGAATGCGGGGTACATAGAGGCCCTGGTCCTAGGCCTGGTGGTGGTTTAATCGTCGTGCTTATCGTCGTATCCTTGTAACCATGCCGAATCCAGTATATCGCGGATCGTCCAACGCTGCGCAGGGTCCATTGTGAGGCAGCCCTTAACCACATCGACAACCCAGCTGGTCTCATTCGATCCCGCCTCCGCGAGCCCCCAACAGGTGCGAAGCCGATTCACGTCCCACTCGCCGTTCAGAATCATCAACTGGAGTTTCGGCGTGAAGGAGTGATGGAACGGCAGGGCTCCTGTATGTAGCGCATAGAGCGTAACACCAAAGGCCCAAATATCGATTCCCGGCGAGCTTAACGATGTACGGGAGTTTATCAGTTCTGGTGCCGCATACTGCAGCGACCCGTCAAACGAGGTAGGCTCCGTGCAGTCCAGGCTTTTCTTATCGGATGATTGAGCTGTATGTTTCTCGTCGTCGTGGGGGCTGACCATGTATTTGGCGAGACCAAAGTCGGCGAGGTACAGATTGCCGCCCTCCTCCGCATCAGACGAAGTATCGAGCAGACAGTTATCGAGCTTGATATCGCAGTGCACAATGCGCATATCTTCATGTAAATATCGAATCGCGGATGCCAGCTGATACCCGTATCGCTGACATCTTGACGCAGAAATGCCTTGTCGGTTTTCCTTGATCAGATCAAACAAGCTCCCGCCACTCACATGCCGCATGAACGCGTACGTAGCAAAAGGGCCTTCTAAGACAGAAACAAGAGGAAGGATATGATCGTGATGGAGATTTCTCCAGAGATCGAGCTCCTGGTCAAAAATCGTTTGCAACTTGTCATTCTCAGCATCTGTCTCAGTAACTCTTCGCCTCAAAATCTTCACTGCACACATCTTTCTTTCGCCATCCTCAATGGTGAACGCTTCCTTTACCGTACTGAACCCGCCAAAACCAATCTGCTTCCCTAGCACATATTCCCCAACCTCTTGTCCCTCAGCATCTGGATCGGAATTTATCGTTTGAAGTGACTGTGGTGAATTAAATGAATTCAGAAACATGCTTGCGGGGCTGATTCCACTAGAAAACGACCCCCCGCCCCGTTCACTCATCGCTTTACGCTGAGAGCGGGACCGTGACCGCGGCCTGTCAAAGGTGGTAAAAGACTTGTTCCGCGGCCCAAAAGCCGGTAGTGGTGCGGACTGCCAGGGATCTATCCCCTCCAGAATAGGGATGCCTTCTGGCGAGCGAAGCACTCTATTGCCGAAATACTGGTCCAGTTGTTCGTTCGGCGGTGTTGAAAACTCTGATGTAGAGGATACTGTGGACTCAGAAGTGAGTGACGAGACAGGTTCGGCATCGTCGCAAGTTGTCTGGATGCCTAGAAATTTCGCCGCAGCGCTTCGTCTTCTAGGTCGGCGAGTGCGAGATGGCGTTGGCGGAGGTGCATCTTGAGTGCTATCTGCAGACTGAGAGAAGGCCTTAAAGCCAGCGGTGAGGTTCGACATTCGTGGATTAGGGCTCGTCCCGCAAACTCTCGCTTTCTCAGTCGGAAGAGGATCCCGCAACGCCACATCTTCGCCGCAGTCCACCTTGACCATAGGATCGAACGAGATCGAAGGTCTTCGACGACGCGGCCCGTTTGAGATGGGAGAGACTGTTTCGCTGGCGCTCAGGCAAACAGAGTCTTCTGGGATGCTGGGAGCAGCGGAATGAGGATGAGGGTCCGTCCGGCCCGGGTTTGGCGGCGGGACGGGGATGGGAGGCGTTGCGTGAGCGGGCTCGGAAGGAGACGCATTTCGAGACGAGCGGAAGTGCGAGAGAGGATGATGGCGGTCGAAGCGGAAGTTGGCGAACCTGGAAGAATGAACTTGGGGTTCTTCCATCGCAGAGCCCGGATGCTAGGTAGGAGACTGTAAACCACGACGCATATGAGCTTCCGTCTTGACGCTGATGCAGGAGTGGGATCGGAGGAAGGGAGGGCACGTTTTGATGCGTTATATATACTCCCGCTATGAAGGGTATCTCTCTCTAAAGTCTTGTGTCGATGTGGTATTCGCGTGAAAAAGATCTCGCTGCGGACTGAGGAGGAGGTGGTGTGGAGGAGCAAGGCTCTTGTATTTGCGTTGCACCAGCGGGCACACTAGGAATTAGGTTTCGGCGGGTGTGTCGGGAGCTAGAGTAGCATCAGACGAAGACAACGTTGGGCGGTGACGTTGGTGGTGGCGGACGGTGAGAGGCAAAGTAGAAGGGGAGGCAGACGTTCGCGAGGAAAGGACGGTCGGCTTGTATGGGGGGTGGTTGCTCTACTCTAGGTAGCGAGCGAGAAGACTGTGCGTGGTTGTTTGGAGGAGGTGTTTGGAGGCGTGACGAGGTGTGTGGTGGTGAACGGGGAGGGCCGGTGACGGCAGACGTGGGGCCTGCGCCTGTTTTGAAAGATGGTGCCCCGGAGAAGAGATTTGGGGGGTGGTGATGGAGGGTGATGGGGGATGGGGGATGGGGGGTGAGGGCAATAGCCTTGTGGGTGTGCGGATTCTCGTGTCTCTTTCCCTCCCACCCACCAGAAAAGCAGAAAGACTCGTTTCGGCTGTACTCGTAATCAAACCTCTATTGCTATTGGCGAGAGGGTGGGCAGACTCGGGGACTCCAGGGCGCAGGAGACGGGTGCCGGAGCAGAATGGACGCAGTGGATGGTTTGTGGTAGTGTGATGAACAGGATAACGGTGCACTCCATTACACTCAAAAATTGGCAACGGGTTTTTACAGCTCGGTCGCGCCGTGTGGGGTGTGAGTTTAAGAAGCATGGGCGTCAACCATGGCAGCTTGAACCTGTGCGCGCGAGACGTTTTGGGAGGTCGGCGACCTGGGGAGACACTCCGCCGACGGGGGTTGGGTGTGAAGCTTCCCCAGATCTCAGCATGCAGCCTGTAACGTTATAGTAGCCTCCACGCTTGTTGTTTTTGACTGCAGGCGCCCACCGAATAGTGCCTTGGCTCAGCCTGCTTTAGAGTGTTCAAAAGCCTGTCTTTGCCCTCCAGCGCGCTTCTGGCGTTCCTCGCGTCTTCCACATTACCGCTGCCGTTGCCACCACCTCCTCCTCCGCCGGGGTTCCGTCTACCTATCGAGATTCGGCCTCCCGAGATTCGATCACCATGACTCTTCTGCGCCCCGACCTCATCCATCCATCAATCCTTATCAGCCGCTGCTTAGGACAGCGACTGGCCTCGAAACACCAGCATGAATAACTGCGCATCTTGCACAACCACCAGCTCTCGGAGAGATCCGTACTGCTCTAGCCCCTCCCTTTATAACGGCGTTCACGGATTTTTACGTCGTGCTCTCTCGCCAGTCAGCCAGCAGTCGCGACCATCTGATTTTACTGCTTGACGTCCCTCGCAATGCTGTTCACCACCACCACCACCACCACCACACCCACTCGTACCCTCTCCGCGTTATGCCCCGTCTCCTGAACGCTGCCTGGGAATGCATTCTATATCCACCACCGCTCGCTTTCCCACCAAGCAGGTATCCCATCTGCACTGTGCTGTGTAAAGTCTAACCCAACCCATCCCATCCACCCATCCCATCCACCCATCCCATCCACCCATCCCGAGCACCCATCACTCGGGCCGACCACTTACACCGTGCTTCTTCCCAACGCATGGAACTCAGCCAGTGTTCGTCTGTCTTGCCCATCCGCCGCATCCTTTCATGCCATGCACCGTTGATCCCCCATCATGATCCCACCAGCCAACCATCCAGCGATCCATACAGCACATCGAGCCCCGCATGGCTTGATGTCGATACGGCATTCACCCCCACCATGTCGCTCACTGCATCATCAATAGCAGTATCAGCAGGAGGAGCAGCAACATCATCCCCAGCGTCAGAGTTTCCAAGCTGGAGGATCACCGCGGACGGGTACCGGCGAGAAGAGTGATGTATGCTAGCAAAGAGGGGCAGTTCCAGCTGATGCTGAATGGAAGGAATCGTTACCTCAACTTGGTGGCGAGTCGGTGGGTGCAGGGACTAGCGGGTGGTGAGTGCGGACTTTCGGCGATGGTGATGATGGTGATGGGGGCAGTGAAACAGGGTGGCAAGCCCAAACACTGCACAGGGCACTGAGGGGAGAGATCTCAAGAGTGCCGATGATGATGCTGTTGGTGTCATTGGATGGCGCACTTGAGCACTGAGCAGACCAGAATCATTAGGATGACGAGTGAGAATTCTTGTCTTGGGGTTTGGCGCATCAAGGCAGATTGGATTAGAGTTGAGAAGTTTATGCGACGGCGTGAAAGTTGAAAGTTGTTCCTGGGTGTTATGCGAGCAACAATGGGGGGGTAGGTTGTTGGGTTCATCCGATCGTTTATGCTCAGGCGGAGATGGAAATGTCAACGCCGATACAGTCGCTGGGTGTGGCGTCTATACTGGGGGACTGCCGTAACCGGGTTATTTTGGTGTTTGTGGAGGCGGTGGCAGAGGTGCGTGTGGGGTTTATGTTAACAGGTTAAGACGGAGAGATCTTACTAGTACTATTTCCATGTTAAGAAGGCCTGAGCCATTGAGAATGTCAATGGTCAACAGCGACAGGATTCAAGAGCCAACCCGGCAGCTGCCATTCACAAGGTGCTTGGGTCGATAAACTCCATGCGGGGTCGCATGTGGAATTGCCTCTTTGACACATCATAGGGCCCTGACGAGAAAGCCGTGGCTGAGTACAGCATCGTTGAGGACGATTGTGTGGGCCGCGTACACGCAGCAATGTCCAACGGCTCCATGGCCAACAACACCAACACCGGTTGACGACTTTGCTGGGCCATGTCGTCACACATTTGGGCCCTTTCAATGATGGCGCTCCTCCTTCATCATCGATATCAATGTAACCAATGCAACACTCCCATAGGCGGCGTGCAACCCCTATCAAACCCGAAACCCATCCACTCTCCCAACCTACCTACTACAGGCGCCGCTTGGAAACCTCGACCTCGCCCTCGCCCTCGCCCTCGCCCTCTTGTGCCCTCTTTCGCCTCATCCTTCACCTGCCAGCAGCACCACCACAAGCTCTTCCCGCCAGTCCACATCCACCCCCCATGAGCGCCATTTGATCTCCCCAACATTCCCACCATCCCCACCTGAGACGAGTCCGCCCTGCGAATCTTCATACACAGGACCCCAAGTCGCTTGTCGTCGACGCCAGTCAACGCGAGCCATGCCCCGTCCAAACATGGTGCGAGCCGGTAAGTCAAAAGAGCCCCTGGCGCTGCCCCAAGCGTCGCACACCTGCTTCTCCCTCTTTCTTCCTCCTCCTACCGAAACGCTTCACGAACACTCTCCTGGCGAGATTCTGCACCGTCACTCGCTTCCTGTTCTTTTGTTCCTTCGCCTCCCCACAACCGCCCCGCCCTGCCTACCCCCTCCCCCCCAGTCCTTCAAGCTTCCCCACACTCCTTTTGGGCCCGGCGATTCCAGACAAGAACTTTGCTGAAAGATCTCTCCTTTACTGCCAACTACAGACACGCTCGACCTGCAATCTCACCACGCCCCCTCCGCCAGCGACCACCCCGACTTGCACACCACCGCCAACGGACTCGGACCCTCACAGGCGACCGCAATGCGCTCTGTTGCCGCCGAAGAGCAGGCGCTGGCGCAGCAGAATCCACGGCAGCAGCAGCAGCAGCAGCAGCAGCAAATGTACCACTACCAGAGGATGGCACAAGTGGAGGAGGACGAGTTTGATCATGACATGGCCGACGCGGAAACCCTGTGCGATATGGAGGGAAGCGCATTTGACGACGACGATGTCGACGAGCTCAGCACCTCGCCGAGTATCATTGATGGTGCGTTTGAGAAGGGGGGAGAACCGGATGAAATCAGGTGTGTGTGTGTGGGAAATGCTGATTGTCGCCGGGTTTGCGTTCCACAGAAGATATCGATTTCGAGTTCGTTTATGCGCTGCACACTTTCACCGCAACCGTCGAGGGCCAGGCAACCGCTTCGAAGGGAGAGCATATGCAATTGCTGGACGATAACAACTCTTACTGGTGGCTCGTTCGCGTTGTGAGAACTCAGCAACTAGGTCTGTTTGACGGACGATTTGTCTCGTGTGTGTGCGGAAGACGGCGGAGGCAGTGCTAACTGCATTTCAGGCTATCTCCCAGCGGAACACATCGAAACACCGTTAGAGCGCTTGGCCCGGCTCAACAAACACCGCAACATTGACCTTGCAACCGCCATGCTCTGTGACACCAATTCTGAGAAATCCAAGAATCCGATCAAGAAGGCGATGCGAAAGCGCGCCATGAAATCAGTTGCCTTTGCCCCGCCAACATACATCGAACCTTCGGAATATGAATATACTACCGACGAGGAGGAAGACGATGATGGCGACTTTTTCGTGGGTGGCGAGGATGACGAGGAAGTGCAGTCTGAACAAGCCGACGCAAGGAAGGAACCGGTCGCTGAGAAAACCAATGGCACTACACAAGCACAGACGGACGAGCCTCTCAAATCTACGCTCAGCGCCACACAGAACCAAAATACCGTCGAAGTGCGTCCGAGCCAGGAAATCTCCCGGACAAGTGAGGATGGGGTGCGGCCAAGACCAAATCCTACACCCGCAGCATTGCGACACCCAGATTCGTCGATTTTCAACGATGAAAGCAGGGCTACTATGAAACTCACACTTACACCTAATTTACTCCGGGATGACCCGGCACCAACTGACATGGCCAAAGGACGGACGTCCATTGAGAAACAAATTCGAAGAGAAGACCTGGTTACGTCGCCACAACTCAAAGAGGGTAAGAAGCTCAAGAAGGGAAGCAGCGTACTCGGTAGTCTATTCAAGCGCAAGAATAAGGGCAAGCACTATGAAGATGATACCGAGGAATGGCTCCATCGATCTACCAGTAACGAAAAACATTCTTTGGACAGCAGCCACTCTAGTGAAACTGCGGCACGGGACAGACAGGGAAGTCAGAGCAGTCGGGATGCGGCAGCGGAGGAGATTCAGCAAAGGGAGGAGCGCCGCAGACAGCAGGAAAAGCAGATTCAGGAGCAACAAAAACAGCAGCAAGAACAACAACAGCGTGACCAGGAGCTTCGAGCGCGCCAACAACAGGCACAACGACAACAAACGCAACAGCAGGCAAACACAAGTATCCGACGGGTCGAGGAGAAACCAACACAGCAACCAACCGATTCATCCCCGTCTCAGCCCACGCCGCAATCACCCGTAGAGGCTCGACAATCCCAGGAAGAAGCCCAACGACCGTACCAGCGGCCCATAGAATCTGGCGAACAAAGCCCCCGCTCGCCAATCACGGACCGCTACAGACCCCGCAAAATGTCTGGCGATCGCTCACAGGGACTGTACACACCCTACTCCCCACTCCAGTCCCAACCACAGCAAAACTCGTGCCCCACCCTCCGCTCACCGATATCCCTGGAACGCCTCTCCGAGTCGCCTGAACACATCTCGTACCATGACGCCACTGAACAGCCCGACCTCGTGCTCGACACATCCTCTGGAATCGACTCCAACGGCGCAATATCATCCGTCGAGTCCTCCCCTGACATCATGGAACCTCCTGCACCTACGCACACCATCAACCGCACCTGGAGCGATTGGAGCCTCAAGACATACATGGAAGACGACACGGATGTTCGGGATATGTTGATTGTGGTCCGGCAAGACAAGACCCCCGTTATTGCCGGCGAAGACACGGTGTTGGTGCAGGGACACCCGGAAATAACGCCGTTGTTTGCGGATAGTAGTCTGCGCCTGCAGGAACTGTCGAATGTAAGTCTTATGATCAAAAAAATTCTTTGAACTTTCGAGAATACTGACATGAGAATAGCGCCTCGATGGAATGCTGGGCGAATGGATGGCACGACGAACAAAAGCTCATTAAGCCCCGATTACACCCCGCCGTCGATATCGAAGTTTCCCTCCCCACCTCCCGACCTCCTCCGAGTCCGGTCCATCCTCCGACGATGTAACTTTGCCATTCCCGGTTACCCCTTGTAACGACCTGTCATGATACGAAATCATTTGAATGATTATACCACTACTGTTGCTACTACTATCTATTTATCGCTGCTTGTTTTTCCCTTCCCCGCTTCTTGCTTCTTGCTACTTTGCTTTACTTACATTATCGCTTGTTGAATTGTTCTCGACTGGACTGGGTTCCATTTGTGCGGGGGGTTTGTTGCTGTTGGTGTTATATCGCTATGCTGTATTTTTCAACGGTATGGTGTTGTATGTTGGTGGTTGGTGCTACTCTTGCTCGTGTCTTCGAAGGTGGTTGGTGCTTTCTAGTTTGGGTGGATGTGTTTGATTTCTTGCAGCCTTTTTCGTCGACCTTTCACTTCTCCTTTTTTGCTATATCAGGCTTTCTTCTTCTTCTTTTTTTTTTTTTCGGTCCAGATACTTGTTCTACTTCTTCATCTTCATCTTCTGTTGATCTTCTTTTTTCTTCTTCACTTTGATTCGGTTCTACAAGTGTCGTTACTACACTAACTTATTATTTCTATTATCCCTACTGTTCTTCATATACTTGTTTCTCACTTTTGTGTGGGGGTGTGTTCAATTGAGGATTTTTTCTGCGTTCGGGGTGGTCGAGGGAGGATTGTTGGATTGTTGGGTACTTTTCATCTTCGTTCTACCCTTTTCTTCGTCTTCTTTGTTGTCCAGCTTCTCTTTAGTTTCTTCGTTGTTGTTTTTATTTCGTTGCTGCTGCTCGAGTGGATCTACCCGAGTTACCTCGGAAACTGGCCCTCTCACCGTATCTCCTCATATCTCGTTGTCCGTGCCTTTTCTTTCCTTGTTTTGTTTTTGTTTTGCTTGTATTGTTTGCCTGATTTTTGCTGGTATATACCCCTTCCCCTTCCCCTTCTTCCCTTTGCCGTTGTCGTTTTTCTCGTTTCCCGTTTTTCGTTTGCAGATTGAATGTGTGGACAGTTGGGTGGATGTGGAGCTGTTGGAGGGAGTTCAAGATGTGTGTGTGTGTGTGAATAGGAATAGGAATGCTTATCACTAGTGGCTGCCGTGGTATGATGTGTATTGTAGTCTAGTGTACTGTAGTTAGGGGGTGTAATTAGGATTCGCGGAAAAACGGACGATGGGGAATTGAAGTTGCGATTTTACTCCAGTTTTACTCCAGTGATGCAATGTGATGATCCACTTTGACGGTGATGTGACTAGTGTGTATCCAAATCCGCCAAAATCAAACAGCGTGTTGTAGAATAATCTCTAAATCTAAAAAGTTCTACAGCTATATATACATGAACACAATAGTGCGTTGTAGTTATAGTACTAGTACAGGTCGAGTCCAAAAAATGCATGCTACAGAAAGGGAAAACTGAGGTATCTAACTAGTTAAACTAAAGTTAACTAACAACAAATATGCGGAAACGTGTACCCCCTTCAGCCCTGGATATAATTAGTGATAATAAGGATAATAATAAAACAATGTGTCGCGAAGTCATAATCATCATCATCATATGTTACCATCCCCGTCTCACTCCCTCACCCCTCACCCTTCATACACTCACCTCCTCCCCCGTCCCCGCATATCCCACCGTATCCCTCTCATCATCCAGCAACCTCGCATACTCCAACATAAGTCTCAACATATAAACCTCGATATCCTCTCTCCTCAACACCCTCCCCGCCCACTCCCTCCCTTGTTCCGCCATCCTCGCGGCCTCCTCATCTGCGCCTCTCCACCCGGGCCCCCTCAAAAAAAAAACCATCAACGAATAAAACTCCTCGAACGTGTTATCGAGCGGGACGAAATGGCGCCACGGGACCAACCGCTCATCATGCCATTCTCTGAAAATCGTGGCCTTGATTCCAAGGGAACGGGATTTCAGGAATGCGTGCCAGCGACCCGAGAAAGAGTGGCCGTCAATGTCCGGGAGAAATTTGTGCCGGAAGGTGTCGGTGAGTTTTACTTTCGGGACGGTGGAGAGGAAGGTTTTGAGCCAGGCGCAGTCGACATCCGGAACGCACCAGATGATGCGGGGGAATGCGGCGTCGAGGTGTTTTTTGACGAATTCTACGGGGGACCAGGAGGAGGTGAAGGAGTTGGTGATGGGGGAGAAGATGGTGGTGTTTGTGGATGAGAGGGAGAGTTCGGTGGAGTTGGAGAGAAGGACGAAACGGTGGCGGTGGAGGTTGCGCCAGTTCTCTGGGGTTTGAACACCGCCGGAGGTGATGCCGCGCCAGAAGGAGGTGGGGGATTTTTGCGGCCAGGGAATGTCGCCTGAGGGGTTGTAGACGTAGCGCGGGTCGTTTTTGTAGTACATGTTGGCGGGGAAGAGGACTGGGTATGGTGAGTGCTGGTGATTATGAGGATGAGGGTGAAGGGGCCTACTGTCGCTGTTGATGTTGACTTTGCATTCGCCAAAGATGGGGATGAGCTTGTTACTTGCGCTGACGGAAGAGGGTGAGAAAAGGAAGCCGTGTTTATCTTTGATGATAGGCCCGACAGTGCAGAGGTCACTGGAAAGGTTAAAGTTCTTGACAAACCCACTTTCGAGTTTATAGGTTGCTTCGACGGCTTTTCTGGACATTGTGTCTGGATTGCGAGCGTAAGATTCCGGCGGACATGCGACGTTTGCGAGATCCATGTAGTTGTCCGTTTTCATGCCAAACCATTCGCCGGTTGGAAGTGGTCCTTCTTCGGCGTTTTCTTCCTCTGGATGAGTCGGTCAGCGTTTGATCCCAACTGGATCCCGGGCTACTCACCAGTCAGGTCGATTTTGGTAAACTCATTTCTAACCTTATCAATTGACGGAAGAGCACGAGACGACTCTTCAACTTTCAACGCCGCCTGCATATCTTCCCATGGAACAATAACTCGCGGCTGATCCATACGGTTCATAGCAATATCCATATCCGGCAAATATCCCTTAATAACCTCCAACATCTTCTTAAACTCCGTTGCTCTCCAGTCCTGGTCCGAAGGCGTCACCTTCCCATTCCTCAACGTAAAGCAACTCAAATGGGCCACCTTCCTCTCCTCATTACAAATTCCCCTAACCAGTCTTCTCAACTCCTTTGGCGAATATCTCCAATACGGCCTCAAATCATGCCATATCTGGTCAAAGTCGTCGACATTCCAGATGCCCCTTTCTCGCGCAAATCGATACCACTTATCGAAGCCTGGTGGTGGATGCCGCCCGTATTTCTTCCGGTAGCGAGTTACGGTTTCGGAAAAGGTCCGTGAACGTGTTCGCTCGATTGTGAGGACTTTTTGGTCGGCTTCCAGCATGAGACGTTGGATTGGGTGGGGGTCGGCGGGGAGAACGTTGGGGATTTCGCTGCCGTAGGGGGCGATGAAGCTGGTCGGGCTCTGAGGAGAGGAGGGCAGTCAGTAAACGTATCCATCCAAGTTCAAAACCACAAATCCTTCCTTCATATCAGGATGACATGAATCTCCAACCAATGCCGCATGCCTCTCCAAGTACCATTCTACCGTCAATTGGCTCAACCAGGGGCGTGCCCGACTCACATTCGTTCTAATCACCCACACCCAATTCACCAGCATTCCCAGCACCGCAAACATCGCCAACATCGTAAATATCCTCCTAATTGGAGTCCCATTGCCCCCATTGCCCAACAACATTTCCGTATCGTCAATAGTCTCAACTCAGTCTAGCGTGTCTCCGGTGAATCGTGAGCACAGGCATAACCATGTGCTGCTTGGCTACGACGAAAGTTCGGTGCGTGTTCGCTGGATTCGATTAGTGATATCGCTGTTGGTGGGACGAAGCGCAGGATGGACTCGACGGAGGAGGAGGATGATGAGGAAAGCCAGTGGAAACGCTTAGGGGCCAGTTGAAAGACGGAAATCATGATTCCCCGTATTGCCGACGAGGCGGTTTAGGAGCAGGCTAACTAGTTAAGCCTAGTCTCAGAAGGCTGGATCCAGGTCCAAAATACGAGTGCAAGGCAGTGATGATCTAGAATTTGTGGATTTTCAACTATAATTATCTAATCAAGATTCCGCTTCCCCGATTTGGCCAACAAGTGTTGCCTGAGGGATGGCCATGAATTCAATCATGCGAATCGCATACCGTGGATTCGGGTTTGGCGATCATTGTGTCATGCAGGAAAGAGGTGCAAATAACAGCAGGATTCCCACGTGATGGGAATTCAGGCGAAATCGAATGCGGATCTTGTGTTATTGGACGAATGCAATAATGATATTACAGTATTGTATTGTATTGTGGGAATTCTACGTAAGGTATCTAAACTAGGCTATGTACTACAAGCTGACTATTCTACAATGCAAAGGGTTTCAAACGTACCAAACCAAGTCACCAAACTCCCGTTCATCGATGCAGTAAACAGAATATCTCCACAAACCCTTGAAGAATCACACCCATCTCCTCACCATGTCAACAATCACCACTCTACCACTCACAACTCCCCCCAACCCCACTCATGCCTCCTGCCCTCCTCCTCTCCGCCTTCCCTCATTTTCTCCGCCACTCTCCCCCCCCTCCTCCAACACCTCGCGCCCATATCATCCGAAATACTGACCACCTCTCCCTCTTTCGTCCACGTCACATCCGTCACCTCCTTCTCATGCCCTCTGACCATAACTGCGCCCTTCCCAATCTTCAACCCACTCTCCGCAGTCGTCGCATACCCATGATACAGAGACGAATTAAAGTACTGCTCATCAGTTGGAAACAAAGCAACCACACTATCCGATGATCCAACGGCCAGCGTTCTCCCATCTCTGCTGATTGCGCCTTTGACGTAGAACGTGGCGGCATGATATTTCGGATGCGAGTACGCGTGGAGCGGGCCCATTGCAAGATGGTTCGACGAGTAGGTGTATACGTTTCTATCCTTACACACTGCGTATAGCCTCTGAGTATCCGGCGACAGCATCAAGCACGTAATTCCGAAATGCCTCTTCTCGGGGCGATTATGATGCGGAGGCAACCCCGAGGTTTCGACTGGTAACTTCTTCCTTCTCTTCGCGCCGGTGGATTTCAGGTCCCAGAGTCGGATGTACGAGGTTCCTTCTGTGGACGTCGCGACACGGTTTTCAGAGAGCCAGATGGCGGCGGTTACAGAGACGCTTTTGATGGTTTTGTTGGTGGTGCCGTTAGCGCAGTTGATGCTTTGGACTGGACGGAGCGCTGTCATGGTTTCGTTGTTTTCCGTGACGGTCATCCCGGAGACGCGGGTGTCCCAGATGTTGAGGAACCCATCGCGGGCACCCGTGGCGAGGAGGGACGGGTTGAAGGGGTTAAAGTTGACTTGCTTGAGAGTGTTTTGGTGGTCGCGGAGTTGGAAGAGGGTGCGTTGTTGAGTCACGTCTATGATTCTTCCTGTTTGGTCTCCAGAGGCGGTTGCAAGCAGGTGGTCATCGGGGGACCAGGACATGTCGAAAATGGCATTATCGTGGCATTGCAGCGTGAGGTATGATTTCGCTATCCCAAATATCAGCACAATTCCAAACACAACCTGGGGAAATAGGGAACGCCTTACTAAACCCTGGTGCCTCATCTTTCGCTGACTCCACCAACCTCACCAATCCTGACTCACACCCAATCGCTACCAACGAGTTCGTATTACATGCCTCCGTGCTAAACGGTAACGTTGGCATTCCCTCCGAATCCTGAATCTGCAACCTATCACACGGTCTCGAATAATAGCTCACAACTTCTCTCGACCACTCTAAACCAACATCAGCAATTACCCACTACTATACGCGTCGTCATAACGCGTCGAAAAGCCAAAACATACCAGCACAATGAATCCTCCTCTGCGCTCTCCCCAACCCCATCCCCAACCCCCCTAAACTCCTCGTCAACGCCCTAATCCCCATACTCGGCTGCACACGTTGCCGTGGCGGCGGCATCACCAATTCCTGCTCCACTCTCTCGTCCTCCTCTACAACATCCTCACCAAACAGCACACTCGGGCGATCGGACACGCGTTTCGCGATTGGAGAGGAATCAATGCGTTGTCGCTTCACCCCTCGTGCGGACGGTGAGTCGTCTGGCGAGAGGAGGTGAATCCGGGAGGAGCGGGAGTTGACAGAGTTTTGGGGGATGGGGCCGAGAGCGCGACGGGGTGTGAAGAAGGCATGGATGGACGGTTTAGGGGTTTTGGCGGCGGGGGGGGAGAGAAGGGAGCTGGTGGGGTCAATTGAGGCGTTTTCGGAGGTGGGCATGGTTGGGGATGTGGTGGGGGTGGGGGGTGGAGGGAGGATAGAGGTGTGGTGTGGGAAGTTTTGGTGGTTGGGGTGGACAGAGAGCGCGTTGAGGCGCGTAAACATCGAGAACAAATTAACGCGAAGATGAGTGAGGGGAGGTGATTGAGGTGATGGGGCGTGACTGCCCAAGTCTCGCCTTCGCGTAGCCATTCACCATGATCTGTCATGTATCAAGGCAAGGTGTCAATCGGAAGTATCTGGTCTAATTGACCCTGTAAAGCTATTATCTCTGCCGCATGATGTCCAAATTCATCAATCACAGCACTTTACGAGAACAGGAAAGCGCACCTGTACCCCAAAATTAAGAGTAATTGTCCAGCAAGACCTCATCATTGAAAAAAAAGTAGATATCATATCACCAATATCGGCAAACACTCAAGTTTCCGGTATGAGAGAATTATCAAAACATGATAAGCAAGACAACAACCCCGAGGGTGAGTACATGATAAACAGGGCCCACAACCGCGGCGACAAAGACAAGATAGTTCCCGAAAAGATCACCAGCATGTGGGCCAACCTGAGCACGGACGATAGTTCCTGGTCGATCGATCTCTTCACAAGATCTGCATAACCTCGATCTTCAACTCCCAACTTCCACGCGGTAAACTTTTGATACGGAACACGGAAGCCCGGCATGGAACTTGTAAGTAAACATGGAATCCGATTCAACGATCAAAGATCAACTAGACTTTACTTTACTATACGAGACTAGGTAATACACGAGTAAAACAACAGCACTACGATACAGGAATATAACACAACAGCACTACCTTACAAAAATACACTCACCAGAACTGAATCGAATCAACCCGAATCGAAAATCCACAACGCAACAACTTGACAAAGAAAAAAAAAAAACAGCCGACGACGGGAACTACAGTACTAGTAAAACACACATGATCCAGGCCAAGATACAAAGCAAGCATCACATCCACAGCAAGTGAAAGTGAAAGTGAAAGGGAAAGGAAACTGGGTATGCTTCATCGCTGTCGAAGGTATCGAGAAGCGAGCGACGAGGAAGTCAGTCAGTGAATAGTAAGAAAACAAGGAAGTATCCTAGAGTAGGATGAGGGGTATCGATCAAGTAGGTAAGGTAGTTATCTCCAGCAAAACAAGCAGCGAAAGAAAGAAGGAAACAAAAAAACGATAGTACGCAGTAGGATATCCAAACAAACAACAGAGAGCCGCTCAACCAATGAAAAAAAAACACATAACATAGCAAATTTTGCAGCAGTAGTAGTAGCAGTAGTAATGTTGACGCTAGTAAGTGAGTAATAACGCAACGAAAAACAGCAGTATGGCAAACGTGGAAGACGGGGCCGTTGCTCCCACTGATGATATATATACACGAGCGAAGGTTATTGGTTTTTTAGATATTAGATCGAGACATTAAGTGCCACGGCATGGTGTTGGCTATGATTGTGGTCTCACAAGTTGTGGTTGTGGTTGTGATGGAGGTGCAGACATTGAAGGGCGTTCCGGTGTCACGATTTGCGGATTTCCAGCAGGAGGATGAGCTGATGCGTGGCCGACTGAGACGGAAGCTCGGCGTTTTAATTTTGAAAGTACACTTTTCATTGCTCCTAGTGCGTTGACGAGGTCGTCTTCGTTCATAGCGGAGAAGCGGAATACCTTCCCTTCTGTAATTATCTGGAGGCAATGTTTTCTCGATTTTGACAGCGGGTCGATTTCAAATGCGTCGACGATGGTATCGATAGGCAGAATCTTGATAGCGCGGTATTCTTTCTGATTTTTATAAAATGTAATGTTGATGTTTTTGACGACGACCCAGTATCTCTTCCATTGTTTTACCCCACCCTTTGATTTGAGGCAGTACAAAAAGCCGTGCCAAATTTCCCGCGGCGTCTGATCATGCATTGAGAGGCCAGAATCGTTTCTGACAACCTTCTTTGTAGGTTCCATGCTGGTTCGTGGGTCCGCTGTCTCGGCGCCCGACGTCACGCCGGGATCATGATGGGCCAACGAAAGCTGCGATATTCCGAATGACGACACCGAGCCACCGAATTCCGGGCCAGAGTATTCCAAAGTCTGGGATGACATGCGACCGCCACCGATGCCTCTCACAGCCGTGCCGAAGGGGCTTCTTGCGACCTCTGATGAGCTGGAACCGACACGGTGTTCGGGTGATGGAAACTGGTGCCCCTGTTCTGGCGCAGAGGTGGGCGAGTTTAGGAGAAACTCCTCCTCAGTCTCCTCGAGCGAGGCTGCGGACCGAATCTTTCCCACCCAGTCATCGACCTCCGCTTCCGAAGTGCCTCGGAAGCGAAAGTTGCGTGAAGGCGAGAAGATTCCAAATACGAATCGGGACTTTGCATCTTTGAGTTGAGCAACGGCGGTGATGTCGGCGAGGATGATTTGGCGATGAATCTTGTACTCAGTCTCGTCTTTGTAGCATGAGAGTCTGTCGCCGCGGAGAACGAACCAGCGTCGCTTCCAAGACTATGAACACCGGTGTTAGCATCCTATATCGTCATAGGCAGAAGCCCAGCGCACCTTGGTCTTGCGTGTGCGCTTCTCCAACCATCCGCTCTTGAGAACTTTGTCCTGCACAAATGTACCTTGCGGATCAACCGCGGGCTTGATTTGGATCTGAAGGGACTGTGGAAGCAGTTGTTGCTGGCCGGACATTGGGGGAGCAACGGTTTCGATAGCGGCTGACATTGTAGCGGGCTTGATTGGCGGTGGATTAATTGAGGGCTCGAGGGCGCTATGGAGAATGGGCTGATTCGTCAACGGAGGAGGTCATACGGCGAGGAGGTCGAATGGCGGACGACGTCGACGTCGACAAAAGGGAGGAGGTGAGGGAAATGGGGAGGGAGCGAGTTCGCAAGGGTTCGTTCGATGGCGGTTAGAGACTCAGGGCGCAGAGGGTAGGTTTGTTTGACGGGGTCGGGGGCAGCGGTAGGCGAGGAACCATGACTTGTGTTCTCTTGTGATGGGTGGAAGGTTGGAGGAGTAACAGGAGGTCCCGGAAAGCGCAGGAGAGTCCAGGCCTGGGGGGGTTGAGCCTCCTTAGGCACGGGGGACGGTGGACTGGGGTGATGGGTGATGAGGGCAAGTGAAGTGATGGCATATGATCGAAGCATGGAAAGTCACCACCACCAATTTCGGAAGCCTCGTCAACGATCTCGCCAAACCAAAGCACACCCGCCTCCTCCTGCTCAGAGCTCTCCTCACCTCCACCTCCTCACCTCCCCCACCCCCTCACCATCCTCCAGCAACCCCGCGTCCCTGTCGCCCCGTTGTCACCTTACCGCCGCTTACCCAACTACTCGTCTCACCTTTCCTGCACGCTTCCACTTCCCTCCCCGCTCCCCTCTGTCTCGACAGACGCCATCGTCCCATCTCCCACCACTGTCTCCTCTTCCACCGCTCCTGCTGCCGGCTCTCCGCCGTAAGCCAGCTCAATGTCAACCCACGGAGCCCCCAAGAGCGCCGGCTTTGCATCCCACTTTGCGACGGGCCACGAAGACCTCGTCCACGATGTCGCCTACGGTTCGTCTAGGGCGCCCTCCTGGGAACGCGTCCGCTGACGATCATGTTCTCGTCTTCAAGACTTTTACGGCAAACGCATGGCAACTGTTTCGTCCGACCAGACGCTCAAAATCTTCAACAAGAGCAGTAATGATGGAGACTGGGTTCTCTTCAGCTCCTTCCGTGCCCACGATGCCACCATCACCAAGGTCCCGCAACTTCCCCATCTCCCAGAACCTCAGTCTAACATCTCCATCACAGGTTATCTGGGCGCCCCCAGAACACGGCCAGATCATTGCCACCTGCTCCATGGACCGTACAGTGAAAATCTTCGAAGAGCAAGAAATGGAACCCCCCTCCTCCCCCTTCCGCTGGAAACGCCAATACCAAATGACGCCCGAAAGCCGCTCCGCAATCCACTCCATCTCCTTCCCCCCGACACCCTCGGGCGGACTCAAACTCGCCTTCATCTCCGGCGACGGCGTAGTCCAAATCTACGAATGCCGTGAACCCCAAGACCTAACGCACTGGATCTCCGTCGACGTCCTCCAAATCCTGCCTTCTCCACCGTCCAGAGAAAGCGAAGTCTCCTTCTGCCTCGATTTCTGCCCGAGTCGCCCTGGAGGCGAAATGCTCGTTGTGGGCGCCATGAATACCGCCACCATCTGGCGTGCGGATAAGAATGGAAAGTTTCGTGCAGCCGAAATGTTGACTGGCCACCACGGCCTCGTGAGGGACGTCGCATGGGCTACAAGCATGGGGCGAAGCCACCATCTCATCGCGACCGCTTGCAAAGACGGACATGTGAGGATCTATAAACTCCGCCACAGTAAAATGGAGTTTGTGATCAAACCACTAGCTCGCGGCCACGGGCCCGTGGAGGGACGGCGAAGGTTGGGTGCAGGGTTGTCGGAAGGATTAGGAGGGAGTGGAGAGGTGGATAGTTCACCTGCGGAGAAGATGGAAGAGGAGGAGGAGAGGTGGGAGGTGCAGAAGATTGCGGATTTCGATGATCATGGGTGTGATGTGTGGAAGGTTGCGTGGAATGCCACTGGAACAGTTTTGAGCAGTGTGGGTGATGATGGGAAGATTAGGTTGTGGCAGACGGCCATGACGGGTGAGTACAAGTTGATGAGTATTGTGAATACGCCGAAGAGTAGGTAGAGGAGGGGGAGGGGGAGGGGGGAGTAGAGGGAGGTTGCGTTGTTATGGGATCCTGATGAAGGTCGACTCGGAATTGGGCCGTACGCCGCTCGTATCTTCAACCTTCACAGATGATAAGATCGCTCGCTGATCCAGGCGCTACAATTTATCCATACTAGTACATCTATCTATCTATCTATCTATCTATATACACCACCACCACCACCACCAGCAACAGCAACAGAAATAGCAATCAATAGCATTACATCGGTATAGCACTATCTAGCAATGGCAGGATCTAATAAACTCCCCACCACTAGCAATTGAGCTCCCTTATCCTCCCCTCAAATCAATTCTCATCCGCAGTTCCATCGATCCTCAAAATAGAACCGCCAGACCGTCACTCCGCGCCAGAACCCGGGATTGGGGCATGTCAGAATTTCAGAATGCCAGGAATTGGTAAATAGAGAATTGGGGATTGGGGCTGTGGATGATGGGGTTATGCTTAAATGGTGACCTTTATGCTTATGCTATCTTATGCTACCAGTAGATATGATGCTATGCTATGTTATGCTATGATGCTATTGCACCGGTACTGGCGTGTGTGCGGCGTGGCTATGGCTGTGCGGCGATGACGATGCAGCGCCAGTGAAGGGCTCCGATTCGGATTCAATGCAGCCGACTCTGACTCCAGTTTCGGCGACTCTGAATGGTTTTGGTTAGGTTACCGGTACCCTATAATGAGATCAATTGCAGGGTGCCTGGAGATTGGGCTCAGGATTGGATGTTGAGCGTTATGATGATGGGTTGGAGGATGGTAGTCGAGTGATCTTGGGTGTGGTTGGTGTGAAGCACTGGACAGTGTTACAGTCTCGCCCTTGTAATGACGAGGTCGAGAAGATAACAATTGTGATACAGCATCGACGTTGAACAGCAACATTTCCATGCTTCATTAACAACACTCGGTGCCCGTCATGCCCACAAATCTCAGCATAAACCTCTCCAAACCTCCATTTATCCCTCCTGACCAACCCGATGCCACATATACACACTCCCGCACTCGCCAAAAGAATCTCCGAATCACCCTCATCCAGGATGATGCCCATCGCAGAGCAACAGAACAGCGGAACAGCTTCCCGCGAGCAGTACCAAGCTCAATCTGTTTGTTTGTTCTCCCGAAAGTGGAGTCTGCTGATTGTGGGGGTTTCAATCCAAGCAGAGGTTGGTTGCCAGAAAAGTGGTGGGCGTTGCATTTGTGGAGAGAAGGAGTATTGCCTATCCAATCCAAACCGTCATCCTCCATGGAAATTGATGGAAATACATGTATCAAATTCACTCGCAATGATAACGAGCTTGGCCTTGGTGGACGGGGATTGGTAGTCAAGGACGCATTTACCGGATTTTACAAGTTGGAGCTGGGGGCGCATCGCCCGAACAGTGACATTATGCTGACCACAGGCCTGAGAGGAATCATGCAACTGGGTATTTAGTAGCATTACAGACGTAGTCGTGTATCATGTTCATGATCCACGAGTTCGTCGAGTGATCATTGCTGAACATGGTCCATCTCAAAACCGCCGACATGGTCACGAAGGCCTGAATAAGGTTAACCACAGTAACCAAGCTTCAAGCAAACGCGTCTTGTGCATTCCTCGCATCGCATTGCGCTTCCCCCTCTGGCGGCAACCCATTGGCCGTCACGAGGTGCCATGAAACCCAATTTCCAAACACATTTCCTATTGTCTGGCTTCTCACTCGCTGGACGACGGAAAAGAGGGGCTCGCATAGAGATACAATATCCACCTACATCGCAGCATACATACATACATATGTATGTGGATGGGGGGTTTATCTCCCTGAACGAGGAGTCGAGAAGGGTCGAGGAAATGTACGTGTCTGTGGGATGACGACAGCTGCTGGGGGATCGCGGGGATGTGTCCCCGATTGGTGAGAGAGCGCCACCACCCGGAAAAAACAGACTGGAAAGGGGTGGGAGATTTTTTTTTCTGACTTGTGGGGTGAGTGGTGGAGGGGGGGTGGGTGGGTGGAGAAGTGGAGGAGGAGGAGGAGGAGATTGAATCGCCGCCGCCGCTGACAGATACAAGTTATGGGGCTGGCGATGCGCTTTGTGAGGTGGACGCGGGAAACAGTGTGAGTCGGAGGAGAAGAGCCAATCAGAAGGTTGTGGATATTTCGAGGTGTTGGTGCTTCTTGGCTTCTCCAAGTGCTGCTGCAGAGAAGCACCGTCGACGAAAAAAGGGTTTGAAGAACCATGAGAGGTTTCTTCAATCACAGCGGAAGACAAGGCTACCGGAGAGCACGAGCGCAAGGCTGGCGGCCACTGGGTGCTCGGAGCAATTGGCCAGCGCGGGTGTGAGGCTGTGAGCATAACCCATCACCCATCACCCACCTGAACCGGGTGACGACCAGTGACTCTTCCCTCGCCCCTGCACTCACCCAATCTCACCCTCTCCACACACACCTCCTCCTGCACCCTTTGGCGCTTCCGCCTCCCGCTCACTCCCCCAGCACCACAGAGGCAACACCTTCTTTCCTTCCTTCCACAACCACCGCCGATCTGGACGACCTGCCTCCACCGCTTCCACCCTCCCCCACCGCCCGCGACATCCTCCCGCTCTATTCCTAAAGAGCTCCTCTCTCTCTCCGCTCACTCCACTCTTCCTACTCCTCTCTACACACCGCGAACCGTCGCGACCGCTCCCTCGCCCCATCACCCCATCGGACGTCAATACCTCGTGTGAGCCACCACCACCGCCTGGCCCCAGTCTTAACACGACCACACACACACCCCCGTCACAACCGCCACGGCTACCACCACAGTCCACGCTTCTGTCATCAGCCTTAAGCCTTCTCTCATTCTACAATCCACGGCTGTCATCGCTCCCTGAAGCATACACGTCTCATCGTCCCTTTCGTCTGCCCACCGCTGCGTTGTCCGCTCGTGCCGTCCTTAGGTGATCAACTCCCTGCGAAAACACGCCAGTCAGCCGCTGAACCACCACGCCACGATCGTCTTTCGTCTCTGCGCTCCTTCGTCAACTTACATATATCGCCTGTCCACCGGTCCTTCGAGATAACGGTCGATCATCCATCAATAGCTCTCTCCACACTCACGGCCTAGACCCCTTTCTATCCGAATCCAGCCCGGCTGCGCGATTTCTCGAGGTACGCCATTCGTCGCGCGGCCGATTGAGTAACATGGAGAGGAGTCATCACTAACACTGGACCAGACGAATTAACCGACTCTCCTTTTCCAGCTTCTTGACCTCGTCGCGTCCGACAATTAAACCATGCGGGAAGTTAATTTTAGCATTCCGAATGTCAACAAAGCCTCGGTCGGCATCACCACGGCCCTCTACGATCGAAGAGCACTCGATTGCACGTCGACACTCCCCCTAATCAATTCGCTCAACCACCTCGCATATCTTACAACGTCGTCGGCACGGATCAGAGACATTCTCACTGTCGATGGAGGAATCGAACGGCTGGTGTCCATCCTCAAGGAGGGCCGCAGCAAGGACATGATGAGCATGTGGAAATGGAACCTGGCATTCCAGTGCGTTGTTAATATTGGCGTACGGGGTACGGAGGATGTTCGGACAAGAGTAGTGGAAGCAGATATGGTCCCGGTCATTGCTACAATCTTGGAAAATTACATTCAGGCCACCGATAAGTTGCGTCAAAAGAGCGAGGCGAACGCGAAGAAAGCTCAAGCAGGGCACAATAACGTTGTCGGGAACCGGGCTAGGGCTCTGAGCGGTGTTCGAAGCCTTCAAAGGCCCACAGCTCCGAACTTTATCGACATTCCTAGCCAAAACGAACCGCTGGCAACGCATACGCATACTCATGCCCTCGCTCCTGGTCACCGTCCCAATGCGTCCCAACTACCGGTGGATCACCCCGCTTTCCCTCTTGCCCAACAGGCCAGGACAGTTGGAGTTCCTGATAGACATCAGCTAGGGCTGCGTCCCATCTTTCCTCACCAAGTTCCGGCAGAACGCCACATGGCCCTGGTAGGTTCATTGCAAGCGGCCAGAGATGTTGATCGGATGCCGGCAATGGTCCAGGCTGGGGGTGCATCGTTGCCAGTATCGCCCACAACTCCTAATCCGCCCTTGGGCGGCACGTTCAACAGTCGCATTGCTCCGCGCAATGGCCGCTTGTCGCGCCACCAACGGTCGGTTTCAGGCGAGTCGGACGACCCAGATTCAGATGAAATGAGCAATGCTCCAGTATCCATGGTTACGGAGAACGAATCCATCTTGGATGTTTCCGGAGTTGTTATCGATCAGGACTCGGTTGATGCTCCCATGACTTTGGATGGCGAGCACGACCCTGAGCGCCAGGATGCCGACACTTTCAACATTACTCACCGATCCCCGCTGGATGGAAGTCTCGCCAACGGAAGGACTCAGGCTAATAATGCCCTTTCTCCGAATCCGCCTACCATCAACCCCGGATTGGCCATCCCTGCAGCGCTGCAGCCCTCACGGTTCATGATGGAGAACGCGAGCTCAACAGCCACCCTCCCAACATCCATGCCTCGAGAAGAGGATGTCCTCATGTCCCTCCAGCTCCTCGCCTACGTTTCCAAATACTGCGAACTCCGAACCTATTTCCAGCGCTCCCACCTCGTGCCCTCCCTCTCCATCAAAAATGAGCTTTACCTCCTCGACGACGAATCCGAACGGGTGCCTCCTGCCTGCGTTAAGGACTGCGAGCAGGAAATCGACGAAGAGTACCTGTTGCCGGACGACTACAACATCTTCCCGCTGGTCGAAAAATTCACAATGCGTCACCATCCTCCTGATATGCAGTACTGGGCAGGCGTCGTCATGCGCAACCTTTGCAGAAAAGATGACTCCAGAGGCGGCATCCGTCAGTGCGCTTACTATGAGTGCGGGAAGTGGGAGGAGTATACGAGACAATTTGCGAAGTGTAGACGCTGCAGGAGAACAAAGTACTGCAGCAAGGACTGCCAGAAACGCGCGTGGGTATATCATCGCCATTGGTGTGTTGCGGCGCAATCATAGGGCTTGTCGGTCGCGCAGTCTTTGTTTTCTTTGCCTTTACTTTCTTGCCTATGATTTTTCTTGTGATTTTTTTCCCTTCGTTTCTTTTTGCGGATTTGGCTCGCTTTTTGATTTCTGATTTGGCTCGTTTGGTTTTTTTATTTTGACCCGAGGACTCGATTCGATTCGAGCGTATCTATCTGTTCCATGATCCCCCCACCCATCTACCCACCCGATTGCTCTGCCTCTCTATCTCATTTGTTTATACTCCTCATGGGTTTCTTCTTGTCTTGTGCTTTAGGCATCATCATCATCGCATTGTT
This sequence comes from Ascodesmis nigricans, assembly GCA_004786065.1. Classification (NCBI taxonomy): domain Eukaryota; kingdom Fungi; phylum Ascomycota; class Pezizomycetes; order Pezizales; family Ascodesmidaceae; genus Ascodesmis; species Ascodesmis nigricans. Next base: position 136,275 of record ML220124.1, read on the forward strand.
ACCCCGTTTTTATTTTATACCATTGTCGTTTTTATCGCCATTGTTTTTTTGTTTTTTTTTTGTGATTGGGAATTGGAAATCAGTTGCTTTTTTTTCTTTTTCGTAGCCGTTTGGTGCGTGCGTGCTTAAGGAGGTGTTGTCCGTTGTTTCGTGGATGTTGGGTAACCGATTTTTTTTTGGCGCTGTGTGCTTGCTTTGGTTTGGGGGCTTTTGTTTTTTTGTTCTATTTTTTTTTTTTGAGAGTAGTGAAGGAAGAGGACTCGGATTTGTTGGATAACTTCGAGCGCCAGAGTGGGCTAGATACATTACTACTACTGCTACCTACTGCTATGCTGCGACTGCTGGCGCTGGTGCTGCTGCTATGTGATTAGTATTATTAGTACTACTACTATTGTTACTCCGGCTGCTAATGTTATAGTTCAATGCTGCTCCTGCTGTGCCGGCTTGATTGATTGAGATTGATTGGATATTATGTGTTGCACTTGTGTTGCCGCCGCTGTTTTTTCTTGTCTTTGTTTTACGTGGGAGTGTTTTTGTGCGTGCATAAACTTTTGGTATGTGCTGTTACTGCTTCTTCTTCCCTGGCTGGCTGGCTGGATATTTTGTTATAGGTGGCGGTGGCCCCGGACTCGAAAATATGAGCCTTTTGTTGCTGTTTTGTTGTTGTCTTGCTGTACTTGCTGTTCTGGCTCTTACCTGGCTGATAGCGATTCTGTGCCGAGTATACAACGCGAGCTTGAGGGTAGTTTGTTAGTGAGCAGTTAGCAGTAACATTAGACTATAATAATAGCAGACAAGACAGTTGATTTTGCAATTGCAGTTGCGGTTTTAGCAGTTCGTGAATCGCGCGGGAGTTTTTTGCGGTCTATGGTCATGGGTATCTATGGATGAGTGTGTTTGATCTGGCGGAAAACTCACGAAGGGAGTGGTACTGATGGTAGTGGAGTGCTTACTCGTTACCGGATATAAGACAGGTGGGCTAGCAAATAGTAAAGGTGACATCCAGCTTGGAGTTCAGGGTTTGACCGGCAAAAATCATACAATATCACTCGAGTGGCAGACTGAGTTGAGGCTTGGGGGTTTTCTTGTTCCATCGTTTTCACGCTTACAGAGCTCAAACTCTTCATCGTCGTGCCTTGGTGATATGAGATATCTCCGCATGTAAACCAGACGTGAGGGAATTGGGAGATAAGGACTCGAGACACAAGAAGCCCCATTAGGACATGAGAAACAATTCCAGTAGTTCCCATCATTCACGGCCCAGCGAATTGAACACCTCATTATGAAGTAAACGTTCATTCCCAAATTATGTACACCTCAAGACTCACATACTCCTCCACTCCCCTCCGAAGTTTCCAAAGAATCTCTTGTTATCTTTCTCCCAAACACCATCAACTATACCACACCACCTTCTATCCCGGTACAATTCATGTCTCACACACCCTAAAACGCAACCCCCCCCAAAACTATCCCAAAACCAAAGAAAGAGGAAATCAAAAAAAGAAACACCAAAAAAAAGGTAATGACAGGAGTGGGACTTGAACCCACGCTCAGTTTCCCGAACCAGGAGATTAAGCTGCGTATTTTTTGAGTACACAACCTCATTAAGGTGACCTTAACCTGGCGCCATAACCAACTCGGCCATCCTGCCGTAAGATTTATAGTGGCAGAGTGGGATAAAGGAAACTAAAGGAATATAGAAGAGATTTGAACAATGGTGGGAGATGCAGTACGGCACTGCGGAAAGGGGACGCTTTGTATGTTAGTTCTCGCGCCATATCCCAAAGGGACGCATGCGCTTAAATGATTACAATCAATCAATCAATCAATTGAACAATGGTGGGAAGAGAGGCCGGTGCGGCAAGGGACGGGGAAGAAGGAGACAGAGAATGAGAGGCAGGGAGAGGGAGACGGGGAATGAGGGGCGGGGAGAAGGAGATGGAGAGTGAGGGGAATTCATCATAAAGAAGAGATATAGGAGAGAAAAGAGCCCAGTTGTATGAACTGGAGCTCAATTCAAATGGCATCCCTAGCCAACGCGAAGGGATGGCGAGAACAAGGGTTGAAAGTGGACGAATCAATGCGTCTAGAAAAGAGAAGGAAATGAATCAACGGGGAGGGGGTGAGGAAGAAGAGTGTATGTAGGTGGTCGCGCCATATCCCAACGGGATACATGCGCTAAAATGAATTCAATAAATCAATCAAGCTGAAGGAACTTGCTTGGACATGGTGAGTGGAAGAGGTAGATGGTGTTCAGGGGTCTCACTGGCCCAAGATGGGGGAGACAACGAACTGTGAATGGAAGAAAGGATAGGTATTTAAACCAATGACCCAGGTCGTGTTGCGAAAAAAAAATGAATTACTATCACTAAAAATACTACGTTTTACATTAGTCTCAAGTCCCCGAATACCACCACCACGCGCTAAAGCTCTCTACCCTGCTCCGTCTGCCCCATCTATCCACACCGACACCCTGTCTATATTACAGCCTTCTCCCAACATCCCCAGTAGTATTTAACCACTCCGCGCCTCACTACTCTTCACGCACTCAGTAGTGCTCCGGCCTCGACTCGCTAGATGTGATGTCAGCTTTTAAACTTGATAAAAAATTCGGATATAAAAAGCTTACCTATACTCCGGAACGGGGGCGTCCACATCCCCCTCCGCAGCAACATACGGCTCCGGGAGTTCCTCCACATCCGGCTCGGGGAGTTCCTCAATAGCCTCCGACGGCTGGGGTTCCGGTACCTGGACAGACTCTTCCGGTGCGTCTGGAGCCTCCACGCCAGGGACATTCGACGGCGACGGGAAAGCCGGTGGTGCAATAGACGAGACCGCTGGGGCTGAGGGCTCAGGGATCAAGGATTCTGGGCAGGGCGATGAAACTGGGATCGAAGCCTCTGGGACGGCGGAGACGCTGAAGCTTGGGACCGCGATGCTGGAGGAGGGGAGGATGTCGGCGGGGTAGTCAACCGGGGCGCTTGGGGCGGGGAGCTCGGAGCTGGGGACGGCGACGGATGGGATGGAGGCGCTGGGGGAGCTGACGGCGGGGATGCTGATGCTGGAGATGTCGGATTCGACCGGGAGGTTGATGGGATCATAGGCCGCGGGAGCGCTAGGAGCGCTGGAGGGGATGATGGAGCTGGAGATGTGGGGGGCGCTGATGGAGGGGATTTCGACGGATGGGGCTGCGCTTGGGGAGGGGATCTCGGAGGGGACGCTGATGCTCAGAGAGGAAGAAGGGGTATATCCGGCCGGATCTTCGATACTGGGGGTGGCGCTGGGGAGCTCGATGCTGGGGACATCGGCGCTGGGGACACCGGCGGAAGGATATTCCGTGGGGGCGGCGCTGATTGAGGGAAGCTCGATGGAGCTGATGCTGGCGCTGGGAGCCTCGACGCTGGAGATGCTTGGGCTGGGGATGGCGATGTTTGACGGGTCTTCGATTTCGGGGTAGGGGAGTGGCTACAGGATGAGTTAGTATATTAATATGAAAACTCAGGAGTTTAATCATACCTCATCGTCATGATGGGGCTTGCCATTTCCCTTGCCATAACCCTTCCATTTACCCCAGTGCTTTCCGTACATGCCATCCTTTCCATACTTCTCTCCGTGGTGCGGTTCGTGATGGTCAAAGTCGTGTTTGGCAGGGTGACTCTCAACGCCGTAGTGATAACCTGGGGCAGCAGCGGCGGAGGCGGCCCAAAGGGCGAGGAAAACAAGAGTTTGAGTCTTCATTGTGAGTTTGAGGATTATAATGCTTGAGGGAGATGCTTGAGGATGGAATGGTGATGAGAAGACGGGGAGAAGGGGAGAATATAAAGACTTCCCATCGATTCAAGTTGGGGGTATCCATCCGTTGATCCATCACTTCAAGCTCTGTGCGGAATCTGTTGTCTCGGAGGGAATCCCAAGCTCCGTGATTTTGTCCTGAAGATCGCGGTACATGCCGCGGTGGTGTTGAAGATATTTACCAAGTTGGGATGTCTCAGAGCATTGAACTGAGAATTACCCAGCCGTATGAGGATAGGCATTGCGCGTTGCGTTGGATGATGATTCTGGATGGGGTTGAGAGGGCGATGTTGCGAGTCAGGGGAAGTGATGGTCTGCGGAAGATTCCGCACCCCTGCTCAACACTGTAGGCACAGTACTGTAACCTAATGGTCACGTCAACGGATGGGCTTTGTCGGTCACGCGCAGAAGGTGTAATTGAAAATTTATTCTAATAAAAACAGTATCGATCTATGTCTACATTTTTGACCAAGCTCAACGTGTTTACCCATCGTATTCCCAGTTGTCAGCCATCAATGTGACCATAAAGTCTTTTTTGTTATCCAGCAAAGTGAAACGCCATAGAGTTGGCGGTGGCCTCAACGTTCAACCTTGTCTCACTATGTCACAAACAGTGTTGAGATGACGGGACCTCGCACTAGATGAATGTTGATTCAAAGCCCAACGATCCAGGAGCCAAGTTATGGGGCTGCCTAGCAACACATTGTCATTCGCTCATAAGGAGATTGGGATCAAAAAGCATCGGGCACGGACGTTGTAGGTGTAAATAATGTAGAGTGACAAACATCCGTGTTTTTCAGGGCTTCAGCTTTTCCAGAAGCCTCCGTAAAGTCGCTGGATGTTGGCGAGGAGGTAGCTCGGGATGAGACAGGCTGGAAAATTGGAAGTTTGTTAGCCTGACCAGCTCCCGAGTTGAATGAGATGACTGACCATAAAGGGATGCAATTGATGATGAGAAGGCGAAGGAAGGTGACTGAGCAGCGAGATGACGAAGACGAAAATGATCGGGAGGGGAAGAGCAGGGGGATGAAGAACGCCAGCCCATGATCTGCATGTTGGGACAATGATGATTCTGTATAATTTCACAACCCAGCACTCGCAATACCAAATTGTAAAGAAGAAGAGAATCCCCAAAACCGCGAAAAGGCCATAGGTATTTCCACTCATGGCCGGTCTGTCGGCTGTTCATGGGGAGACGGTGGCTACATTGTCAGCAGGGCTGCTTGATTGAGTGCCTGACAGTGCATGCCGCCAAGGCACGAGGCTGCTGGAGAGAAGGCTGGCTGCTCTAGACAGGATGGTGAAGCAGAAAAGCAACTAACTAGCCGCGGGGGCATGCCAGGTGGTTGTCAAGCGCAGACGCGAAGACCTGAAGCAGTCCGCGGTGCATGAGATGCCTGTGTTCTCTCTCTGGAGCTCGAAGCGTGTTGTGGCAACAAATCTTCTGGTGTCGTGATTGCAATTGGGTCAAGGATCCGCACGCGGGCCCTCCACATTTCGGCTGCACGGCGGGGCCTAAGGCCCGTGGCCCGTCAGCGTGTCCTCGCCGAAAGAAAGAGGGGTCCCGTCTCTAGAGCTGAATCGTGTCCAGCGTCATGACCACAGTTTCTATTGTCCCCCTCCTCTCCATCATCACAATCTTCAATTCTCCATCAAACAACACCCGCCCACTTGCATTGTTGCTGTCATGGGCGTCTCACAAACCCGTTCCAGCTGGTCTGTAACCGAGCCAGCGCCTCGCGGGGTGGGAAGCTCACCGGCTCCATCACACCAGCAGGGGTCTGCTTCCCCCTCCTCTCCTCAACTCCATCCGCCGTTGTTCTCCTTCCCCTCTTCGTCTCACCACCTCCACCACCTCCCCTCCTCGTTTTTCGCCTCTTCCTCTGTCTCCTTCCGTGTGCATCTCCATTGTGTCGTTTTCTTTCATCGACTTTGTCCTCTCTATTGCACGCGTTTCTTGAGGCGTTGTTGTATTGACCCCCTCCCCCGCTTATTTCCTTCATCTGGTTGGTCCCTCACGTCCCCTCACACCACTGAGCCATCTTTCTCCCCATCCTTTCTATCGCTACCCGACCAACTGCGGTTCGGCCAGCATCCCAGCTACCTGCCAAAGCTCGTGCCAGCATTGGCCTGCTATTCTCTTTCCTTCCGTTTGGCTCCTGAAGCTTACAGAGCTGCTCTTTGCTAGTCGTCGATACCCCTCTGCTACATCGTGCCAACGTTTCTGCAGCCGCTGTCTTCTCTGCTGCTTATATTCCTCATCATTCAGCCGTTTGTCTCTCTTACTTTCCCTTCTATGTGTCTTTACTTATTTTCAATGAAGTGAGCAAGTTCTTGTTGGCCGGTACAGTCGTCGTCGCTTCGATTATTGCATCTTCATACCCAGCCGACATTTCGCATCTCTGATACCTCTTCACGTTCCAAATTCAGCCTGAAAACCTATGTCTTCGGAAGCACAGAACAACGGACCAGCTGGCGGCCAGTCTGCTCAACAAGGAGCTCCAGGCCAGAACATGCCTCCTCCTTCGCTTCCTCCGGTGATTATTCCGCAGAATACGAATCCGATTCCAACTGCAATCACTTCACCGATGTCTGTTTCCGGAGTTACATCACCCACCTCCGGTGGAGGATTCGTTCGCCGTGCCGCGCCCGAGCCTAATAAGCGGGCTCTGTACGTGGGAGGTCTCGATCCTCGCGTAACTGAAGATATCCTGAAGCAGATTTTCGAAACCACTGGTCACGTTCAAAGCGTCAAGATTATTCCTGACAAGAATGTACGCAACATTTCAATGGCGGAAGAGGTTTGTACTAACACAGCCGAACAACAGGCCAAGGGTTACAACTATGGCTTCGTCGAATACGATGATCCCGGCGCAGCTGCCCGTGCTATGGAAACTCTGAATGGCCGAAGGGTGCACCAGTCTGTATGTTTTCCAAAAGCTTTTTTAATCATGCTTCTTGCTGACTCTGTTTTAGGAAATTCGCGTCAACTGGGCCTACCAATCGAACCAGCAGAACAAGGAGGATACAAGCAACCATTTCCACATATTTGTCGGTGATCTTTCCAACGAAGTCAATGACGAGGTTCTCCTGCAAGCATTCTCCGCTTTCGGATCAGTCTCGGAAGCCCGCGTCATGTGGGACATGAAGACGGGTCGGTCTCGTGGTTATGGCTTCGTCGCATTTCGTGAGCGCGCAGACGCCGAAAAGGCCCTCAGCACTATGGATGGTGAATGGCTTGGATCTCGCTCAATTCGGTGCAACTGGGCGAACCAGAAGGGACAGCCGTCCATGACCCAGCAGGCTGCGATGGCCGCCATGGGAATGACGCCGACAACGCCGTACGGCCATCACCACTTCCCGACCCATGGAATGCAGAGTTACGATACCATCTTTGCGCAGACCCCTCAGTGGCAGACCACTGTGTACGTCGGCAACTTGACGCCTTATACCACGCAAAATGATCTCGTCCCCCTGTTCCAGAACTTCGGATATGTTGTCGAGACTCGTTTCCAGGCAGACCGTGGATTCGCGTTCGTCAAGATGGATAACCATGAGAATGCGGCGATGGCTATTTGCCAGCTTTCTGGCTGCCAAGTCAACGGTCGCGCCCTCAAGTGCAGCGTCAGTTCTTCCTAATTCACTATACGTTGAATCGTGCTAATCGTGTTATAGTGGGGTAAGGATCGCCCGCCTACTGGACAGTTTGACGGCTACTCTCCCCAAGGACTCCAGACTCCGCAGTACCCGAATACACCAGGCTCTTACTACCCTCAATACGGTGGACCCATGACTCCTCAAGGACCCGCTTCTGCTGGAGCTGGGCGCGGTAACGGTATCCCAGGACACGGCCCGCAGTCCCCCGCTGGACCCTCTCCTCAGGGTCGCTGGGGCGAGAACCAGGGCTTTAACCCCGCTGCTCAACAGGGCTACGGCGGCGGCGTGACCCCCCAGAGCGCTGGTGGATACGGTCGTGGAAGCGGTCCTGGTACCCCTGGTGGCTGGGGCGGCAACTCTGCCAACAATTTTGGAAACGTCGGGAATGGATTTGCAGGCTATCAGCAATAGGAAGCTCGTCGCCTTAAGAGACCAAACCCGAGATCGGTGCTTTGGGTGGAGATGATAGAAAAGAAAAAGAAGGCCAGGCTCTGTTGATGGGGTTATTGGTCTCTGTGTTGCATTGGAGAATGTTGGTGGGATATACACAGCCTTGCTGATTTCTTCCGCAATCTGGCTTTACGACATCTTCATCCCAAATTAGGTTATACGTAGGATCATGGGTTATGCTTGTTGCTGTTGCTGTTGTTTTTGCTGTTTGTCCTTTTGAGTTTATGTGTGGTTTTCTGTTTTTGATTCCTATTTTGAGTTGATTCGCTGTTGTTCGTTCTTTGACGAGATACGATGATATACGATTTACTTCAAGTTTAACGCTCTATCTACTACTACTTCTATGATGCTCGATTAATTTTTCGCTTATATCTCTCTCTATATGTCTCTCTCTCTATCTTTGCCGTTATTCCTAACGATCTGTCTATCTCGGTGCCTAAGTGAGTTTGGGAGGTTTTTTTTTTGATTCAGCGAATTTGGGAAAGTTCTTGCAGTATGTGTGGACTTGATTATGGGTGGAGGGCTTCTTCACATTTGGGTCGGTTTGTAGGTAGGTTGCTTGTCCGATGCCGTGAGTCCAAGTTCAAGTTGCTTCGTGTTGGGACTTGCGGCTTGTGGGATGGGGTAATAAAAGTTGTTTTTTGTTTCCGCTTTTTCCTTTTTCATCAGATTAGATGCAGCGTTGTGGGCTTTGGAGATTGTAGTGTCGTGGTCGTTAGGAATAATTGAGCAACCATTGAAGTCATCATTAACGCATAACCACTGGTGATTGAGGGCATTAACTATGAACTGAAGTGTGGCATCAAGAAGGACGCCAGAGTTGAGACAGTGCCAGTGCATGAGTTACGGCCGTAAGGCTTTGCTACGGCAACATTTCAGCCTGGTATCAGGCGAGAAGATTTAAGGCTGGTAGGGCTGGATGGGATACGCTTCTGCCTGAGATATCCGGGCACGGAGACGGAGACGGGTCCCAGCATTATGGATGCTTAGTGTCTGACCCAGTGACAGCAAATGGCAAGGCTGTAATGATTTACTGTTGGGCTGGTAGATCTCTCTTTGGGGTCTGATATGATATGATATTATGTGATACCAAGGCTATTGTTTGTGTTCCACTGCGCATGTACGGTATTCCGGTATAACAGGCTGACATTAACATGCGCATGAGGGATATCAAATACATATGCAAAACTAGGCTGCAGATGTTTGAAACTCATGTTTGTTTGGTGCGGCATAGAGCAAGCAGAGCGAGCCCACAACAGGCAAGCAACAGGGGTGGAATGGTGAGGTTATTAGGTTGAAATGAAGAGAGACGTGATCCCCATTTCATAATTACAAGAGCGTGTAATGAGTTATAACTTCAGACTGGATCCCCGGAAGGAATAGAAGAATGATAATCTCCATTGATATCCCGTGCCGAGGCTGAGAAGACCTCAGTATGCGCATATCCATCCAGCCAGCGCCAGAGTCGTGTAGTGTAATGCAGTGTCCCGAAAAGCCAGTGGCACTGACAGACTACGGTACTCCCGTTCCCGTCTTTCCAACATGGCTGTTGTTGCTTGAGTCTCAACAGGCATGATCCCTCAACTTTAATCCCACCCGCCTTTCATACAATCTGGATCGCCACACAGGTTGCGGTTTCCGACACTCCAGACTATCCTCTCTCTTGGCCACCGGTTATCAACACTACTTATAAGTAGTCTCGAGGGAGGGGGCTCATCCGGGATTCGAAGACTGACCTAGCTTTTAACCGCGGTGGGGTTAGAAGGTTACTTCGATGGCTGCAGTTTGCCAAAAACCCCGTCCACATGTATACGGTTAAGTGGAAGGATCTCAGTCGCTGGTTGGACACGGGCGGCGGAGAGGATAGGACAGGACAGGAGGATCACAGCTCACGCAGCTGGTAGAAAGGACGTACACACTGGCAGCCCCTCCCGCCACCTCATATTCATGATCCAGAGCGACAGTGACGGCGACGGCGACATCAGGCGCCAGCAGATAGAGAGGAACGGTGAGAAGCCAGGCCCAAGGTCAAAGATACCCAATATTCAACGACAGCATCGTTCCCACCACCATACACCAACTACCACGTACGCCACCGTTCCGCCTGTTGAGACTTTTCGCCCGCCCATATCCGTTGTTTTTTTCCTTCTTCCTCTTCACCCACTCCCTCTCTTAACCCGCTGCTCAACCTTCCGGTCTGCAGCCCTTCTTGTCATCCTTCCTCGACTACATCGCCATCACTACGCTAAAACCCAGTTATAGATCCGTCTTCACTGTCGACAAGCTGCAAGTGCAGTTGGGCACCGAGCCTCGCTGCCCGTCTCGACGTGTGTGCGGGTTTTGCAGCCCTTTTTCATCAGTTTTAGCTGCGCATCACAGCCCGGCTCCCAACAACAACAAAAGACGGGCTGGATCAGCAGAACATCCAAATATTTGTCAGAAGAAGCAATGGCGGGTGGATGGGGGCTGAACCAATTTCGCGGTGGAATGGGGCTACCAAACACGGGCACTGCAGAACATCAACCACAGGTTAGGGTCTCTTGGTGTTGAGGTTTATCGTGACGGCTGAGGCCTGGTGTTGAGGCATGCACTTAACAAGCTACCTGTGAGAGCTTGGAGCTACCCATGAGAGCTTGGAGCTTCCCGCAGGCGAGCTGGGAGTCTGGCTCTCTCACACACCACACATGCATTGTGGTGTACTGCGTCATGGCCATTTTCTCCGCAGCTCAGGGCCGATCGGGGGGGGGGCAAATGGTGGTGGGATTTGAAGCTCGTTCTGGAAATGCTTTGTCAAAAGTAATAGGCTAACGGAAGGTGCCGCATAACTAGGTGAATGTTCCCGGGAACTTACCCTCCGCAACCTTGCAGCCTGACACTGCTCCTCCTCCGCCACATCCACAACCCTTTGCTCACCACCAGACTTCACCGCCGGCTCCCCTCGCGCCCCAGTTCGGCTACCAGACTCAGTCTTATAATCAGCAAACCGCTAGCCAGCAGCCTTACCAACAGGGCTTTTTGACGGGGCTCGACGCGCCTTCCGGCTTCCAGGCAACTTGGCCAGCTTCCCCGGCGTTACGCCAGGGCCAGTTTCCCGTTCAGAACAACTTCCAGTCTCATCAGGCTGCGATTGACCCTGAAACCGCGTTCCCTCAAGCGGGGTTTGGCCAGTTTGAGCCTCTCCAAAATAATACTCCCTCTCAACCTCCGCAGCAGTTTCTTTTGCTCCCACAAGAGAACTACTACTTGGACCTTCCAGAGCCTACTGCTACCTACCAGGAACTTCCAGCGCCTCTGCCGCCGGCTGCGCCGAATTTCTTCTTCCCCTTCGAACCGGCACATCATCAAGCAGACCTCCAATACGACGAAGAACAGCCCAATCGCGTTCCTCCTTACCTTGATCCGCCCGGTCACCCGCCCCCTCCTCCACTCCCACCTCATACCATGCCTGAAGTGATAGACCTCACCGCCTCACCTCCACGCTCCGTTCCTTCAACAGGCGGACTCTCCAGCCGTCCCCACGTCCCGTTCGGGAACATTATCGATGTTGATTCCCTCCCCGACAGACCGCCGGCAAACAATGCCTACCCACAATTTGGAAATATGCCACAACTCTCACGACCCCGGCGACCACAAGGCACCCACCACAATCCCCCCATAACAGGCGGTTCGACACGACAACGCCGCGACAACAATTATATGCGCCAGCTCGCAATGGACCAGCAACGGGCCGCGCAAGAAACCCACAGGCGCATACAACAGCAAGAGCGCGACCGTTTCAACGGCCAAAGAATGAACCTTAATATGAATCAGATCTTTAGAGGAGTGGAGATCATACAAATGGGCGTGAGGATGTTTTCTGGAGGGGGTGCTGGCGGCGCTGGTGGTCCAGGATCAGGCAGAGATTTTCGTCCCCCAGCGGCTTTGAATCATTCTCAACCTGCGCCGGTTATATTCCGCCCCAACCCTCCACCGGATCCCGCGGCCATTAGGAATGCGGACTATAAGCCTCCCTTACCGTGTAAGGCAGGCTATACCAGGAGCCCCGCGGAGGATGATTATCTCCAGTGTGTGGATTGCGGGCATGAGTTGGGCGAAAAGGGTGAAAATGAGAAATGGGAGGAGGTGTGGACTGGTAAATGCGGCCATGTGAGTATCTTGTGCTTTCAGGGAACTTATCGGTGCCGCGGAAATGTGTGATTGTGAGCATTGCTAATACGCGGACCTTAGGTCTATTGCGGCCATTGCGCCTGCAACATCAGGGCCGGCATCCTCCCACTGCCTGGCCAGAAACGCCCGCGCACCCGCCACAAAATTTGCACCGTCAAGGAGTGCAGAATCAACCTGTTGGCAAAAGGTGGAATGGTGAGAGTACATTTGTGAGAGTCACTTTTTTTTTTTTTTTTTTTTTTCAGCGGGAGTCTGGAGTGGGCGGAGGAGTTTTTTTTGGGTACCGCGCGCATTGTTAGCAGCTGCTGTACCGCCTACACTTTTATATCGCATTCTATGGACAAGGCTTGGAGTCACGGAAGTTTGGTGTTTGGTTGGTGAGGGGTGCAATTTGGTGGCGGCATTATATGAAGATCGTCACGGCTCCCTCCAACACCACACCGCTTGATTCTTCTAATTGGACTCTGGACGCATTTCACGGGGATACCGTTTAGCATATCATATCATATCATATCTTATACCCCGAATACGAGCGTCTTCTCTGAACTTGTTTCTTTGTGGATTTCATCGCATTGGTGTTGAGCGGCATTGGGTGGTTGGTGATTCTCTTGATGTGGTTTCTTCTCTTTGATATTGCTCTACTTCTTCTCCTCCTGTTCTTCCTGATATCTTCACCCCCTTCTTTTTCTCCTTCAACCTCACCATCAAGAACAGAGAACAAGGGATTATTTGACCATCTGACGCGAGATAATCAATAAGTCCCTTTTTATCTTTCCTGATATCCTCCCTCATTCCCTCCTTTTCATTCCTTCCTTTTACAGTTCTGAGTCCAAAGTTCATCGTGATTTGTGATGTGCATTTTTTCTTCGGCGTTGCTAGAGTCTGGTCTGGTCTGGGGCGGTGTTTTTCCTTGTTTCTGGTTGGCCACGTCGTTTCTGCTGTTATCTTCTTTGCCGGTTTGTCTGTGGCGGTTTGCATTGGTTTCTGTTCAATGTTTTCGAGTTTTGCAGTGTTTGAGTTTGGTTGTCTGATTGTTTGTTACATCATGATGGGTTTGGTTTGTTGGATTTGCGTAAAGTACAAATACAAGAGTGTCATAGGTTTCAAGACTTCGGAGAGCTGAGTGTCATTGCATTGTGAAAATGCGTGAGATTTTCGGGATCATGGGTGGGAAGTCAAGTGAAGTGAAGCTGAGCCAAGTGTATCCACAAACTAAGGATAAATTACTCTGCTATTCTGCTGCTCTACTGCTCTGCTGGTCCACAAGGCTACAACTTACATACACCCTATCTACACCCGACATAGCAACTGGCAACTGTACAACCCCGCCTTTTTATCATAGTAGGTATCATCATTATCATTATCCTCCCACCCTCTCCATTCTCCTCCTCGCCATCCGCCATTACTTCCGCCTCAACACATTTCTAAACACCCATTCCTCGGCCAATAACACCCTATCGACCACCCTCCACGGCAACCCACCCCACCCACCCCTTTTCCTCCCGACCATCGCATCCAAATCCACCTCGACCGCATCCTCCACCTCTTCACTATACGCGGCCTTCTCCAACCTACTCCTCAACTCGGGCCGCTTCTCAATCTCCCTAAACACATCGACCTCATTCCTCCACAACGCCACTCTCGTAACAATCGCTGTCAAATCCAGCAACAAGCACACGGTGATCACGGCCAACAGCGTCGCCCACCACCTCAAATCCCTCCCAAAGCGCAGCGTCAACCCACCATGCATATTATAAATCTTATTATCATCTGGGCGGGCTGCAAAGATGAGGTTCCAACCCCACCATCCGATAATCGAGACGAAGAACGACACCGCGGGGACGATGGTCTTTTTCTGCATTTCGATTACTTGCAGTTTCGTGGAGATGATGATGACGGTGGCGGAGTAGGTTAGCACTCCGAAGGCAAAGACGCCGTTGTCGGCGGTTAGGTGGGAGGGGTAGAGTTGGAGGGGAATGAAGTAGAGGAGCATAGATTGGGAGACGGCGAGGAGCATCCAGCCGAGGTAGATGCGGTAGTTAAACCCGCGGTTGAGGGGGCCTTTTTTGCCGTATAACTCGGGGACCGCGAGGAGGGTGGAGGCGTGGAGGTCTTGGTCGAAGATGCCGATGAAGATGACGGGGAGGGAGGTGAAGAGAGTGTTAAACATGCTAAGAGTCCAGGGTTCGTAGAGGGAGGTGCCGGTGTAGCCGTTCCAGCGTTGGTAGAGCGCTTGGGTTAGGTAGAAGAGCATTTCCTGGGAACCGTCAGTATACTATGTGGATATTTGATATAAGGGGAGAAACTTACCTTCCAGAAAGTACTCACGACGTATTTGCACGTCCTGACGTAGTTCCATCTGCCATGCACGAGAAGGAATTTCAACAAGAATCTAAACTGCGCCATAGAGTAGTCTGAGACTCTTGCAGCTTGGAGACCTTCCTTCCCGGTAATACCAACACCAACATGTGCTTCCTGAATCATCGCAATATCATTTGCGCCGTCTCCAATCGCAAGAGTCACACTCTGCTGGACCTTTGTTCTGACGCGTTTCACCAAACTTGCTTTCTGTGCAGGACTCGCACGACAGCAAACCACGGAATCCGTCAACACAGCCAAATCGAAAAACATATTCGCCATTACTGGGTCAGCATCAATATGCGACAAAGTTCCGCCATCAACAACGACAACCGAGTGCGCGTAAGCATTATTATTAATATCCGCAATAGCGGTGCGGATGGTCGTGTTCAAGCTGGCATTATCTTTATCCAGCACAGTGACGGTGGAGTAGTCTTTGATCAAACGACACGAATGACCGATATTGATGGCGGTTTCTCTTTTATCACCCGTCAACATCCAGAGCTTAATTCCAGCTCTCCGGAGTTTCTCGATTGCATCTGGAACTCCCTTCTGCAGACGGTCTTCAATGGCGGTGGCACCAGTAAGGTCGAAATCCCGTTCGATGATTTCGGCAGCGCGTTCAATCATTGCTTGGCGATCGATGAGACTGGTGGTAGCTTCTTGGTATATTTTCCGCCAAGTCTGGTACTCGTGTTCTTCCATGAAACGGTGGGCGTAGAGGAGGGTTCGTAATCCTTCAGTGGCGAAATGGTTGATATGTGCGAAACAACGTTCAAACACCTTTGCGTCGTTCTGCGCCATGTCTTCGTCGACCATGTCCAATGTCGGGTCTACCCGTTCGAGCGGTGTTCCCGGTTGCTCGCCAATTGCGATGGAATGACGAGCGGCGTATTGGCCAGAGGGACGAGAATATAGACTCGCCTCTTCGGACGATACTTCCATGCTTTCCTTCTTAGGAGAGAGGAGATCGCCACGATCGTCTTCCATTGTAGGTCGGAGGTAGTGGCTCGAGAAGTAGCTGCTCATTCTTCTTTCACCAAAGCTAGGGCGAGTGTTTCCTATACTTGGACGGCCACCGATGCTGGGTCGGTTGCTCATGCTTTGTCGTTGCATGCTGGTCCGCCTGATAACCTCATTCGCTTCGATGCTTCTTCTGATCGATGCTCTTCGCTCAACTTCTCGTTGCTTCTCGACCGCCAAATCGCGGAGACGCAGCAGTTCCAAGATGGTGGTATCGGCGCCTTTACAGAAGATGCAGATTTTTCCGTTCGGGAAGCGAATGACAATTGACATTCTCTTCCGCTTACTTGAGAACTCGATAACCTCCAAGATCTTGTAGATCTCAGAAGTCGGTTCACTAGACGGACCGTTCGGGAAGGTTTTGATCGTAATGGTATCCATATCGCGGTCGATAACAATGTAGCCCAGTTCCATGGCGGCCTTGACAAGCGCGGCTTCATCGGGGGATGCAGCCTGAAAGCCCAATTCACCAGTTTCTTCATCTTCTTCCGGCAAGCAAGTATGACAAAGCGCCATCGCCAACAAGAAAAACCGTGCCTTCCGAGCAAAGAACGTATGCGGATGAGCCCTCAAATACGCCAACATATCCACGGTCGAAAGTTGTGGCTGCGGCAAATTCGGAACGGAAGATTTCCACCGGCTTGAAGAAGACATTCTTCTATCCATCGATTGTCGTGGGGCTCGAGCCCTGTCGATATCTCCCATTGATTTCCGGCCGGGTTTGACGCCTTTGGAAGATGGAGAGTGCACGCTGTGGGACCGCTTAGGTTCCTTCGAGGCCCGCTTTTTCGACTTTGTGAGTTTAATCTCGGGTTTAGGGAGGAGGGCGGCGCTGTCTGTACGGTCCACCAGGTCCAGATCATGGAGCCAGGCTTGCCCGGCTACACTCATTTTGCGGAACAACATGGAGTTGTCGGTGAGGGTGCCCGTCTTGTCTGAGAAAATGTAACTATTCAAATCAGTGCCATACCAGTAGCTGGAAAAGATCCAAACATACCTGATTTGGCCGCAATCTTCATTGATAGTCGATGTATGCGCTTCAAACGGCGTATCCGTCTCCTCATGGTACATGTCGACGTCACCAAACAGATACATCTGAAAGACCTTGACAATCTCCAAACTCACATAAAGCGAGAGAGGAATGAGTGTATTAAACATGATGAAGGAGGACGCAAAGATGGGGAATCCTGGAACACTCCCATCGTCGAGGTACCACGAGTCCGCTTCAGTGCCTTTTTTCCAAATCTGGTATGCAACAGTGTTAAACGTTGCCAAAAACAAGACGAGGAACACTGTCATAATGACAATGCGGTTGATGAGACTTTGCAATGCAGGGGCCTTGGTTCGAGGATTCTTGTTGGCACTGTAGACTCATCGTCAGGTCTTCCGCCACAATTCACTACCATGGTGCGACGACTTACTTCATCCGAATCTTACTCTCTTCTCCAGAGAAAATCACCATTCCATACAACTCCGGGGTATTCCTGAGCACACTCCCACGGTAAATCACCTGATTCCCCGTCAAAGGCTTAATTTCACCACCAACAACCACCTTTCCATCAAAATTATACAGATCCGGGTTTGGATCTTCACAAATTACTTCCGCAGTGAACCTCGCCAACTTGTCCTCATCTTCGCACCCCTCTGAAATCACGGGAAGAGTTTGTTTGCTCTTTAAATTCGTCTCTCCGTCCAGTGCCATAGTCTCGATGTACGCAATCCCGCCCTCAGAGGTTGAGTGCAGCAGCAACAAATCCGCCGGAACCCAATCGTCGCGCTGTAGTCGGATGATATCGCCGACTTTGATTTTATGCCAGATGACTGTTTTCCAGCTCCATCCTTGGCCGTCGACTCCAGAATCGAAGATTTCGGCTTCGCGATTGTTTTCGGATTTGTCCATTAGATAACGGCGGTAGTCATCGTAGCCTTCTTTGAACATGGCAATTCCAATAAAAATGAGCAGTGGGACAATTGTAGTAAACTCTGTTGCTCTGGTCAGTATGACACCCCAGAACTAGATCGCCAAAGGGTATCTACTTCCAGTAGTACTCAACCCGGGTATCATCTGCAAGATCGACACGCATAAAAAGTAACTACCCATAAAGTTAGCCCCCAACATCCCAACTCCGCTCATCACAGGTCCACCGTGTTCCGCTTACAAATTCGCCAACTTTGAAAACTGGTAAAACAGCTGCTTGGGAAAGAAGTTCCACAGGGTATAACGGCTACTCCTTATAGTATTTGAACAATACCCATGTCCTGTCCTCTCATCGACCAAATCGCCTTTCCCTCTCAACGTCCCCATGGGTATCCTCCGTCCATCCTTCGTACTGGGGAATTCTCTCGGTCCGAAAACCTTCTTCTTCACCTCCATCAACGCGGCCACAGCCTCCTTCACCCCGCGCCTCAGCGCGCTCTGTTTCCGGGGCGCATACTGGTCATCATTTCCGATCGCGCCCATCCCACTCTCAGGGTCCTTTAACGGCTCTTCGGGGGATTCCGACTGTGTCAAAGTGGCCATCTCTACCGGCTTCCCGATCATGGTGGCCTCATCGTCATATCCTAGTGAATTCGTCGTTGCCAACGTTGGAAGCGCGGCATCATCATCTTGGTGAGACGACGCATTCCGGAACAGCAATTGCCGGCGAAGGCTGTAACCTCGTTTCCTGGTGCGTGCGGCGGCGGTGGGGGGTGGGAGCAACGAAGCTTGTGAGGGCGCTTGTTCAGATGTTGACGGCGGGGCGGGATGTGGAGGGGAGTTGGCATCAATACTGGCTCTGTGGATTTCGGTGGAGAAGCGAATTCGCTGACCAGACGGTATCGACGGCGGGAGGCGGGGTCTGGAGGTATTGGATAAGCTGGATCGCGGTGATGAAGCTGCTGGCGGCGATGATGCTGACGCAGGAGGAGGGCGAGGAGTAACAGGGTAGTGTGAGTCGCCAGAGCCGGAGGAGGATGACGGGAAGTTGCTCCCGTCGTTGCCGTCGGTTGCGTTTGCCATGTCCGAGAGTGATATTACTTCAGCTCAACACTACCCCAGGAAGTCGTCTTCGTCTTCGTCGTCGTTGTCGCTCTTTCTGTCTGTCGGCCTCTTTTTCGCCCGTATTGACGGGGGCGCGCGCGCTTTTGTCCAGAAGGCGTATGCTGCTAGTTATCGGCTGGTTCGGGGCGGATCGCTTTCGTGAAGCTGGCTCGGCGCACGTATTCCTGCTTTACGCCAACGGACTGTGTCGCCTTGACTGAATTGGGCTGGAAGCTCTTGGGACCGCTACAGGGCCGACGGGAGTGGTTATGGGAGTGTTGGGGATGTTGCAGGTGATGTCGGCGATGTCGGCGGTCGGCCAGCAAGCAAGCAAGCAAGAGCACGGAGAAGTTGAATAATCCGGAGTTGTGAGAACCACGACTGGCATTCTCGCACTGTGGCGGCAGTTGCGGATGACGGTGGCGGTGGGCTTTCTCAGGCTTGCTGCGCGCGTGGCGGGGCAGCGGAGATCTCGACCGTTGTCTGTTTCGTGGTGGTGGTGCTGTTTGGCGGGTGCTGGGTTGGTGGTGGTTCTGGGTTTCGTACGATACTGGAGAGTGGGTGGTAGTGGTGCCAGTGGTGGGGAGAGCAGGAAACTATACCAGACAAGAGAACCCCTCTCTAGCTCTCTTTCTCTCTTTCTCAGTCACCGGGCTGTCTGTCTGTCTGTCTCTCTGTCGCGGCCGAGCTCGGAGCAGCATCCGTACTCTACTGTCACTAGTTATCATGAGCTGCTGTTTTTGGCTGTTGGACATACCTACGCGACACTGCCGTGCACCCCCCCCAAGCCCACATGTCTCATCCATCCATCCTCCCATCCATCATGAGGAAAACGACTCTCAATGATGACCTCCATGCTTCCCCACTTTTCGTATCTATTCCCATGTGGCCGTGCTTCCTAACGAGCCCCATTGACGTGGGGATCTTCGATTTCCCCACCACATGTAACTCTATCTCTCGACCCAAGCTTTATTTCCCCGCGTTTTCGTCAAGGGTTAATTGCGGCACGATGAATCTATGGATTTCTGACGTTTCACAGCGTCTTGCACGTTCGGTTGGAAAATAGTATGCTTAATCTTAACAGTTGCCTTCAATGTCTATTCGCTCCACCGCAATGCGTAGGCCCGAGATGTCTATTCAACACTATCAATAATCTACCGTCTAGCATCCCCTCAATCTCCACGAGACTGATGATACAAAGGATCTAGCTACTAGCATCAAATTCATCTCCCTTCATCCAGCATCATACCATGTCACCTCACGTGCCCCTCACCTTAGCCCTCATTTCCGCCCGTCAACATTATGCCCGGAACATTTCGACTGCAATAGTACGGATAAATCTCCGATAAGATGACTGGGATCCTTTCTTGCAGTTATCAAATTAACCATATTCATTGCTCCTTGGGCAAGACCGAGAACTGAGAAAGATGCGTGCGGGCATGGGCACATACAGAACTATCAAGATTTCCCTTCAGTCAGCTGCTATCTACTACAGTAACTATACTCCGTTCCATAATATATTACATACATACCGTATGTCAGCACGATTTTGCCAACACGAATTTCCCCTCGTGCCCGCCATTACAATACTGGTACACCGCATTGGTACACTCCCATTTTTCAGTGGTGTGCGGTTTTCGGGTAGGTACATCTTAGCACAATGCCGAGAATCAGATGGTGATGTTCTCGGGACCCTGAGTATTATGTTGAGGCCTCGGGTTGCCGGTGCAATGCAAGGCACTGGGGTTGATAATTATCGCGATGGATTTATAAACCTAGTGGTGTACTTTATCTAGGATGTTTAAGGTTAAACTAGAGAGTGCAGATGATAATGGCAATGTTATATTATGTGGTTGATGTGATGATAGCCTGACCCTGTGGGTAAAAGTCAAGTTACGTGTTAAGCAGAGCCCAAGGCAGAGTATGGGAATTTGTGGTGGAGTGATATTTCGTGCATATAAACTAATATCATTGATTCCAGCTACAATCCTGCCTCCCCAACTCCATGATCACCAATCCTCTACATCGTCCTCACTATCCTCCAACAACCCCTTCAAATCCCCTACACTCTCCCTACTCCTCAAAGTCCTCACACTCCCCATCTGCGCCCTCATCACCGCCTCCCCCACTTCCATCCCTCTCACCAACCCCGCGACCAACACCCCCAAAAACGTGTCCCCCGCGCCATTCACACTCACCAACTCTCGCTCTCCCATCTTCTCCGCCGCCGGATAATGCACAACCCTGACCCCCCAAACACCAAACCTCTCCCCCGCCCTTTCACTAGCTCTATGCCTCACCTCCACGCCCCCACCCACAGCCTCCCCCACTCCACCACCATAAAGCTCCTCCATCTCCGCTTCCGCGCTCGAGACGAGCTCAACCACCAAACAGCCCTTTTCTCCCATTTTGATCCACAACTTGGAGATATAGGGCAGCAGCATTACCGCTTTCTGGATTGTTCCGTCGGAGACGAGATCTTCGCCGACAGACTTTGAGATCCGCGGAAGTAGGTCGCGGTAGGTTGTATTGAGGCCAAGAAGGTCGATGAGTGCGAACCAGGGGTGTGAGGTCGAGAAGTGGCTGGAGTCCGAGAAACCGGTGTAGAGGGAATCGAGTTCGTGGATGTTGGGGGAGGCAGCGAAGAGGTGGGGGGTGGGGTAGATAGGCGGGGTTTGGAAAGAGGGCGGGATGATGTGCGCTGATTTGAGGGTGGATGTGGGTTCGAAGATTACTGTTGTGGTTGTTAGGAGTTGAATGAGAGTGGGGAATGGAAAGAGAGAGGATACCTTTGAGGCCAGATTTATGACAGTGTTTCAAGAGATCCAGGGTTGTGGCTTTCGACAAGTTTCCGTCAATGACTGCGAACTTTGGTGGTGGCGAAGTCATGAGCTGCTGTCGAATCGTTTTTATATCCTGATGCGCATGAATATCCATATCCGCAGCAGCCGTAACAAGACCACCTTTCGAATCCGTGAACGAGATATACCGAGCGGTGGGGTGTGACGAGGAAACGCTGATACCGGAGATATCCATAGGAGGAAGCAATGGCGGTCCTTCTTGATGAAGCTTGTTGCGAACCCATTGACCAGAGACATCATTACCGACGGAAGAAATGAGACGAGTTGGAGTTCCGCATTTATGGATGGCACGGGCGACATTGGAGGCAACTCCACCGAGAGACTCTGAGATTTTGGAGGGGTTGGAGGTATGAAGCTTAGGAGGAGCAGTGGGATCACAAGTCAGGTCAACTGCAACACCGCCGACAACAACGACGTCAGGGTATGGTTGCGGTTCAGGCTCTGTAACGGGTGTAGAAGAGACAGGTGATGGGACAGTAGACGGTTGGGTGACAGAAGAACAAGTTGACGGTGTTTGATCGGGGACACCGGTAAGGGTTGATGAAGGAATAATCAAATTGCTAGTATCATCTAGACATCAATGAATGGCCTATCCTACATGCGGTTTCCTCCCGCCCCAACGAGAGGAAGAGATATCAATCAACAGGATCTCCTAACCTTGTCTCATAGCCCCCCTGAAAAAGTCATCAAACTGCGGCCGAAGTCTTACGAACTCGGACGCCACTTTTCCCCCCATGCGAGCGTTATTGAGGAGCATTGCCCGATTCGCGCGAAGGCTCTTTCCGTCCGTGGAAATGCGAATCTCTTGCAATATATACGGAGTGATATCTTTGCCTTTCACGCCCGCCGAATGGGCCTTCTCTGTAGCGCTGGCAATAATGTCGGCCATCACCGAATGCGGGATCTCATACTCCTTCGGGATCGGGTTGGTAAAGAGCTGTCCGCTTTCCATCCGCAGGGCGCGGGAAGCCTCTATAGTTCCCGTCAGCTTAAA
This sequence comes from Ascodesmis nigricans, assembly GCA_004786065.1. Classification (NCBI taxonomy): domain Eukaryota; kingdom Fungi; phylum Ascomycota; class Pezizomycetes; order Pezizales; family Ascodesmidaceae; genus Ascodesmis; species Ascodesmis nigricans. The sequence goes on from ML220124.1 coordinate 158,599, forward strand.
TTCTCAAGTCTATGATATGCCGGGCTTACGGGCAATAGCAGCAGCCTCAGTTGCATCCTCAACAACATTTGGGGCCTTCAAGTCGTAGTAAGATCGGGAAAAGAAAGCCGGGAACATGACAGTCTCATCTGCAGCATAGTCCTTATCCCTGAAAGTACTAACATGTACTCCCTGGGTCTCCAAAACCTCCAAAGTCTTCGGGATATCAAGGAATGACTTGGCCCCCGACGAGATAACAGTGACATTATTTTTTGCGAGCTCTGTAAGATCCGCCGAAATATCGAAGTGGTCTGCGACTCCACTGTGGACACCACCAATACCACCAGTAGCGAAAACCTGAATACCAGCCATACGTGCAGCGATCGTAGTGCCGGCAATGGTCGTTCCGCCGACAATTCGGGTTCCGGGATTGATGGTAGGCTTGAATACATTCAGTTTCCCATTGCACTACAGAAGATATCTTTGGGGGTTGTGACTTACGATTCCGACAGCATAGGGGAGATCCCTTCTTGAAATCTTCATGGCGCGCTCAGTCCCCGCGGCATCACACATCTCTTCGAGTTGATTCGAGCTCAAGCCGACGCGAACCTTTCCGCCCATGACACATATGGTAGCAGGAACTGCGCCAGAGTCGCGAACAGCCTGTTCCATTTGTCTCGCAAGCTCGTGGTTATGGGTCTTTGGAAACCCTGTGGTAGGTATCAGAAGATGTGATCCATAGAATTGATGTTGAAATTATACTAACCATGGGTGTAGACGGCTGATTCAAGAGCCACGACAGGTTGGAGGTTGATGAGGGCATGCTTGACCTCATCAGACACGCGAAGAAAGGGGAATTTCTGGTGAGATGGTCTGCCAATCCAGTGCTTTGATGGTCCGCGGCTATAGGCCCGTGCCTGCTGAACGAGGTGCCGGAAAGCCATGGTGGGTAAGAGTTCGCCCAGTGGTGTTGAGGATGAAGTTCCGTGGGGCAAAAAAGCACGTGTGCAACACTGACGCCGCAGATCAGTGCGCTGTGTAGCCCTCCCTCGCTCCACATTAACTAGCGCCATTTCATCACGAAACGACATCCATCACCTTCCGTTGTTATATACATTGTTACAGGATATAGAATCCTGTCCGCAAGTATATGCATATGAGTATATTCGTATGCCCGTTACATATCATGGTATTTCGCTCGCTATATAAACAAAAATAAACACAATGGGAACCTCCGTCCATAAAGTTCCATCCCTTAGACCAAGCATAATGGTATCTCCAAAGGCGCTCTCAGACACTCTATACATCCCACCAGGCCTTAAAATCCCAACAAAAAGATTGGCAAACTAGAGTGTATACTCCTCACCACACTTTTTCCAGCTATCCAGCTGTGACATAACTTCCTGTCTCACATCCTCGAGGATGGCGTCGATTTTAATATCGTTCTTGTCAACTCCAAATGGATCCTCCAGCTCTTCGCCAATTCCTTCGATTCCATAGAGCGTGAAGCAAACCATGGAAATCACCGGCACCGTCCACCATCCGAGATCATCAACAAGGCAGAACGGGAGCACGCAGCAATAGAGCCCCAGAACCTGCTTTTGATGAATTCTTCACACCTCAGTCAGCTTCCATCCAATCACTCGTTCAGACAAGGTCGACGTACTGGTGGCACACGGGAATCGGTGTCAACTTAATCGTCTCCATCGCCCCAAACGCATCCATGATCGAGTTTACTTGGCCGCTCAACATTGAGCTTTGAGGAGCATTAAAGCTCCCTCTCTCCACGCCTCGCTTGATGTATCGCTCAACGAAAAACGCGAGCTCAAGTGGCAGCCCCACACCTTCGCTCTCATGTCCCTTCAATCCCTTCGGCACCAGCCCCTCGTACTCTGGCTCATATGCTATAGTGAGCCCCCAGTTACCACGAAGGTAGTTCTTGACGGCGTATAAAATCGCAACCAGACAACGCACCGTCTTCTCGGTCTCGTATCGGTCCTCTTCGTGATCGTTGGGTCCGCAAACGAGGAAAGAACGGGTGAGATTCCGAACGCATGTGACGATCTTTTGGAGGTTCGTCCGACCGCCCCAATACCGCTCATAAGAAGAGGAATTTCGGAAGACGAGCATCAAACCGACGACGATGGAGAGGGAGGGCACGATACTTGATGGTACGCCGAGATTGTGGTCGAGATTGATGTCGATGTGGACGATAAGAGCGGTAAAGAGAGCGTGGAAGGCAATTGGGACGATGATAACTACAGTAACTCAGCTGTCTGACATGCGGTTTCAGAACTGTAGTGCTCACCATGGTGAATCGCGCCCTTGATGAAACGGAACGCCAATGGCCATCTATCGCGAGTTTTCTGTTAACTCTGAAGCTATCTCTGCTCCCTTGGAGATATTAGTAGCTCTCCCATCACCTACTTTCTCGGCTTTTGTCTGCTTGCATGCGATAGTGGAAATGTTGGAGGACGCGGGACGGCGCCGTTCGCGCCGTTCGTGATAGGAAGATTCGACATTGTCTAAGGGGCGCACTGGAGAAGGAAGAGGCGTTGAACTGGCAGGTTGGCCTGCGATTTATGAGAGGACCAGCGGCAGATAAACGGGTCCAAGGTGCGGGGGAGCGAAGCGCTATTGAAGGACTAGTAATGCAGGGAGCGACTGGGTTGGAGATGTTGGATGCCACAACTTGAAGGCCAGAAGCTGCTTCGTCACATTGCAGGTGGGAGGGTGTGTTTTCAATATGATGCAGTACCACAACATCGCAAGAATGAACTGGAGCTCAGAGCGTTCTCAAGCCAGTATGTCGAGAGTTAAAAACATACTGTGATACAGAGAATAGTTTTCGAGGGGTACAGGAATGACGGCAATAGTGGAGCCCGAGGCGATGGGCCAATGTGTCGTACGACTGAAATTCGCCCAAGCTGGTTGGATGGTGTTGGTCACCTGCACGAAATTGTGAAGTTTGAACATCTTGTCAGCCAAGTCGATCGACCGATACATGATCAGGGTGAAATGTCCGATTCAAAGACCAGTATGATCAAGTTAGAGAGCAGTTTTGGTTATTAATACTATTGTACAGGTCGTGGAGAAGCGTGACGAACGTCTCTCATATATGGGTATCGTCCATATTTTTACAGCATCATACATCCCCTCACCCACCTGTTCTTTACATTCCATTCGCTTGAGATCTCAAGTCCTTTACCCCCCAAACCCTCCTACAGCCCCCCAACCACCATCTCCCCACCCGTCGGTCGATGCCGTCTCATGCGCCGCACTCATCGGTGGGAGCATACTACTCAAGAAGCCCAAATCACTCTCCAAAATAAACTCTCCTTCCCCAACATGGCCCATACCACTCTGTGAAGCAATGCCCATGATATTTTGCATCCCGTTGACCTGTTGCTGATGTTGCATGTCCACATATGGAGTCCCAGGATGGGACGATGTTACTGGTATCGGCGACGACGCTGCGGCCAAAGGCGCGACATATCGCATCAGATTCTTGAGGAAAAGTCGGGATCGATTCGCGATGCGGTTGTTAGTTGCAAGAACATCGAGGCATTGGTTCGCTTTGTGCAGATGTGCGAGAAGGGTAGAGAGTTCAGAGGTTGGCGACGAAGATTGAAGAGTGAGTTGGAGCTGTCGGACTTGGATCAAGATCAAAATCTGGCACATATAAGGTTAGTCATCATACATCAAATTGGGTTGTGTCGATTTCAGTGCCAACCAACCTTAGATACCAACACCAAGCTCGCGTTGAACACGAAAAAGACCGTAAACCACCAAAATCCCAACAAATCACTCCGATGCTTCACTTTGTGAATAATCTCAATTGTCTGAATGGCCGAGTCCGCGCAAGCTTTGATACTCGCCCACCCAAAATTCCAAAAGAAATCTCCTTCAAACTTATCTTTACTTGGGCCTGCGCCCCAAATCTCGGCAAGACCCTTCACAGCAAACTGACGGTGCAATAGAGCTCTTGTATTGTAGTACCTGAGACTGAGAATAATACTCTGTCTCCAGAACTGAGAAATAGGACCACCACCATCCGGGATATCAGATGCACTGATGATGCTGAGAGCCTGGGGTAATGAAGCGCGCCATTGAGAAAGCTTTGCCTCTATCTCAGCTACCCTCGCAATGTCGGTGAAGGTCGGTATTGGGGAGTCTGGATCATAGGTAGTCCCACCAAGGTTTCCGCCGTAGAGGTCATCGATGATCCGGCCAATCAAAGTGTAGAGTTTGATGGAGACAATATAGAATGTAGTCGATGTACAAACAGCTCTGGAAGAAGTGGAAGCTGGCAATGGGTCGCGGGAATTGGAAAGCTCAGAATCTTCGAGGTCCAGAGGAAGGTCAAGGTTATTGGCATAGGCTGTAATTGCGGAAGGACGTCCGAATGTCATACAAAGAGTCCTGTCAACCGGTTAGAAACCTAAATAGTTGCTACAAACAGTTTAAAGGACTTGCCTATCCAGTAAGACGCATCCGTACCAGGCTCTTTTCCGAAGCTCTCGTTCTAGTGGCGGAAACCTTTGTAGAGCCTGATTGCTATGCAAGCCCATTTGGATCGCCACGCGGATCGCAAGACCATGTGTTGTCCAGCACTGAACCGGTTTACGAGTACTTTGGAGATAGTGGCTCATGAGAAGGAGCAGGTGCACCGAGTCCAGACTCGCCAGTCGGAGAAGATGTTCATTACACAATGCGGTACCACGTTGATAGAAGATCTCCGCCGTTTTGTACTTCTCTTCAGCGGGTACATTCCGCTCGGTGTTTGTCCTTGATCCCATAGCCATGACAAGATTGAGGAGCGCAAGCCATGTCCGGCGGACCTTGTGAAATCCAGTCTTTAGTGCTGTTTCGTACGTCTCCATGAAGGTTGGTTGATGAAGATACGGGAACAATATATTGGTGTTTTGGAAGTACAGGCTGATGAAATGGCGACATCGTGATTCTGACGGGAGCACATACATGTTGATTCGCTCAGGGCGGAAAACCTCAAACTCATCACTCGGACCAGATGCAGACAAGGGCGAGGGATGCGACGTGTTTTCCAGTTGAGCTTCTGTATTACCTTTCAAATCTTTCGGGAATGCTCCGGTGACACTGGCTGATGTTGCAAGAGCGCGAGTAACGTGGCCAATAAATGCGATATTAGATGATGGGCCTACCAAGCTGTTAGGAAGCTGTTTGATGGAATGCATCCAGGCTTTCTCACCAAAATAACCGTAGTCCTCTTCATCTCCAAGAGCTAGAGCTCCCATACCATCAAGCACAGTGTCCCCAGGTGCCATATCGTCTTCAAGATGCCCGTTCTTGACATTGATGAGAGTTTCCCCTTTCGCAATCTCCGGTCCAGGCTCTTCACTCGGTGAATGAGAAGACGACCTATGTCGCTTTAACGGCCTCTCATCTCCATTCTGATGATCCATTCCGCCAATAACTTCGTCATCTTCGAGGCGGCGGCCTTGGTTCATAGCAACTTGCGCAGCTAAAAGCTTTTCTACTGCAAGTAGCCGGTTCTCCAGCTGTCCGATATAACTATCCGCCCGTTAGTAAAGGAACTTCCTGTAGATAATATCCGGCTGATGAGATTGGTCCTACTCTTTCCCGACGATAGTATTCGCACTGGAGGCGCTCTGCTGGTAGACACAATGGAAATCCAAGTCTGCATCACTGATCAGTTGGTATAAATTTCAAGCGCCTCAGACAACCAGCAACCTCTACAATTCCCACATTTTGGCCTCAGGCCATCACACTACATGATCGCATCATATCAGCTTATCATTATCACAACGCACGTGGTGTACTATGTCCAGCACGACGGACACCTTAAGTCTGGTGAATCGGCGCGAACCTTGGATTTTCTTAGTCTACAAGCGTTGCAGGCAAGAGATACGCGTTTGCGCTTGGAGCCACTGGGAGCGTTTTGATCTTCATGTGGAGGTGAGCCCTGCGGCGCGGCGCGAGTGGGGCTTGCTTGGTCGGGAGAAATGCTCATGAGAGCTGGGAGCGGGTGGTGAACGGAGCTTGTCGGGGCAGCTTCGGAGGGGGAGAGAGCGGATGGCGGGTGTGCGCATCGTCTGTGCGGCGGGGGAATTTCGGAGTTCGGCAAACCGAATGAGGGTTTAGGTGATTTACCATGAAGCACGAAGTAATTCTGGTATCGCGACTAATGAACAACATTTTTCTTCTTCCACGATGCGTGGTTATTGAGATAGAATGGTGAGAGGTTGGTTTGGGCGCGGTAGTTGAAATCACCTCATCTCATCTGGCACACAAGGACTCCGAGACTTCTGGATATCTCGGATGGAAGCCCTCACGACACATCTACTATAACTCTGCTTCTCAAGATTCCCATTGCATATTGTATTAGGCAGAGATCACTTGAAGATATCTACCGTATCATGAGGCCCTCGATACATTAAACCATCTCACCAGAATCAGGAATGCAATTCATTCATCTTCTGTCATCTAAATGCTTCAAAACGTACCCAAACACACAATGACCTTTACTTTCCACCCATCAACTCAATTTATTACCTGTGCATTCGCCTATTCAAAACGATTTCGTACCAAACCACGAATTATGACCAAAGCATTGACTCCCATAAATTCATGAAACAGGTAAAGTCACGAGCACAAGATATAATACATGCGTATAAAATGCCAGACGAAACAACAATAAAAAATGGAATTATATCCTTGGACGTCCACCGCCCTGTGTTTGAGCACGCTGGGTCATATGCGTGTGCATCGTCTTGAAGCCCTGTTTGAGTTGATTAGCATCGTTTGCAACGCAGCATATGTAACGAATGAGGAAATAACTTACATTGCACAGGGTGATGACATCTGGGTACGTCGTGCCTTTGAGTTGGAAGGCACCCGGCACGACCTTCACATACCAACAACCCATCCTGGCGTTCTTTCCCGCTTTAAACAGCAATACGAAATAACCGGGCTGTTTCGGATCCAAACAAAACGCGTAACTGGAACGCTTCGGGTTTGCTTCACAGTACTTCTCAAGCCACTTCATGGCATCTTCCTTCGACCCTGACTGAAACTTCGGATTGTGTACCAACTCATCCACCTTCTTTGCCATGGCCTTGACGTGATTAACGATTAGCTCATCAAGATCTGAGTAGTTGAACTTTCCGGATACGCGCAAGACACGGCCGATAGTGAACTCGTTGGCCTTGTCGAGCTCAAGGACATCCAAATGCTGATAGATACCGTCGGCGACCTTCCAGGTTACTGCAATATGATCGGGTCCATTGGAGCTTGGCCGAATAACAGCATCGCCGCGAGACTGGCCGGAGAGGAACTCTTCTGCTTGCCGAGAGTTAAAGGGTTTGAACAGAGGATGTTTGATGACACGAGCTGTTCGAGTTTCTTCTTGATTCTTGACTGCCAATCGAGCCTTGTCCCGTTCTTCTCGCACCTCGTCCCATTCTTCTTGCGGGAGATCAAGGATGCGCCGACGTGGCTGATTGATCTTCTCTTCACGGAGGGACAACTCGCAATAAAAACCTTGGGTATCAAGCGTTTCGATGCGGGCCTGAACCGTTTGGCCGATGTGATAGTAATAAGAGGGGCGGGCGTTAATGGCGACCATAGGCATCTCCTCGGCCGGGATGTTGCCCTCAATCCCGCAATCCAAACGTGCTTGGATAGAACGATCGTTGACCCGTCGGATGTTTACCGGAACCACCATTCGCTCTCGCAACGTCTCCGCTGTTTCACCGGTAAGCATGGTGAAGATTTCTTCCGGCGTTAAACGCATAAATCGGGCTCGGAGTTCTTCATAGGGCGTCATAAGTTCTCCTCGGATTGACTCAAGAATAGCTCGCTTCTTCTGCTTGAAATTACGCTCAAGTTCTTCCGCGTACTCCTCGAGGATAAGATCATGGAGGCGTTCGAGTCTGCCCTTAACCAAATCATTTACAACAGCGCCTTTACCCCTACGCGAAATAGCGTCGTTGATATCTTCCTCGTCATAGTCGAGAGCGTCGGCTGCCATCTTCCGTCCCAAATCGTATTCCTCTGGATGGACGCGAGTGCCATCAAAGAAATCGGAGTAAATGTCTCTAGGATCGTGCTGAATGATGATGTAGCTGGCACAATTCTCAAAAACCTTCACGCCCATGGCGGGTGTGATGTCTCTAGCACCATCTTCCGCAATACCAAGCAGTTCTTGACGGTTGGTGACTTTACCACCGTTAATGCCGATAGTTTTGAGGATTCCACTAGCTTTACGTGGGCCAAGACCACAGATGTATGGGAGAAGATTGGCGATATAAGGCTTTTTGACAGCATCATTGATGTCGATACCGACGAGGTTAACGATATCAACCAAGGCGGTCTCAAGGGCTTTTTTGACCTTGTCCTGATCGAGGAGTGTCTGAACTGGATGAAAAGAGATGGACGTGATATCTTTGCCGAGGGCCACATATTCCAATAGTGGGTTTTGAAGATAGCGGCCAAGCGCAGCACAGTACCTGGCGAGTGGTGGGAAATCCGGATGGTCTGTCTTCGCTCGCTCGCTGTTTTGGTATAGCCGGGCAACCTCGTCGTTGACATAGACAACCTCGATGGGGGACCTTTCGTCATCGTCGTCGGTAACAGTCAAATCTTTGTCTGCCACAAGTTTGCGAAGATCATTACACAAATAATGTGTTTGAACGCTAAAACCGGCTATGCCGATAACATCTGGGCGCCGTCTCCTGATTTGCTCGGCGAGGTAATCTTTGTCTTGTTCTTCGCGGAGAGAGTCAACTTTGATGTGGTCGGTGACTCTTCCATCCTCATCCATAAAAACGCCGACAATGGCATCCTTTCCGCGAACACCGTGGCCATTAGAAACAGCAAAAACTCGAGGAATTTCTCCAAGAGTGAGGCCCTTGGGCTTGTACGGAGCTTGATCAAGTTTCTGATCGCATTAGCGGGCGCTGTTAACAAAATGGGAACACAACACTTACCTGTGTGAAGTTATAGTTGATCGCCTTCTGAATCTCCGATTCACAAAGGCTCTTAACCTCATCCTTCACCGATTTCTTGAACATTTTCGCGAAATTGTCCATGGCGATGTCCACGACTTGTTTCCGCTCCCGATTCCAGGCGTCCGCATTCTCACTGTAGTTGTCGGAAATGATGAATTCGTGCATGCTGCTCAAGAAACGCTTGTAATCTTGGATCTCGATGACCATTTCGATCAAACCATCCTGCTCCGCCTTGCACATCTTCAAAAACAGTTCTGGATGTTCAGCGAAGTGTTGAGCAGTTTGGTTACGGAGGTACTTAAATTCCTGAATTATGGCTTAGCATCCCTCTTCCATGAAACTAAATTGGAAACGCACATAATATTGATGTTGATCATCAATCTGCTTGACGCCCTTTTCGGTCGGGTTTACATGGATAACGCAATTGACGAACCATTGAAGGCGCATAGCATTCCGCACTGCCGGATGATGAAAGATTTCTTGTGCAAGCATAGCCTTCGCAGCATCGAGCGCTGTATTCCCAGTGCTGCACTCTGGCGGGTCAACGTATTGCTCCGCAAGAATTTCAGGAAGAACATCAGGATCCTCAGCAAATTCACGTTTTCTGCCCACAGATACGTTGGTGGCGTACTGTTCGGCGGTGATACCAAATGCCCTGACAAGACTGTAGATCCTTCCATCTCGAATCTTTTCGAAGATACTCCTTCCACCTCCTGGCCGCCGGTGTGCGCGTGTGCTGTTGCTTTTCATAAGTTGTACATCCCGGAGTTGCGCTGCGTAGCGGAAATGAACGTAGTCGTGAAGGTCCTGAATCTGTTCCACGGCATCTGCTTTGGCAAGTTGAGATTCGACAATGGGATCTTCATCGATCCCCATATCCTTCAATGACTGATACACTCTCTTGAAATTATTTCGTTTCTCGATAAATGCTCGGAAGGTGGTATCCAAATCGAGGATCTGCCATAATTCCTTTTCCGCAAGCATCTTCTCGCTTCGTAACGTATATCCAAGCTCACCTGTTTCGTTTGAGCTTCGAGGAACCTTCTCCGTATATATCAGGTAATCTCGGCGCTGCTGGTAAATAAATGGAACCTCGTAATTGTCCACATTGATGTAGTGCAAGACCTTTCGGCAGGCTGCGGTGAAAGGCTCTTTCAGGTCCCGTTTGAAGTTCATCCGGGGGTACATGCGGCCAGAGACGAAATTAACTTCTTCGGTCACCTCTTCTGGGGAAAGTTCCAGTCCTTTAAATGGCTTCCGGATGAGTTGTAACCGTTCCGGGATATCCCTTTGCCTGATCTCCTGATCTTCATCCGTGAGCAGCCTCTCGGCAAGCTCTGAAGGTTCGAAAACATCCTTGAGTTGCAATTCCCGTGTCTGTTCTTCCATCTGCTCCGTCTCATCAGCAAGCACAAGGTCATCTTCATAATCATCGAGTGCAAAGATGTCCTGCATATCAGCAAGCGCATTTTCTGAGAGTCCCAAGCCTTGAAAGTCGACATTGCGGTTATCTCTGACCCTTCGAGCGCCGCGAATACGCATTTCGTCGTCGCTCCCGGCCTGCCCTCCTTCCTCATCCGAATAGTCGTTCTCAATGAAGTCCTCCATTTCGTCTCTGCGACGATCGCCCCTATCTTCATCATCTTCCATGGCACCATCCGCTTCGTCATCCGAGAATATATCCTCAAGATCGCGTGATCGTCTTCCAGGGCGGCCGTCATCACGCCCACGTTGCTTTAACCGCTTGAACTTACTCTATTACCGAGACCATTAGTCCTTTAAACCAGCAAAAGGCAAGCGTAGAATATAAAGTTTTCCATACCTGCGTACTCCTGGATCCTTCACCTGTGTTTTCCATCACCAAGTCCAAATCTTCATCATCCAAATTGTCGTCATCTTCCTCCTCCTCCCGTTGACTCCTCCGCCTCTTCCTACGCTTCCTAGACGAGCCATCATCTACCCCCATGTCTTCGTCTTCGTCTTCGTCATCGACAATGAAGCCTTCGCGAATCTGTTAGACTCTTAATTAGCCCACAAACATCACCTCCAATTGATCAAGACCCAGGGGAACCTCAGAAACAGCCCGGAAGTAAACTCCTCCATCAGAATCAGAGCTGCTCAAAAATGACATACCCTAGCTTCTTCTTCTTCATCGTCATCTTCCTCTTCTTCACTAGAGTCGTGGAAATCCACCGGTCTTCTGCTTTTCTCTCCATTCGACTTGTCTCCATCAGCGCGTCGGACCTCCCCGGTTTCCGGATCAAACTCCTCGCGATCCTCCTCCTCACTATCCATCTCGGCTTCGCGTTCAATGAAATCACTCATGATGATTTGATGTCGGTGATTCGCGGTTGCGCGGGGGTAGGTTGCGGGGGCCGGAGGAGCTCAGTGAGGAGGCAAAAGCAGAGATTATCGTGATGCGCTCTTGAAGATTCTGGAGACGATTTTCTTGGTGTTGAGTCCGCCGAAGGGTGGTGGTAAAGAAGGATGGAGGCGCGTGGCAGAGGATGGCGACTGAAGATGAGGAAAGCAACGTGAAGCTCAAGATCCTAGGGCTAACGCTTTTTGGAAGTTGTCTTGGCGAGTGCGCATGGTCACACAAAGTCCCAGCTCAACTCTTGATGTCACGTCACCTCGTCACGGCATGCTCAACAGGTGGCGAAACCATGGGTTGTAGAACTCGGCCCTGTGTCTATCGGAAGATACTTATCCTCGGTGTAAGTTTATCACGCTTCTTCATCTAAATCACACTTAAAACTACTGCGATACGCTGGGGGGCGCGGTCATCATATTTGCATCTTGATTAGTTGACCCAACTCACTCTACTTGCACTTTCATAGAAGATCCCTTTTGTATCCTACTATATCCTGGTACTGCTAACATTATGCGTCACACCATGGACTTGACCTTATAATACATTCCGAACCTCCCTTTCACTTCCTCTCAGGTTGCGCCGAAACACCCTGCCCCTTCGGCATCTTCTTATCTGTCCCCAATGTCTCCAAATCCTTCGTCTTATGATAATGAGGCGCCACCTCCACCAACCATTCCGGCTGTATTGGCATTACATTGCGCATGAACTCCTTACTCGTCAACACCAACTCATAGTACAATACCCACTTCGGGTTGACCTCAAACAGACAACTACTTGGATGGATGTGTACTGTCTGGTTATTCTTCACAGTACGATAGCTATCACCACCCTTCTGCAATCTAGCAGCATTAGGGAAGAAGCCAGAGGTGAGAGCTTTTTGTATCGGAACAAGGTTTGATTCTCCGGCGGTAGAAAGGGTAACCTCGACTCGATCGCAAAGTCGGGCGAGCTGGTCGCGAACATCTCGGGCTCGAGTCAATGAACGATGTTGGAGGAAGTTCTCTCGCGCCCACACATAGGAGAAGTTGGTATCAACCCATTGATTCCAAATGTTCAATAGTGACAGATGATCGCCACCTTCTTTCTTCGTGAAGCGACCTCGGGCCTGATCAGCATACAATTTCTTGTCCTTAGGGCGGTAGAACAATGAGGCCGATTCTCCAAGCATGGCTATGATCGAAAGGACTTCTTCGACACATCCGTATTTGTCGGCTGCGAGGATAGACTTGGCCAGCATCGGATCGGTCGGGAACTCAGCCATCTGTCTTCCGACCTTGGTGAGTTCTCCCTTGTCATTGAGTGCTCCAAGGGCATAGAGGTTCTCAAGGGCGCGGATCAGGGTTTCAGCGGGCGGGGGATCCATGAAGTCAAACTCAATCAAGTCGTTGATACCGAGAGATTTGAGGAGCAAAACAACGGAGTTAAGATTGGTGCGTTGAATTTCCGGTGTCGTATTCTCATCAAGTTCGTTCTGATATGCCCACTTTGTGTACAAACGGAAGCACTTTCCGGGGCCCACACGTCCTGCTCGTCCCATACGCTGCTTTGCGGCTGCACGAGAGCAAGGTGTGATGACGAGGGATTCCATACCAGTACGAGGATTGTAGACATTCTCCTTAACAAATCCCGGGTCAATGACATACACAATGCCATCGATTGTGAGTGATGTTTCTGCGATATTCGTCGCCAGTACCACTTTCCTGGCGCCGGGGGGCGTGGGTTCGAAGATCTTGGACTGCAATTCTGACGGTAAATTGGCGTAGATAGGGCATATAATCATTTCCTTAATCTTGGAGCCTAACTTTCGGCATGTCTCTTGAAGGTTTTGCTCTGCCGCGTCAATCTCATCCTGACCCGTGAGGAACACCAAAATGTCGCCGTTCGGAGGAGTCGTGGTGTGAATCTGGAAAATTGTAGTGATTGCAGCGTTTAGATAATTCGCCTCCGGTTGTTGGGTATAGTGCACATCCACAGGATATCGTCGACCGGGGACATGGAAGATGGGTGCGTTGTCGAAATACTTTGCAAATTTTTCGGCATCCATAGTGGCTGAAGAGATGAGGAGCTTGAGCTCGGGGCGGAAACGAGCGATATCCTTGACAAGCCCGAAAAGAATGTCGGTGGAAAGTGTACGTTCGTGGGCCTCGTCGATCATGAGGGCGGAATAACTGCCAAGATCTGGTTGTGTAAGGAATTCACGCAGAAGCATACCGTCGGTCATGTATTTCAGAATGGTTTTGTCGCTTGTAGCATCTTCAAAACGAATAGAATATCCCACTTCATTACCAAGTTTGACTCCCATTTCTTCGGCAACACGAGCAGCAACGGACATTGCGGCTACGCGACGTGGTTGCGTACAACCAACCTTCATCCCGTTCTTGGTATAACCAGCCTCATGAAGATACTGGGGCAGCTGCGTGGTCTTTCCAGACCCTGTCTCTCCAACAATGATGAGAACTTGAAATTTCTCTAAAGCGTCGAGGAATTGTTGTCGCCATTGATAAATGGGAAGCTGCTTTCGGGATTCTTGGATGGTATTGTGTTTGTTCTCAGCTGCTTTGAGTTGCTGGTCCAGAAATTGCCTTTCTTTGTCTGAGAAGGTGGAATTGGGATCCTCATCCGTGCTTTCGAGGATAAACTTCAATTGCTGTGAATCGTCGAATACGTATTCGTAGTCACCTTCATCCTCGCGCTCCACTACTTTCGCCTGGGCTCGGGCTTTCTCTGCCTGGTGCTGCTCCCATTCTTCTTGTTCTGTGACAAAACGCTCTTGTCCGTCGTCCCCACGGTCAACATAGCGGGAGTACAGCGCCTTCTCTTTCTTCTTGATGTCAATCTTTCCCTTCTCCGTGATATAGTCTTCCGGCATCATATAGCCATCCAAGTGCTCGTCAACTTTCATCCGTTCTTCCGCAAGACGGAGAATCTCTTTATTTTTCGCGAACTCCTCTTTCTCGCGACGGGAAAGGTCAGGATTCGTCCGCAGCTCCCGGTCTTCCTCTTGAACTTGCTTCCGAAGGAGGGCTAGTCTTTCCAGCTCTCGTTTCTTCAGATATTCCTGTCGTGACCTTTCCCGAAGACTTGGAAGAGCGGCGGTGCGGGCCGCAGCATCGTCGGCGAGTGCTCGTCGCTGAGCAAGAAGTTTACCTTCCTTTGTCGATGATCTGTCTTCAACCAACTTTTTCGTCTTCTCGTCATCCTTCTCTTTCAATCGTTTGGCGAATTCATCCCGCTCTTTCAGGTCCCGTAACCTATCTCTCTCTGCTTTGGCCTCCTCATCCAACTCTTCGTCATCATCCTCAGGTCCATCCTCGGTCCGTGCATGCTTCGATTCATGTTCTTCCGCCACTTCATCTGCGTAATCGTCCTCTGAAAACTCCTCATCTCCCCAGCGATCCCCGTCGTCTCGACCCCGCCGCCGTAGCTTCTTTGGCCGTCTTTCGTGATCCTTTCCTCTTTCTCTACTTCTCTCTCTACTTCTCTCTCGTTTCCTTTCAGATCCCCGGTCCTCGTCCCTTTCCCGCTCTCTCCGCTCTTCACGCCTGGATTCTCTCCGTCTCTCTTTTGAACTTCTTTCTTTGTCTTTGTCTTCATATCTTTCTCGCCTACTCTTACTGCTCGCTGGAGGCGGCATAAGGTCGACATCTTCGTCCATTGAGAGCAGCGCATACTTCTTCGGCTTCGCAGCTGGTGGCTTTTCATGTCGTTCTGAGGGTGCAGACCCTCCAGCACCGGAAGATGTCCGACCTCCTACTCGGTGATACAGATCGGATGCGAATCTGTGGGTTTCGTCGGGATTGCCATCAAGAAATGGGGATAGGGTATCGTGGAGGTTCGAAGGCGATCTGGCGGATGATGCAGAGGCAATTATGAAGTCGATTATGGTTCCATCGGCGGCGCCGGTGAAGCGGAGGACATTATCGGAGACCCAGTTGCGCAGATTCGACATGGATGCGGGGTAAACAAGGGTTGGGGGGAGGGTTCGGCAGTGAGCGTGGTGAGTAGGATGCAGTCGATCCAGACGGACGCGATGTCAGATAGTCACGTGAGAGAAGCGAACTTGTGAATCGCAAGTGGCGGAGATGCGTCGTTAACTAAGCCCGCTCGCGAGATTCACCAACAGCTCTACCACAGCTCCGACCGTCCTTCCAACCCCCTCTTGGAGCTTAAAGCTTGCCAGGGAAATCTTCTACAGCTCTTCCCGCCTTCGGTCGTATCAACTCGCCATTTACGGACCTGAATTGTCTCTTCACGGCCTTCACCGAACGAACACTTCCATTGCGTCACTAGCAAGCTCCGCGCTGACAGCACTCTCCTCCGGGCTGTCGATTCTGCCACTTAGATGCCCGGAGAACCCAATATTTCACGTTCTACCAGTTCTCAGGACCGCAAACGGAAGCAATCACCAATCTCGTCTGCTATGCCAAAAGCTCCCGTAGCATCGTCATCCGTGACACCAGGGTACCAACAAAGCACCATCACTGAACATTTTACACCCAAGAGTCAAGCTGCTGCGTACAAACGGTCAAAAACGAATAACGAAGAAACGAATCACGCCCCATCAACCCCATCGAAAGTCCAAATGAAGCCGATCACCGAAGCAGCCATGCTCAACTTTGGGAGCAAGTCTGATCCGATCGACCTCACGACGGCGGCACAACCGAAATCAAAAGGCCCAATTAAACCACCACCTTTTCAAACGCACGCTGGGGGCACGAAGAAGCTCAAGGTTAAAAACTTGCGCCCACAGGAAAAAAATAAGGCGGAGATCTACTTCAACACAACATGGGCCGCCTTGGATTCTGCGGTGTTAGCAATATTCTCGCGCCAGATGATTAATGGAAGCATGGAGGAGCTATATCGCGGTGTGGAGAACGTGTGCCGTTCGGATAGGGCCGCGCCGCTGTATAGAAAGCTGGAGGCACGGTGTGATGAATATGTAAGGACGGAGGTGAGACCGGTGATCATGAGAAAGATCGCATCTGGGGTCGATGCTATGGGAGTTGCTCGTGTTGTAGAAGCTGCATGGCAGCAATGGTCTCGACAGCTGGTATGCTATCTAGTGGTGCAAATATACTGAAGTCATATGTGGAATATCTGCTGACATATTACAGAACCTAATTCGATCAATATTCCTTTATCTCGACAGAGCATATCTGTTTCCTTCACCGAGTCTACCATCCCTTGAATCTATGAGTATCTCACAATTCCGAAAGCACATTGCGGCGGATCCGGCGATCAAGGCAGATTTATTAGCAGGCGTCTGCGCGCTGTTCCAGCAGGATCGAGAAAATAAAGGCCGGGAAAATGTCAATCAACAGCTTCTGCGATCCCTTGTTCAGATGGTTCTCAGCTTGGGCCTATACTCCTCGTCGTTTGAGCCCGTATTCATTGAAGACTCCCACGAATTTTACGCCAAACTTGCAGAGCGCGAAGCGTCTACTTTAAGCCTTAAAAAATATTTGCGTGAGGCCCAGGAGCAACTGGAAGGAGAAGCAACCCGTTGTGAGAATTTCCGACTTGAGCCGTCGACCAAAAGAGCTTTGATTACTGTGGTGGAAGATGACATGATCCGGAATAATGTCGATATCCTAACGAAGCCAGAGAATGTTAGACGGTTGCTTGTGGACGTTGATAAAGCTTCCCTGGGAACTCTCTACGACTTATTGAGCCGTGTTGGGGATACCGGCCAGCTATTGAGAACAGCTTGGGATACGTTCATTCAAGAAGAAGGCACTCGGATTGTCTCTGATAAGGAACGAGTCTCTGACATGGTCCCGTTACTTCTTAATTTCAAAGCAATGCTTGACATGATGTGGAGTGGTCCATTGAAAAAGAACGATATCCTCGGCTATTCTTTGAGGGAGACATTCACCAAGTTCATCAACGTACGCCGGGAGGGCGAGTCAGAATCAAATCATTCCAAGCCGGCAGAAATGATTGCGAAATACGTCGATCAGGTGCTCCGCTCTGGTACCAAGGGACTCCCACCGGTTAAGTACTTGCAGGAGAGTAATGTGATGCAAGATGATGATGCTGAAATTGCACATCGCCTTGAGCTGGCGGTAGCCCTGTTCCGATTCATCCAAGGGAAAGATGTGTTTGAAGCCTTCTACAAAAAGGATTTGGCCAAGCGGCTTCTTATGGACCGGAGCGCGAGTTTCGATGCTGAGCGACTCATGCTCACCAAGTTGAAGACTGGTTAGTTGTATTCCTAGCCCTTTAGTTCTTTCCCATTGTCTAACACCTACACAGAATGTGGATCTGGATTCACCCACAACTTAGAGAGCATGTTTAAGGATATGGATCTATCGAAAGAATCTATCACATCCTTCAAAACCACTAAAGCCTATGCCGCCAACTCCCACGGCGTCGACCTCCACGTCAATGTCCTCTCCTCAGCAGCCTGGCCTACGTACCCCGAAGCCCCTGTTAACCTCCCCCCCAAGCTCGCCAACTACCTCGAATCTTACGCCGAATTCTACGTGTCGAAACACAGCGGCCGAAAGTTAGCTTGGCGCCATTCTCTCAGCCACTGTATCCTCAAGGCCGACTTTCCCAAGGGCAAGAAGGAACTCATGCTCTCAGCCTTCCAAGCTGTCGTTCTCCTTTGCTTCAACGATCTTCCCGACAAATCTGTTCTCACGTACAAAGACTTGCTTACAGCCACGGGTCTTGTCGAAGGAGAGCTGAAGCGAACGTTGCAGTCCCTTGCGCTTGGAAAATCTCGCGTTCTCACTAAAGCACCAAAGGGGAAGGAAATTGGTCCGGACGATAAGTTCGCCATCAATTTAACGTTCTCTGACTTGAAGTTCCGCGTCAAGATCAACCAGATTCAGTTGAAGGAGACGAAGGAGGAGAATAAGGAAACCCATGAAAGGGTTGCTAAGGACCGCCAGTTTGAGACCCAGGCGGCGATCACGAGGATCATGAAGAGTCGGAAGCAGGCGACAGAGGTGGAATTGGTGCAGGCTGTGATCGAACAGACGAAGGGGAGAGGTGTTCTTGATGTGGGAGAGATTAAGAAGAACATTGAGAGGTATGCTCGTTCGGGCGCTGCAGTGGCGGGAGAATTACTGACAGTGTGCCACAGGTTAATCGATAAGGATTACATCGAAAGGGTTGAAGGACATGACAACATGTATGCTTATGTTGCTTGATAGGGGCTTAGGTTTCATGCAATGCAGTTAATGGGAAAACGCATATATACAATACGTTTGACATCCGGGATTGACTCCCCGCAACATATCGACAACTATTGAACTTAGTATAGATAATCCACTGTGTGTAATTTGAATGGGGCTATGGTGCGGGTTCGACACTTTGGCATGACTGAACTTTAGTCAAAAAGTCGGGTTCCGCCTATCATTTACCATTATCATTTAATTCAACCCTCGAAACCTGGTGCATGATACCAAAAGTGATATACAACTCTAAACACTCTCACTCATCATCAAGATCCACCTTTCCACAGAGTTATCCCATCATGCCCAACGCATTGATATCTTCACCCCCCGATCCAACCCCATCCTGGCATCTGACTTCAAATGCGTTCAATCATTAATCATCTCTTCATATACCCACATTCACCAATCCTCCGTCAAAGAAAATAACAACACAAAACACTCCGCCAGTCTCTGCAACTCCCTCACGCCATCGGTCCTATCTCCTCCAATCCCTGCATGCCTCTTAAATACTGTCGTCGCGACTTCCCGATTATCGAGCAAGAATTTTCGTGCTGCGTCGAGAGTCTGCATGTTCTGGTGACCACGACTGAGTACCACCGTGACAACCACGCGGAGAATATGGAGCAGAAGGTCGTAATAAGTGGTGAGTGCGTTTGCGACATCAAGCCCTATGAAAACTCAAATTAGTCAAAGGGGTAAAAGATAGAATTGAAGAGTTATACGTACCAAGACCGAGATCAGGGTCAACGGAGAAAAGCTGACAATCACGAAGAGCAACGAAAAGACCAGCGTCAAAGACTTGAGTTGCGCCTGGACGAGTTTGGGCGATGCGGAAGAGGAAAGCGGTGGCGGCTTTGAAGGCGGCAACCATGAAATCCCGAGCTATGGTCGCGGCTGTTAGAAACCCTGTCATTCGAGATTCATCGAGGGTTGATACTACTCACCTTCTGCGTTGACGGCATTTTGAAGTTCTGAGCCAATGTTCTTGATGGAGTCGATTAGGACCACCAAGAAGTTTTGTCGAACCAAGACATCGACAACGTAGGTCGACTGATCTTCGGCGCCCAAGGCCGCAAGCGCTTCCAACAACAGCAGCGAAATCACTTTCAATGCTCCATCTCCAGCATACGCATCATTGCACAGCACTTCGAGCAAGCGTTCTCCCGAAGAACGGATTGTCTGTGTGTTGTATCGCCTTGTTTCCGGGCCCACTTTGTCTCCATACAGAGTAGCCATACCAGTGAGATATTGGAGCGCTACATTGTAGAAGTTCTCGCGCAGTTTGGGCGTAGCCAGCGGCGATTGAACAGCACGAAGGGATACACGGAATAGCTGGTAGAGCCTATCTGCCGCTAGATCACTTCCCTTCCCGACTCCGATCGTGGCTGGGTCAAACTTGGTGTGTGAGATGAGAGCAAGGGCGAGGGAGCTCAGTACTTCTGCGCTGTAAATATCCTCTGTACTATACATTTCAAGTTTCGGGAGAATAGTTTGCAGCGACTGGAGGATAAAGAGGGCCTTCGGCATTTCTTCCATTTCGCAATCTTCGAGCATAATCCGGATCAGAGTCGACCATGCTTTGAGGCAGTCGAACCGTGCAGCGCGGCATTGCAGAAGTTGATTCTGGGCAAACAATAGCGCAAGGATCTGCTTCTTCTCAGCAATAACGGCGGCGAGTTGGTCATCGGCAATGCGGCGTTGGCCGATGAGTTCGTTCTGTTTAATGTCGAGGTAAGAAGCACAAAGCTCGTAGTTGAAAAGAGGGATGCCGGTGGAATCGTCTCGGAAAGCAAGAATGTTGCAGTCAGCGAAGAAGGTTCGCTTCGGTTCATTGAGGCTCTCGGGTAAGGGGAATTCAAGGAAATCTAGAAGATCCAGAATGTGGACGTTGGTGACTCGTTCTTCAGGGGACACTATTGTTAGCCCGTTTAGCGTTGAAAGATAACTCTGTAACATCGTTGAGGCTCCTTGGCGAGCTATTTGTCGGATTTCAAGGGCAGTGTATTCAAGCAATGCCGTCCTCCGACGGATGAAGTTGCAGAAGGCATATGATCCCTCTTTCAAAAAGCGCATGGAGGGTTCAATCTTTGCGTCCTCCCACAAGATTTCTTGAGTGATCATAGTCTCTCCTGTAAACCCTTGGAAGAAAAACTTGTTCGCCCGCAAGACGTGCAAAATCTCTCCAGAAGTTGCCGGCGACTTCCAGAGTCCATAGAGGATCGAGTAACAAGTGTTCTTGAACTCACAAAGATGTCGCAAGAAATTCGGAGATTGGAGCTCGGACTCGTTGGTTTGTGCCCCTTCCATGATGTGATGAAGTATGGAACTCCCCGAACCGATACCGCCAGGAGCCGTGCTTAGGCAGATACCATCCTTAGGGTCATAGCCAAAACCGAGTATGAAGTGAGCAAGGGAGTATTCGTTGGGTTGGGCGGTGAGGGTTTGCTCAATAAAGCGCAAGATGGGCATTTTAAGGACAAAGGGCTCTTCTGGACCGAGACTACGATCCCATTGGTGAAGAAAGTTGAAGATGATGCGCCTTGAATCTTCGCTCTGCTCGATAACCCCTAGGACTCGATTCCGCTTGGAGTATTGAACGAATGTTGTTGCATCAGCCGAGGCAACCAACTCCTCGCAAATATTGAACTTCTCCAACAAGCTGATCGATTCCAATACAATTTCGGGTTGTCGGGCTCCAACGTAAAGACCAAGGTCAACGATGGCCTGTAAGTTGCAACTGACCGCCTTCTCCAATCCTGTGAAGCCATTTCCTTTGACTGGGTTTCTCCGATTCCCTTGACTTTGCGAGAGAAAAGGCTTGACAACCCGTGTATATGTGGGCTGCATTTGAATTGCAAGGTTAAGGATCATGATGGTGTATTGTATGGTCTCAACGACAGGCGGCGGAGGGTCGATGTATCCCAGGAGTTGATCCGTCCCTTTGTGAAGGATTTCAAAGAACACCGTGACAGATTTTTGAGATAGGATGTGCTCCATAACACGGCCGAAAGGGTGGAGTTTGGTGTACACCTCCAACGATGATGCACGAATTCCGCCATCTATCGATAAATTCTTGTGCGCCATGGACAGTAAATCTTCGTTGAAGCTTGCCAGACATATGTAAATGAACTGTAAGCACGCCAATTGCATAGCAGGTCGAAATTTCTGATGCTGATTTCTTGCCACCAAATTTAAGGGGCCTTCCGGCTGATCAGGGTTGGCAGCCGGTTCTGCATCCAGTGCTGGTGTATTGGCAAAGATGGACTCCATGATCACGTCCGTATATGGCTCCATTCCTGTTATCCGATTCTGACCTCCGAATATCTCTGCAAAAGGCAGTGAATCCTTCAAATCCAGGGTGTCGGCTGGTGGCTCGACCAGTTTCCCCAGTAACCGAACAAATGCCTCCGCTGCATGGATATCATTGATGATAACGTCAAATTTCTCTGTTGCAGAGCTGGGGTAACGAGAAAGCGTTGTTGAATGGCTTATGACACTCTCGTTCGGAGGCGGCTCACTTCCCATCACCCATGCATCAAGAGAATCCCAAATAAAGTTACTCATTTCCGCCGACTTGTCCGTCAAAAGAGCGCTCAAGGCCGAGAATATCGAATCCAAGAGGGTGGCATTTGGTAGTCTGTTCAAGAGCGAGAAAAGCAATGCCATAAATCGCAATCCCCGATTTTCCTCCAAAATCCATTGTCGAGCTGCAGGGCTGTCGGTGATGAGCTGGCTCGCCAACCTGAGGTGTCCATCGAGAGTCAAAGCTAAAGCTGACTCCACTGATGGCGCTGCCGGCGCGGCTGGGGTTGGCTTGTAGCCTGGTGCCACCGTGAGGGCCGATTGCTCTTTGATGAGTTGTTCAACATAGGTCTGTAACTGCTTAAAGACATAATTCCAGTTAACGTAGCTAATCTTCCGAATTCTTTGAATCCCAGGCGCCGATTCATCCAAAAGAAACTTGTGTGCAGCCACCGCACAGTCGGGTCCTTGCGAAATTGATGCCATCATATAGCTGAAGGTGGCTTCCATCAACGGTGTTGGAGTCTGGGCAGCAAACCCAAGAAAACCGTAGAGTTGGCTTTCGGGATCACTCCAAAACTCGATCCCAGAATCTGGACGGCCATGGTAAACAAAGTGAACAATGAGAAAGAACCGTTCTAATTCAAAGTCGATCGTTTTCTGCCCAATCAAAATGTCATCTTCCTCTTTATTCTTAACCTCTTTAAGAATTTCCGCCATATTTGTTATGAAACTCTCCACAAAAGCCTCAACTTGTGAGAGCATCAAATCCCTGAACTCGGGAAGCAGCGCTACCGTATCTGTCATTGGCGGAACCCGATTCTGTAGAACCACCTGAAGAATGCCCTCTTTTGCCGAGTTCAGTGGTACTGGAGATCCGATATCTGAGGTAAGCGCCATGATGAACTCCATACCGCCATCTCTAAACGCGGTCTTCATTGGTGTCGCTACATCGCGGATATAACTGGCCCCCGCCACGTCTTCAGCATCATTGCACAGACCATTAAACTCTGTAAGCCACCATACCAGCATCCCAGCCTGGAGCGTTCGAATCTTCCAAGGCGCTTCGTTGTAATCTTTGATGATCTCTTTATGTAATTCGAACGCTTGCGTAAATAAGATCGGTGATTCGGTTCCACAAAGCGTGCTGATGTAAGAGACCAATGGTAGAATCAAGTGGACCATAAAACAATCATTGGATTCGACATCTCTCAGGACACCTAATAACCGTTTGAGGTCTGCAATGTCTGCAGTATCGCCACTCCGGAGTTTAACCAGGTAAAAGACGATTGATGACAGTAGTTCATGTTGGCTTCGCAAGAACCTTAATTGCAACTCCATATCTTCCTTTTTGCTCTGATCGAGGGCCAACTGCAAGGTGTACATATGCCGCTCCTTCTCACGCAGTTGACGGACCGATTCTCGCACTGCCGACATCGCTGATATACACCGGTCCGTAAATGTCGGTCCCCCGTTCTCAGCCGCCAGTAATTTTTCCACCGCAGCGTCCAACACGCCCCGAGCGCGCCCCTCTACCCGGTTGTCGGCCACATAGGATAGTATCAGTCGTATCGCATCGAGAAGGTTCTTTCGTCGGGTATGGAAGATGAATGTGGCGCTCTGGGATGGTGTGCGGTCGAGCTGTTCCTGTTGTTGCTGGCCCTTGATGAGGAGTTTCGCTGCAGCTAGCTCATCGAGATTGTAGTCGTCTGAAATCTGGGTAGCTTCTTGGGCGAATTGATCATTAATCTGGTATTCCTGTCCGTCTAACTCAAGCTTCACTGGGGAAGAGATTAGCATTATTCCACACAACCATAACCCACTAGCACCAGGGATAAAGTCGCACATGTCGTTAACTTCTTCCGAGCAGCATCGTTTTTTGGAGGCACGTCAAGTAGCTTTTTCAGTTCATCTATTCGTTGGTCAAGCTCGTCTTCGAGGTATCGGGCGTCGACTTCGGGTCCGTGGATGAGGTTTTCGAGGGTGTCGCAGAGATTCTGGAAGTCGTCGTCGAATATTCTTTGCGACATGATTTTTGGGCGGATGAGTGAGGGTGTAAGGCGGCGAAGATGTTCGAAGGACGAAGACGCGGTGTTGGGACTACAGTCCTCCTTCCTGGTTGCACGACGAACTTCGTTACAGAGCCGCAGCGAGCAACGTGAGCACGCGCATCAGTCGCGCATCGTCACTTGGTGGCTTTCATCAACTAAATCTAGTTTATTCAACCACAATTGAGTCAAAATGTTATTCGAATGAGGTGTATGGGGGTTGTTAGATGGCACAGTACTCGGTTTTTTTTCGCCAATCAAAAAAAAAAAAAAAAAAAAAAAGTTCAAAGCAAAAGTCGAACCCAGGAGGTCTAGAAGTTGATTCCAAAGATTGGTTAAACGGTCCTTCTCTGTCCAGCACACGGGTAGACCTGGTAAAAGGCAAGGTTTACGTTCTGTTATGCTGAGACGGACCGACATCTGTCAACAACATTTTGCCTTCTTATACCCATTATTTTCCGCCACCACATCTCATCTGTTTCATGGGGGTGGGAGGAAGAGTATGGAGTGGAGGAGGATATGAGCACATAGCAAAGCAAGAGAAGAAAAGCCGGTGGGTATAGGAGAGTCTAAGTACACCGCAGTTTACCGCAGTGTACAGCTCAAAAGGCGGCCACTGCAAAGGCAGCAAGGTCGGCGAGAAAGTGGTTGAAAACGGATGAAACAGAGTTTTTTCGAGTAGATGCAGTATAACACTGCGGAAAGGGGACGTTTTGTATGTTAGTTCTCGCGCCATATCCCAAAGGGACACATGCGCTAAAATGATTACAATCAATCAATCAATCATCTGTTTCATTCCACCACACAACAGACATCAGCCCGATCATATTACTCTACGAATCGAATCGAAATCCAACCCACCGCGAGAGGTTTTAAACGAGGGGAAGCCATAAAGCGACTCTCTCAAGTGTCTTCTCGGCCGCCTATCAGAGTGCCTAGCTCAAGTGTTCGTAAGCCACTAAGAACGACTGTGCAAGTTAATATCGAGTTCATGGTGGCAAGCTTTCATCATTATTTGTGGCCTTGGTGATTGTGGTTGTCGCAACATCTTTGAGTTGCACACCCACGTGGGCAGTGACGACGAAGGAAGAACGCGGGGTTCAGCTGGTTCCGTTCCACCTGGAACCAACACCCCCATCTTGCAAATCATGGTAGCCCACTCTTCTCCGCATCTTGCTCCTCTCTCTCCTTCAATGCCTCTGTCGACTTCTTGCCTTGCCCCTGCAACCACCACTTTTATCCAACCAAGCATATCAAAATGGCGTTAAAGAAGATGTCATCTTTTTCAGACCGACTCAACTATCCTCCTCCAAACCCCGACTATCATGGGCTTGTGGACATTGGCTCGTATAAACCCGCTGTTCTCCCTGATCATCTTACCATCCACGCTAATATCTTGTAGCAATGGAGTTCGCTTCTCCATCACCGATCTGTCCCCACCAGGTACTCGTGTCATGCCCACTCTCTTCCAAGACCGGTGCAGCATTTCGCTCTACGATGCTCAGTTCGCTGGTACGAACAAAGCCCCGATACCAGACGAGGTCATTGATATCGTTGTCTGCTCCCTAAAACGGTTCAGACACGTTTGCATCACATATGGTGTACCTGCGTCCAATATACGAGCAGTGGCCACGGAAGCCACCCGGGAAGCGACCAACTCTTCCAAGTTCCTGGAGGCTATTAAATCAGCAACGGGCTGGGATGTCGAACTGCTTCCTAAGGAAGAAGAGGGTCGAATCGGGTCTTGGGGTATAGCAAGCTCCGTCCCACATATCTCTGGACTGGTGATGGATCTCGGAGGAGGGAGCACTCAGCTTTCCTGGTTGCACACACGGAAGGGAGAGACCTTGATGGCGGCCAACCCTGTGTCCCTTCCTTACGGTGCAGCAGCACTAACCAAACGCCTTACCACTGCTATCGACGATGCCGCAATCGAGGCCCTGAAGACGGAATTGACGGAGCGTTTGCAAGGCGCATTTCAATCTCTTGATCTTCCACCTGAAATATCAAAGGCCTCAAAGCAACCTTCTGGTATCAATCTATATTTGTCAGGCGGTGGTTTCCGGGGGTTCGGATACGTCCTCCTCTCCCAACACCCCATTCAACCTTATCCTATCCCGATCATTAATGGCTTCACCAGCGCGGGAGACTCTTTCCGGGCCCTAGCCTCTGGAATGCACAATGCTTCCAGCGCTGACGTCCGGAGCGCCGTAGCCGATACATTTCGAATTTCTGAGCGTCGGGCACGACAGATTCCTGCGGTTGCATTCTTAATTACAACCCTCATCCACGCATTGCCCACCATTCAATCTGTCATCTTCTGCCAGGGCGGTGTCCGCGAAGGTCTTCTTTACTCAACCTTGCCACAGGAAATCCGAACCCAGGACCCTTTATTAATCGCCACACAGCAATATGGAACTGTCTCTTCGACAGCTCTCGCGGAGCTGATGCACAATGCCCTCCCTCGGTCCACTCCGCCAGCAATACGGGCTATTGTTCATCCTCTTGCTAATATCATGGGCTATCATGCCAATGTCCCGAAAGAATCTCGGGCCAGCTGTGGACTACATTCAACGTCTACAGGATTCTTATCCGCCGTACATGGCCTGACGCATGAAGTCCGCGCGTTGTTGGCTTTGGCGCTGTGCCAACGCTGGGGCGGAGAAGTTCACGATTCAAACGTTCGAACTCGACTCGGTATGTTGGTAGGCGGAGAACTGGAATTCTGGGCGAGATATCTTGGTGCTATTTCAGGATTGGTGGGAGCTGTGTATCCTGCATCTATCGTGTTGAAAGGTGAAGATCGTATTGAATTCTGGGTTGAGGAAAAGATGGGGAAAGAAAATGGCGGGGAGAGGAAGGATGGACGCGTAATTCTCGAAATTAGAGGGAGGGGAAAGGATCCCGTACTTCATGCCGTGCTGCAGGACGGGATAAAGGAAATTGAAAAGGTTGGGAAGAAAAAGAGATGCACTATGGGCTTTAGGAAGAAGATAGTAGCGAACTACAAGGAGATTGCGAATACTGGTTAGTAGGATTCTTTTTGGATACCCGGTGCTTGGAAGTGTTAACGTAATGGGCCAGAAGTTATTTCGCTGGACGACTAAGCTAAAAAAGTTTGGTTTGCTTGAGTGTGTGTAGTAGTTATGGACTGATTCAAGGCACTGTATGGATTGTTTTGGGCAGTAGGCTCATGGTTTTACGGAGTGACAAAATTCAGCAACACGATTGCATGTAGTCAGTTATAAGTTTAGCATACCAACGATGAGTTGGCGATGACGTTCCGCAGTGAGCTGAGGTGGCCTTTTAAATTTTAATCATCCCATATTTTCACATCCTTGGAGTCGACATTTATAAGGCTGGATGTGCCAGTTGTGAGGAGGC
This sequence comes from Ascodesmis nigricans, assembly GCA_004786065.1. Taxonomy (NCBI): domain Eukaryota; kingdom Fungi; phylum Ascomycota; class Pezizomycetes; order Pezizales; family Ascodesmidaceae; genus Ascodesmis; species Ascodesmis nigricans. Next base: position 186,101 of record ML220124.1, read on the forward strand.
GTCCTCAACCTCACCTCCAAGTCACCAATCCAGCCCCACCCCCGCCTGTTGCCTGCCTGGCAACATTCCCACCACCTCAAGCACCCACATCCCTACCTCCCCCGATCGGACATCTACAGCCGGCAAAATAACGGTCCCGCTCTACATCGCTGTCTTCCTTGTCTCCTGTTTCCTACTCGCCCGCGGACTTGGACTCATCTCAACTCGCCACTCCACCGACGAACCTCGAACAACCATGGTACGACAGCCCTGCCAAATACCGCTTCACCAACAGCGCGCACGGAAAGCTGACAGGCTTTGATCGGGGTGGGATATATAGCCGACCTTCCAGCAGGAACAGGCGATACGACAGCTTGTGAACGCTGTTGAATGTTCAGAGCGCCAGGCTGAGAAAGTGAGCTCTGCACACCCGTGCCCCCGCATCCACCAACGGTCGGAGCTCTCCCCGGTCGGGAAGCTCCCTTATTTCGAAATGAGACCCAATTTCTGACGAATCTACCGCCTGGCTATAGTACCTGAAAGCTCACCAATGGAACGTCCAACTTGCCGCAAACGCGTAAGTCGACCTCTCGTCCACTGTTCCAACATTCTCCATTCGTCTTTGGTGCACCGATTCTTCAATAGATGGCACGCAACAGGTCTAGTCCGGATGTGAGGACACCGAGATTAGGGCGGGGAGTTGTGAAGGGTACCACGGCGTGTTCAGGTACCTGTCGCTCTGCGAGAAGACCAACGGGCGGTGGGTGGTGGGGCTTTTTAGTTGAAGCTGTGGGCCTGAGCAGGCTGTTTCACTTCACTACTGTCGCCCTCGAACCACTTCACCACTCATCTGTTGGTTGCTTTGCTATTCCTCTAGCGCGCCCTCTCGCTGGTTCTTGCATCTTCTGTCTGGATCTTTGTTGTTGTTTTCTATTTCAACTTTCAGCGAGCTTGTCTGGATGCGTTTGCTTCCACTACCAGCTCTCCCAAGTTTTCCACCATTCTGAAACGAAAGTGTTCTAACCTTCTGGCTGCCATGTCACGCCGGACGAAAAAAAGCCTCCTCAATAAGCAATCTACGTCGTCATCATCAGCAAGCGGAGCGAAAGCCACAGCAGCACTTAATGCGGTGTTTGACCGGTTTCGAGGTCCGTATTGCCATTACAGAGCAGCAAGATCAAGGATTTGTTACAGGGGAAGCAATGATACTGACTCTTTTCTTGGCATATAATACAGATTCTTCAGACGCACCAGACACGATCGGTCAGAATGGCACCATAGAATATCTTGAAGAACTTGGAGTCGGTTTCGATGAACCAGTTGCCCTCGTCATCGCACAGCTCCTCGAATCCCCCTCCATGGCAACATTTACCCGTGAGGGATTCCTCAAAGGCTGGAAATCAATAAAGTACCTCTCCCCCCACCTCTCTGAAATTCACCCCTACTAACTCAATGCAGCGTCAACTCCTTCGACTCGATGAAAGCCGCCATCCCCACTCTCCGATCCTCTCTCGCCGATAATGACACCTTCAAACGCATCTACCTCTTCACCTTCAACTATGCCCGTGAACCGCCTTCAAAATCCCTTCCCCTCGACTCTGCCATGGCATACTGGAAACTCCTTCTGGAGGGCCGCTTCGACACGCTTCTTCCAGTGTGGTTCGAGTTTCTGGAGAACATGGAAAAGGAGAAGAACAAGGATTTGAAGGACGGCGACGCGGCCAAGAGGAAGGGTGTCGTCATTACAAAGGACACGTGGGGCTGTTTGTTGGATTTCGTCAAGTTTGCGAATGAAGACCCGGGGCTGGAGAAGTACGATTTGGAGTATGGTAAGTTTTTGTTGCTGCGGATTTGGACGTGTCAGAGAGATGCTGACGAAACTTTGGTTAGGTTCCTGGCCAACTATCCTCGACAACTTTGTCAAATACTTCCGCTCAAAACATGAGATGGACTTGTCATGATCCTCTGCTCTCCTGTGTTGCGTGTAGTGGAGTGGAATGGTGGATAATGGTGGGAAGAAATGAAGGCATGATACAATGTGTATAGAAGATAACGATTCACAACATCTCGTTACTCACAGGGGAAGGGGGTCCTAAGATTGAAGCGGAGGTGTATTGCGGACAATGGGAATGGAAAAAGTTCACGCTGAAAGAAGAAGATTGTGGTATGGCGTGTAAATATGGAAGTGAAGCGATAAGGGGGGATTAGATCAAGATGACCACTTTTTTGTTCCTGGCTTTTATTGCTTTGCATGCCAGCTGGGGTTTTTCTTTTTGTTTGTGTGTTGGAGACTAGTTGTTTCGACAGTACGAGTACAAAATAACACATACCCGAACGTTTTACTTGTTGAAGTGTCCATCGCATTCGAACTATGGCCCTTTCGTCTAGGCGCCAACATGCTGTTTCTCTCTTTTAAGAAAGCTGGACTTGAACCGTGGGGAAAACCATGACAGACTGGCACGCCAACCAGCAGCGACATAAGTGATAGTTTGGGACGACTCGAAATCAAAATGACGGAGAACTTTAGAACGTATCATATGTAGAGCACCAATATACCATATCAGTACCATATGTAGATATCTCATCATAACCTAGCGTATCAACTCCGTGTCTCCGTGTCTCCGTGTCTCCTATTCCTCTTCTAAACACCATGGCAGTTCCATTTCCCCATCCCCACTGCATCTCCGTCTCCCATCTTCCCAAACTCCAAACTTGTAACAAACCACATCACCGACAAACCGACAAACCAAGGACACAGAAGAACAAAACAGGGTGTACTGAGTTGTGTAAGCTAGAACCAACAAAGAAAATGAAAACGAATATAACCCCAAGCATACACACACATAGATACTAGTAGTACTATACTCCTTGCTTGCGATATAAGTTATTTTACTTTATATAGTCTCCATGGCGGGTTTAAGTTTAGGTACGTTACGTTACGCTACTCATTCACCTCGAGTCCGAGCCTTTCCTCTCCTCTCCGGTTCCTCCCACCCAACCCCACCCATACAATACAAGAATACAGACAGACAGACACACCGAATATCGTTACTGGAAAAATTTCATGATCAACGTAAAAGGTCTTTGATCTAAGTGCAGATGGTAAAGGCGGTATGGCAATGGTGCTTGTGTAGACAGACGAACGCCCCCCCCGGTCCCCTCTTCCTCTAGACGACCCGTCATGACCAACCGACATCCCACGTTTAGCCAACACCCCTCGGTACCCAGCACCGTATAGTACGTACCCATCATCGGCGGCATCCCCAAGAATCAGTAAGAGGAAAGTACTCAAGAAGACAATCAAGATGAAATCCAAGAGTTAAAAAAAAACACAAGATCAAACGAAAAAAAACCAAGATGCGATATCATGATCCCGCATTGCCGAAACAGAAAGAAAAAAAGAAAAAAAGAGAAAAAGGTGAAAGAAAAAACGCGTTAACTCCTCTTCTGAAGTTCCTCCTTCTCGTTTTCATTTTGCTTCTTCGTGCCCTTTGCCGTGGTGGTCGGTGTCGGCAAAGAAACAGAATCCTTCTTCAGCGATTCCACCGCTTCCTGAACTGCCTTGGCTTGGGCTGGTCCCGGGGGCGTTTCTGTTTTCGCCGTTTCTGTCGCTGCTGGTGCTAGTGCCAATGATTTCTGTTCTGGTTCGTCGCGCCGTTTGTCCAGTAGCTTCGATTGGTCGAGATTGAGCTCCACCGGCCCAGGTTTCGCAGGTGGTATCAAGTCTGGCAAACCCTGCGGTTGAGTTCCAGTACTCGTCGTTGTCGTCGTCGCAGCTGTAGAAGTGGCAGTACCGGCGACCGCTTCCTCTTCCTTGCCGTCAATACTACTACTACTGTTTTCCTCTTTCGGTGGGTCTTCCGCTATGCTTTCCAACGACTCTGACGACACTGCTCCATCTTCCCGTTTGTTCAACTTTTCGAATTTCCCGGACCAATCGAGGCGGACAACCATACACGAGAGGTTGTCGGAGGAGAATCGGGAGAGGGCGTGGTCGACGAGAATCTTTGATGCTTCCTGCGGATCATAGGTATCGCGTACGAGGTCGACCGCTTCTTGATCTGTACACACGTCCCAAAGCTATCACCAAGTCAGCGATCTTGTGATTCTACGGAATAATGATGACTTACACCGTCACAAGCAAGGATGATAAATTCATCAGTTTCCGAGGAGAGGACAGACTCCGTTGTGTATGGGTGTCCAGTGACAAGCTCTTTCATGTAACTATCACCTAAAGCTCGGGTCACCGCCAGAACACCTGATTCAACATGTCAAAATCTGACCTCATCTTCAATTCGCACTGATCAGCAACGTACCATTTACACGGTTGTTTAAAATTAAGCCTCCGGCATTAGCAACACGCTTCCCCTCGTTCTCGTCACTTCCCTTGTGGTCGTAACTCAACCGGAGACCTCTCCCACCTCGACACAACACGATTCTCGCATCACCGACGTTTGCGGTATACAGGATCCTCTGGCGCTCTTTCCTCATCCCGTGTTTTCCAACTTCACTCGGTGCCCCAGAAGCACTGACGACGCTGTTGCGGTTACTGGAGGAGTCAATGGGGATATCCCGGTCTTCCCAGCGGAGAACAGCGCAAACAGCTGTGCATCCGCTGTTCTTGACTGGGAGCTTCTCCAACTGTGCATCACATTGCGTAAATGTCATGTCCAGGAGCTCCGGAATCTGTCTATCCGAATGTTTACGGATTACCTCTTCGAGGACGAGGTGAAGCTTCCGCCCGCACCAGTCGGCAGCATATGTTCCAGCGTGGCCATCAAAAATAGCAAAGTATCCGTTATCAGAATCGACGACTTCGGTAGCCTCACCGGTGGAGCCGGAGCTGGAGGAAGACGAAGAGCCGTTGTTACTCGATGGTTCACTCAAAAAGTTGTAAATGTAGGAATGAGTGTCTTCCATAGTGCGGCGACATTTCCGGTTCCTATCTTCAGTCACTCCCACGCGAAAGGTATTCCTTGGTCCCGGTTGGCTATCGCCGGCAGAGTTCCCTGAGGTAGTGTTTTCCTCACTTTCCCTTGGCGGGAGAACCCTGAATGATGATTTCTGCTCCTCCGTGGTGCTAGGGTTGACCGACAAGGACGACGGCGAGAAGGTGTTCTTGGCGGATGCTATCAGCTGGGAGGCCTTGGACAAACGGCGTCGACCACCGTTGTTGGGTGGGGATGTTCCGGTCTTGGTATCTTTCGGCTCGCCGGAGCCAGCAGATGAAGAGCTCGAGTTTTTGCTGTCTTTGTCTTTGCTGTCGTCGGACTTGCCAAACATCCTAGCGAGGATGCCGCTGGAGCCGGAGGTGGAGGAGCGCTTTGTGGCCAGCTTAGTGAGTGTGGAGGGTGTAGCGGGTGAGGCCCGAAATGGGGACGGCGACGAAGGCGATGTGGTGAAGAGGAGGAGGAGCCCGCGAGGCGAAATGGTGGGTTATGTTTGTGGGAGGAGGAATACGGCGCTCGTGGGGTGCAGCGGAGATAGTGTCACCACGTGCGCTGCAAGGATGGCAGTCGGTGGGGATGGAAGTGTGAGGAGGACTGTAGATGGAGGAGGAAGCTGGATGATGGAATGGGAGGGCGATTGGTGATGGGTTGTGGGAGGGGGGAAGATGGCGGGAGGCTGGAGGATGGAGGATGGAGGATGTGTGGGATGTGCGGTGGAGCGTGGAGCGTGTCAGGGCAGCAGCCAGCAGCGGGGCGGCGATGGGGTCAAAATTGCGAACAGGCAGGCCTTGTTCGTTCACCGCGGGCTGGGACTGAGGGAGGTAGGGTCGCTATGGCGTGGGTCTCGTCCGTGGGGACAGAAGGAAGCACGGAAGGAAGCTGCGGAGAAGACAGGATCAGTGTAGACTACTCTAATTAGTTGTCCAGTGGAGCAGGTACGTGTGTCGCGTACGAAAGGTATCAAGCTGCGTAGCAAACCAGATGCCACGAACACCACGAGCATGACGCAAGCATCGAGCGCGAACTATAAATACGGACGAGATAAACGTTGGCCAGCGGACAACTGTTTGTTGGAGGGCACATCTGCGCAGTGAGTGGACAGATAGACGCTGAGGATAACCAAGTACAGTTTGGGTGTGTAACTGAGAAGACTTTTGTTTACGGTGACGGAACAACATAGAACAGGCACACAACCACCAACCAGGCCGGGCATCGGCGGGCGGGCGGGTGTGCGGGGACAGTGGCGGCCATGGAGGAATATTCCGGATACGCGGGACCGCCCCCGTCATCTGGGCTGTCCTGCTGCTGCAGCTGCCTGTAGTCAGAAGTTAGCTTGGAGATCTCCGTCGTGTCCAGATCCCCCATCGTGTCCATGCTTATGCCAGAGAACAGGATGACAGCGTCGAGAATTTGGCCGCCATCTTCCAGCTTCTCCATCATCATCTTCATCACCCGCCCTAAAAAGGGAATGCCTAGACTATATATGTAGTTAGGTTGATATCCCAACAACTCATCCCACCCCGCTACCCAGGTCCCTGGCTATCCATGGACTGAAACAGCGTGCGCGCGCAGAAGCCCAACGCTACTAAACATGACAACGACGTCAAACTCAAGCCCGAGTGACGTCTCCACCTCAACGTCCCTTGCACGACCGATGGCGCCGTCAGGGCCCACAACTCAATTTTTACCACCACGGTCTGCTCAACACCTCGGCTTCTCTTAATCCGACCCGATTCACTCAATGCAAAGCAGTAGGAACACATGAATTTCAATTCAATACAGTTTCAATCCCAAAGCCAACCACCAAACCACAGTTAGCATTGTTGTATTTCGCCGTCATCCCATTCCACTAGCGAAGTCTTCACACAATCGATGAGAAAAATCACAAGCCTCATACCAAATAGACCTCATGATGGTTAGTCCATTGCTGTAGATTGTGAATGCCCGAGTCTTACCTGTCCATGGCACACTGTGGGGAGAAATGGCAAACACACTCAATCTGATTCAACTAAAGACTGCACACAAGAAGCAAAGACAAGACAAACAAAAAGAAAGGTAGAGAGAAGAGGGGGAGAGAGGACCGGGATAAGGAGGTCGGAAGAGGGAGTGCCGAGACGCCGCCCACAACACTCAACGCTAGAAGCGGCCATGAATCATCAAACAGTCCATCATCCAATCCATCATCCATCATTTCTTGAGCCCAACTTTAATATCCTAAAAACCCAATACAGGTGCCATCGCTGGATTGAAACAATGCGATTCCCAAGTTGATCTGGCTCAGATACTCTCGGATTCGTAAAAACAAGCTTGCATGCTGTTGATGTAACCTATCAGAAACAGGTCATAGAATAGCTCCATGTAGTACCTAGAACCAGAACTTAGCAATAGTCCACTGAGTGTATGAATTATAACCTACCATGCTGATGGCGCAGATATTCATTTCATAAACTGCTATAACCGGTTCAACGCCAGGCAGGGCTTTCGAAGCCTGCGAAGCCTGCGAAGCTGGAGCGGCACACACTGATGATGAGTCGTACACAAATAACTCGAGCGTGTGAGGTTACAACCAAATTTCGAGCGTTACCGAATAGTTCGAACCGAACGCTGGAAATCACCATCGCCGTGACTGTTGCCGCCCGTGACGTGCCCTGGAAACTAGCTTATCAAACTAAACATAGAGAATTGTTTTCTTGTAAACCTAGGTAGACTGGGGTGTCAGCCGGATACACGATAGAGAACGGGTATAAGATCATACCGAGTAGATCACAAAGCAGTGAGACGTGAGTTCGTATAGACCGCGTGCAGTGAGAACGTCGACAAAGGGTATGAAATGACGCAAGCTTTAGCAGAAAGGGATAAGCGAGGCAAAAGGTATAGGGAGCGAATAGCAGATGTAACGTGTACGGTGTTTCCAGCAGACAGGAAGGAAGACGAAAAACTTTGTCAGTCGAGCGAGCACACAACGTTATCCGAGTGATTTAATGTGATCAATACCTTGAACAGTGAAACCCGGAGAAGATGCCCAGGTTGTATCCACTGTGAAGCAATGATAAAGCACGAAAGGCTTAGTTTCGGTGTCGCTGAATCCTTTCTCCACCCCACCCCTCACCAAAACCATTGCCTCCTCGCGCACCAGTCCGCCCATCTCCGACTCCTCTTCGGAAACCAATCCAGCAAGCAAGAATACCAGCACCTGTAGTCAAGTTCAATTAATACCCATCATTGTCTCAGCCTAGCAAGTCCGGAAACACAACGACGACGCCACCAACACACAGACAAATAATTACCGACACGGATGCAATTCCTCACCGGGTGTCCGTGTCCGTGTCCGTGCCTGTGTGTTCGCCGCTCTCCGACCCAAGTAGGCGACATGCTTTTTATCGGTATGCCCGGACTATTTCATAACAATAATATTTGTGCTCGGATACCAGCCAGGAACGACATGGTGCACCTGAAAGCAGCGGGTATTGGTAACCGCCTTATAAGGAGCTCGGGAGCTCGGGTTTAGGAGGTGTTGAGGGCTGGAGGAGCGGTACGGATAGAGCCCAAGCCTTACCGGACTGTTGTTGTTTGTTTGAACTTTGAAGTAAGTGACTTTGTCGACCACTGGCGCCTCGACCAATTCGAGCTCCCCACACTCCTTTTCCCCCGCTATTTATCACCATGATCCACAAACAAAGACCCCAGGATCTACATCATGACTCTTTGGATCGAATCTACGATCCCATTATCACCCTCACAGTCTCCGCATCGCGATTCCCCTCGCTAGTGCCCTCCATAACGAAATGACGACCGGCAAGCAAATCATGATCAACGATCTTAGTTTGTCGAGAGTTGTCTCAATCCATCTTTTCACAGACTGGCATCAGCCTTGCTGGGGAGGGGCGGTGGATTAGTTATGCCGTTTTCGGGGGTGACACACAGACACTAGCACGCTTCTGGAGGATTGAGACACGTTTGAGTCGTGATGTCATTAAATGGAGGTGCTATGAACTATTATGTTGTTGGGTTGGAGGTTTCTTGCGTCGTGGACTGTGAGGGATTAAGGGAAACAAGGAGCTGATAACGAGTGGAGAGTTGGGGGGCAAAAGACGATGAGTGAGAGGAGAGATATCAAGGTGTTCGTGTTTGATGAACTTCTCTATTGCTCACTTGCTGCCTTAGCGATTGTTGATTCGTTAGAACCCGATTAGACAATGGTTCAGGTAAATTAGATAACGAACACAGAACACCAACACGTTGCCACCACGTGGTTGAAAATCGTGCGAGGGACCTTGGGAGGAAGATGGCCATTCAAATCAACAACATCGACGAACCATACAGTTCCAGCGGCCGTACTTTCCGCATAATGTATTTCGAGTTCAATGGCCTTAAATTTTCTTACAACCAGGAATCTTACGTACGAAACGCTTGTTTCTGTGTAACTTCTCCCATAACAACATCAAAGCGCATGAAGGGGCATCGCTTGTTGCAACATTTGTGAACAGCGGAAACTGGACTTGAACGCGATGAACACTGCTTTTTTCGCATGAATTGGAGCAAGATCCTATACCACTCCTGGCCGCCTCCTGCACAGACGTTGATGTCTCAGCCTTCCGCGGCCACGTTGTCGCTCCCTGACTTGAGACGTTCAGGCTGATGCCCAATCGATCAGGCACCACCACCCCTCCCGCCCATCCATGTGAGCCCCCCAAAACAATGTCTGTCACACATTCTGACACGCGACCCCAACTGGAACCGAAAGAGTGTGAATTTAAAGATGGCCCTCCCCGTGTTCGGGGCCAAGATTCTGAACACCTTTCTAGTCACCATCATTGAGACTTGATATCAACTTTTGCAGCAAATCCATTCATAGCACCACTACGCTCACGACAAAGACAACAACTGGTTCGCGCTTGAACACGAACACCCAATACCGCTATCATCATGTTCAAGTGCAACACGCGTTCTCAGTTTTCGGGGAAGTTCAATACTGTTGGTGTCCCTTCCCGCTGCTATCACTTTTCAAATGCTGACGTTGATGAATGAAGGGCGTCAAAGGAGTCATTGCGGATGCTCGCTCATTCGCCTCAGCCAAAGCCCTCTCAAGCCGAAACGAAAAGGCGAGCCCCGATTCCACTCCAACCGTCATCTCCAACATGCATTTCTCTCAACGCTGCAGCGATGATTCCGGCGATGATGATGAAGCCTTTGTGCGTTCTTGGAGGAAGCACCGGAACGCCGAGTCCCGGCAACGGGAAAAGAGTACTACACGGAGGAAGTCTCCCAGTAAGCGGAAATATGGGGCTGTGGAAGAAGTTGATGCTGCTGGATATCTGGATGCTGTGGAGAAGGTTGGGCCAGAGACGATAGTAGTTGTTACCATCTACAACGGCGAGGTATGTTGAATTCAGTAGGATGCTAAGAAATAAACTCATGCTCACGATTCATCCAGAACCAGGAAAGCCGTTTCGTGGCTGACTGTCTCCATACCCTCGCTCGACGCTATGTAACGACTCGCTTCATCAGACTTCACCATGCCGAGGCCGAAATGGAAGCTGACGTCACTCCTGCGGTTTTGGCATATAAAGGAGGCGATATGTTTGCAAACATCATGCGCATTGTCGATGAGATCCCGCCTGGCCGCAATCTCAGTTCGGAAAGCCTGGAACTTGTTCTCACACGGTAAGCACCTATGCTGAACAAGCTGTATGCCGTTCGTTATTCCCAACTTATACATTAACAGGGAGAACATTCTATTCAAGGAATAGCCCATCTTCCGATTTTCCAGAAACCCACGTTTTCTGTGCCACAAAAATACGCACACATGCCCCCCCTTAACTCCTGGGTCAAACTTCGGACAATGCTTTGGAAAATTAGTGTAGGGGTTATACCTTCCAGAAGTTCTATTTTCCGAAGCGATACCAGGATCTTGCTATCGGTCATCCCATCGACCGAGATCACACCTTGCAGGGCCCTGCAGTTATGATATTCTGTTCTCTCGTTTCGCATCTGTTTGGTGCTGGGGGCCTCCTTTGCTTAGTCACGTCTTCAGTAGTTTCTTTACCTCAGTTATCTGACATGAGTTTGAAGCTCTACGATATTTCTCTTTTGTTTGGCGCTTTTAGATGGTTGGGCTTGGGTTGGAATATGGTCATATGGTGTTATTTTTGGGATTGGGTATCGGTACTTGGACTTAGATTATTGGACGGTTTATTTGCTTATATTTGCTTACTATTAGTACTGTATTGATGTTATTTGTAGTTAAAACTCTAACTTACTCTAATGTTTAGCCATAATTTGATGTCTTCGTTTATAACCAGCAAGAAGACGGATTCATTCAATTGCCAATTGAACAGATTTTTGGTCTAATAACAACTTTCAACAGAACGGTGGAAGCTGTCGTGGAAGTGTTTTTGCGAGTGACAAATGTTAGTTGAAGTTGACTTCCGTCATTGTTGCGTCTTCAACGTTAACCACCCTCCTCACCACAACTCCACAATCGCCGTGACAGAATCTCCAGAGAGTTCAAGACACCGTCATCGCATTTCGATACCCCTACACCCAAGTAATCATCAAGCGCCCCCAACATGACCACCTACAAATTCCGTCTCCCCGTCAATCCAGCACAATCCCTCCCTCCAACTCGCGATGCCATCGCACCCTCCGTCACCGCTCTCCCACTCGCAAAACAAACCCAAGTCCACCCGAAAAAGAGCACCGACAGCAAAAATGCGTCTATCTTCTTTGTTGGGACTGCAACAACGATTCTAGAATGGAGCGAAATCAGGATTATGACGGACCCGAACTTTCTCCACGATGGAGACCATGTGCATCTTGGACCAGGCGTGTCGGCGACCAGGATAACGAATCCCGCGATTATGGAGTTGAGGGATCTGCCGAGTATTGACGCGGTGCTGTTGAGCCATTATCATGGGTTCGTTCTGTGATTCATTGGGGGAGTGGAGAAGACTGGTGGAGCGGGGAAGAAGGAATACTGGTAGTGGTGAGACTGACTACGATTTAACTACTGGAATTAGGGACCATTTTGACCCAAAGGTTGAAGGAAGCCTACGACGAGATCTCCCCATCATTACAACCCCCCACGCTCACAACCACCTCTCCACCAAACCCGGCAACGACAAATTCACCTCGGTCTACCCTTTAGACCACTTCGAATCCGGCCTTATCACCCTTCCCGATAATTCCACCGCGGCCATCCGCGTCACCGGTATGCCCGGCAAACACGTCCTCCCCGGACCCGGCCATGTAATCGAGACCGTCAACGACCTTCTTGGTGCCGTACCCCCGACGAATGGGTGGATGGTCGAACTAGGGCACCAGTCCGGGTCATCGGGGGAGTTTACAACAGGATACAGAATTTACATATCTGGTGATACGATGTTGATTCCGGAACTTCATGAAGTCGCGGAGAGGTATAGGAAGGAGGGGATTGATCTCATGTTGGTGCATTTGGGTGGGACGACGATACCGAGTCCCAAGATGCCGTTATTGATGGTGACGATGGATGCGAAGATGGGCGTGGAGTTGATCAGGATAGTGAATCCGGATTTGACGATTCCGATACATTATGAGTGAGTTTTGCTTCTTTTTAGTCTTGTTGGGTGGATGTTGATGAGTGTGGTGGAAATAGTGATTATGATGTCTTCGCGTCGGGGTTGGATGAGTTTAAGGCGGAAGTAGACCAGGCGGGTTTGAATGGGAAGGTCATATATTTGGAGCGTGGTGATTCTTTCAGGTTTGATGTCAAAGTATCGTCCCAAGGATGAAATATTTGGAGATGAATTCCTGAGAGAGATGGCCCTATACTATAACACAACACTTAACCCCAGTTTCACGTGGACCCAAACCAATGTAAGCGACCATCAATACAATCTATCCGCAGATGTTAGTTGAACGCCCAGGTATCAAGGTGCAAATCCCAGCTCATTTGAGCTCCCCATCTCAGAAGGGATTCCGAGGTACGTCACTACATATTTAGGCATTTAGCTAACATCCACAGCTCCAGCACCAACCGCTCTCCATCCCCCCCCCCAATAACCTCTCCAGCCTTACAACAAGCCCTTCTCAGAAGAAATAAATCCACACACAGATTCATTCATACACATCATGCCCTCCCCCACCCCCCAACCTTTCCAAATCTCCATCCCCTCGGAAACCCTCGACTGGATCAACACCCGCATCTCGACCAGCCGTCTCCCCACCGAATTCCTCCAACCCCCGGGCAAAGAACACGACTACGGCGTCCCGCGCTCCGTTATTGACCCGATCCTCGAGCACTGGAAGACGAGCTATGATTGGCGCAAAGTCGAGGCGGAGATCAATGAGAAACTGAGAAAGTTTACGGTTGATCTCAAGTCGGGTGGTGAGGAGATTAGGCTGCATTTTGTGCATCATTGGAGTGAGAGGGAGGATGCTGTGCCGTTGCTGTTTTGTCATGGCTGGCCCAGAAGCTTTTTGGAGGTTGGTAATATTGTTGTTGTTTGAGTTGTTCTGGTCATGATGATTAAGGGAGAAGAGGAGAACGTATAAAAGCCGTTTATGATGAAAATAACTAACTTCTGAACTCTCCCAGGTCGAACCCATTATCAACCAGCTCACTACCCCCTCCTCCCCCACCACCCAAGCATTCCACGTCATCGCACCCTCAATCCCCGGTTTCTCCTTCTCTTCCCCTCCCACCAAGCCCGGTTTTGATATCATGAAAATCGGCCACCTCTACCACCAGCTCATGCAAGACGTCCTGGGGTATAAACGATACATTGGACAAGGTGGTGAATCCATCTGAATATGTTGGTGGCGCCCTTACCAAAGTTTTGGAAGGAGCCGAGGAAGCTGGCGTGGTTGGCGTTGAGGTGGATGACGGCGGAGGAGAAGAAGAGGTTGGAGAGGTTAAAGTGGTGGTTTACTGAAGAGAATGGGTGAGCCCAGTATAGCCACTGACTACATAGTGCCCCTCATCGATTCTATCTCAGATACTTATGCGAAGAACTGAAGAGCTGAGAACTAACTAATACCCCATCCCCAGTTACTTCGACATGATGGGCACCAAACCCCTCACCATCTCCTACTCCCTCTCCGACTCCCCCCTTGGCCACCTCGCCTGGATCCGTGACAAACTGACCCACCTCGTATCACCCACCTTCCACTGGCCCGCCCCCACCGTCATAACCTGGACTCACCTCTACCTCTTCTCCCCCCACGTCGCCACCTTCTCCATCTACCGGGAATCTCGTCTGCACATTCAAGATACGCTTTTCGACGCCGGCCCGATCAGCAAATCCGTCGCGGTGGGCTTCTCGTCGTTTCCTTGGGATATGGGGTATGTGCCCAGGTGGTGGGCGGAGGGGACTGTGGCCGAGAGGATGGCGTTTTGGAGGGAACATGAGGAGGGAAGACATTTTCCGAGTTTGGAGTGTCCCGAGGTTTTGGTGGCGGATGTGAGGGATTTCCAGGAGGTGGTGGAGGAAGGGAGGAAGGAAGTGAAGAGGCAGGGATAGATCATGCATGTGTATGAGTTTTGGTGAGGATGTGGGTGAATGTCAGTGTGAAGAGTAAAATTATGTTCAAGTTGGTGTAATTATAATCTCGTCAGCCAAGAAGCAGAAGAAGAAGGAAAAGAAGAAGGAAAAAAATAAGTCATCCAAAGTCATCCACACAACTCATATAACATCCCATCCACCCATCCCAAACTACACCCAAAAATCAAATAACCCCCTCACCGCCCTAATAAAAAACAAGATTAAGACTACAAACATTAGTGGGGTATTTGTATAACACGGTGTAGTAGTTAGTACCGAAAAAGAAGTAAAAAAAACAAACATAAAAATATCCGCCACTTTCACATACCCCCGCCATCATCGGCACCTGCCATGTTCTGGGAATCTTTAGCAAGACGCAAGCTAAAGCGCAAGACAGGGTATATGCCCAAAAAAAAATAACAAAGGAAAATCCATACAGCGCCGGACCGACCATCCCACCCAAACATGAAAATAAAAGAAATAACAAACAGCAACCCTCCACTCATTGCGACTAGCACACGCCAGACTAGTTTAGTCGGCATGTAGACAACCACAATGTTGATACAAAGGAAAAGAGCCATCAGGATGAGGCCAAAGCCCGGTCCAGCCCTCCACAACAAATAACATCATCGTCTCGTCTCGTCTCATCAATCACACATAACAAAGGAAAAAGAGTTAAAATGAGTGTCCCATCTATCCTTCCATAATCTATCCTTCTCTTTCTGTATCCTTCTCCTTCCCTCTCTCTTTCTTTCTATTTATTTTCACTCCACTGTCTTTCCAACTTCCGCACGGGCTCCTCCATCGGCGTTTTGTACTCCTCCGCGGGAGTTTGGAGTTCCGAGCTGACGTGGTCAAACGGGAAAGGGAACGGTTTCAGCGGGGTTTCTAACGGCGTTTGGTATTCTTCTGCCGGGGTGGTGAAGGTTGACGACGGAATTGGCGTCTCTACCGGGTTCATATTTTTCCCAGCTCCACTGATGGTGGAGTCAGAGTGTTGGAGTTTTATCGTGTTTCCATCCTCATCGTCATCCTCCACCAGCAGCCCGCCGCTTGGATTACCACCCTGTTTAGTCTCGTTCTCGGAGTCCGAGTCGTTGTTCAACATGCCGATACTTGATTGAGCCCTCAGCAAAACCGGTGGTGTTTCTAGGTGCACCTGTTTCCCGACTCCCTCTCTCCACAACCCTCGTGCCTGGCTCGCTTTTTTCATCACGTCTTCCACCTGTTCTTCTTCGTCATTACTGTCATCGAGATCTAATCTCGCACCACCGCCAATATCCCGATCCTGATCTTGTTCTGGATCTGAATCTGATGGAGTAGGGGACTCAATGATGCTCCGATCCCGCATGTCATCGTCCAGGACGTCATCATCAATTTCGTCATCTTGGTCGTAACCCAGACGAGGGGAAGATACAGGAGAGCGGTGGACAGGAGTCACAGTTCTTGTGACCGTATGCATACTAGCTCTGGACGGCGGGGAGGATGAAATTATTCTCCCGGAGAGCCAGCTGCCTTCTGAATCGATTGATGCGAGGGAGGTTGACATTGCTGATTTTACTGAGCGACGGGAGTAGGATTGCTGGGATGCGGAGCGCAGGATTCCGTTAGGGTGATGATGAGGATGGTGAGGGGTGTCAAATGATATTCTCGAGCTAGCACGGGAGTCGGCAGCTGCAGGGGATATTGACGGGGGTAGGGTATCGCGGAGTTCAGATTCGTCGGCGTCGTACTGGTTGAGATCATGGTGAGGAGAATATTGGCGATGGCGTTGATGCAATTGGCCGGTTTCTAGAGCTGTCATGGCGGCGAGAATTTCGGTTGAGACATGGCGACCAGGGGTTTGGCCTTCTCGGTGTCGAAGGTCGTCAACTGATAGGAATGTTTTGTCCATGTTGTTGGTGTTGTGACGGGTACGCGCAGAATCATCATGCTGAACCCATCTGTTTCCGCCTTCAGCCGCCCTTTCATTTGCAAACTTTTCGCCTTCCGCTTCATCGTCCGAGTCCGGGAGAAGATTGGATTCGTTGGCATTGACTGTTCGTGACTCTTGACCTTTTCTGATTCTTGCTGCCGTGGCACGTCGAATGAAAGTGGTCCAAGTGGAAGCCTTTGGCCGCGTATCTTCTTCGCCTTCTTCTTCTATAATAGTATTGGGCTCGTAGATTGCGGTCGTGGGACGGGAGTTTGCATCGTCGTAGTGGAAGGGGGACTCATCAGAATCCATGGATACGGGGGTAATCATGCCCTGACGGGATTGGTGATCTGGGAGCGTTTTATGGATTTGTTCCACTGACTGGTTATCGTTGAACCATGACAGCGGTGTTTGATTTCCGAGTTCTGAAGTTGGATGAGTGTTGAGTGCACCAGCAAGGTAACCCTGAACCGATGTCTCTCCATGGCCAACATCCCTCATCACATAATCTTGCTGATCGTACCGCTCTGATTCAGCTCGACGTTGCTGTTCAGCAGCAAGTCGGCGTTCCAATTTTCGCTGAGCCCTTTCTTCAGCTTCAATTCGCTTCCTCTCACGTCTTCTAGCATCTCGCTCCATTGCTTCTCGCAATCCGTGTTCATCCATCTCCATTGCCAAATCATTTATCCGATCTTCCCGATGCGGCAAATTTTCCTCCGACATTAATGGCGGGGCGTTGTAGCGCCATGCATCTCCCCGTGAAGTTGTCCGTCGCGATGCCGTCCGGCTCGGAATCAATGCAGGGCTGAAGTTTCTGGGGTGCGGCCATGTTGGTGATGTTCGCTCCTCATAGACCAGCTTCGGGCGTGGTGCAAGGACGGCGAAGCTGCGAATTCGGTAAGCGCCCCCACTGGAACGGTGGGATTCGACGGAATGGATGGACGTTCGGTGAGGACCAGATGGAGCGGAATGGGAGCGAGGATCAGCATATGGGAACCGATTGCTCTGGGACGTGTAACGGGCCAAATGAGGGTTGTAGACAGAATTGAGAGGGCCGCTGTCTTTGCGCCTCTTGCTAAGCTTGCGAATGACGCCGGATACACGAAGGCTTGTTGAACGACGAGGAGGGGTCGGGAGGTGGGGCTGCTCTAGCTGAGGATGACGGATCTGCTCGCGACAGGAGTCCACGGACGGTCGGATTGAATTCTCCTCTCCTTCACTAAAATACGAAGCAAATCCACCGCTCTCGTGAGGCTGCTTCTGAGGAGTAAAGTCGCGGCGGCCAGTATCGCTGGAACCCTTGGGGCGGTGGAGATGGTCTGGGACGAGAACGCCTGACGACGCATATGAAAGCAGGTTATTGGAATCTCGGCGGTCGGAAATGGCGCGTCGGCGACGGAACGAGCTGGTGCGAGAGGGAGCGTATCGCGCGATGGAGGACTTGCGCAGCACCTGGAATTCGCGGATGGACGGAGCAGTTGCGGGCTGCTTCTCTGCTGCCCGCGATGCCTGTGAAGAGGTCCGTTTCCGCCGTCTGCTGAAGGGCCAGAGACCAATCGCAGCCCGACGGCTTAGACCCCCCCACCAGGCGCTGTCTGTAAATGTAGGCGAAATGGTTGCGGGAGGTGGTGGTGGTGACGTCGTGGGAGGAGGAGGAGGAGGAGGAGGAGAGTTGGAACTGGGCAGCGGCGGCGGGCGATAGTCAGCGTCGGCGGCGGTCTGTAAGGTCGAGGGCGACAGTCATGGGCGGTCCGAGGGGGGAGGGGGCTAATGGATGGTGGTGTTCGAGCAAGAGAAGAAAAGGATGTGTGGGCTGGCGCAAGTGCAGCGCGTGGGTGGCCGGGGTGGGCGGGGTGGGTGGACGTGGGTGGAGGGGAGATTGCGGGATGGTGGTGGTGTTGGTGGGAGGAGGCTTAATTTTGGATGACGCCCAGGAAACCCAGACCGGCTTTTTGGTTCGCATGGTCATCAATTTAACGACCAGGACATGCGTGATTAATACAGGCGCTTGTACGCTCTTCCATAATTTTTTCTAGACTTGTGCGCAAAAATTCACCGCATTGTTGGCATCGCTGGCAACGCATAATGCGAGAGTTTTCCAGGGCGTGAGGCTTCAGAGACTGGAGGGCGGAGCTCTGTTAAGTTCAGGGCCAAGCGGGGAGCTGGCCAACAAAGGCCTGGAGATCGACAGCTTTGCACCAGGGTGGTCCTGAACCTGAAAAGGGCTCTGGAGAACTTCTGTTCTCTCCAAACCTCATTAAAGCCACCAGCTCACCGACCATTAAGAGCGCCCATTTTCTATACGAAATATGGGCTGCACAATGGTGTGATTAAGAACCATTGCTCACCCACGGTGACTTTCATCTCCGAGCACGCTTATTTAAAATAATCCTCCTTTCAAAGCTCTCTCATGGTGATGGCGTCGGGTTACACAGCCCGGAAATAAGTGCTACTCATGCTCAACGTACGATCGACCTACACGAAGATGAACGTCAACGGACAAGCGCAGTTCTAGACTAGAATGAAGCTTGCACAAGGGATAATAATAGCATCTGATACAACTATACTGATACGTAGGTAAAATTCTATAATGATAATACTCCAAAACTATAACAAAACGATAGCATACTCAATAACGTGATATTTCCAAAACTAGAGGAACACTACTGTCCAAGTAAGAAGTGGTAAGGAGTATGGATTGTCGGTGATGTATGACAACGGGGACGGGGAGTCAAGGGAGCCAACAA
Source organism: Ascodesmis nigricans (assembly GCA_004786065.1). Classification (NCBI taxonomy): domain Eukaryota; kingdom Fungi; phylum Ascomycota; class Pezizomycetes; order Pezizales; family Ascodesmidaceae; genus Ascodesmis; species Ascodesmis nigricans. Next base: position 205,212 of record ML220124.1, read on the forward strand.
CTCGGCGAAGAGATTGGGGAGATGTTGGGTTGCTAACCCCACTCAGAACTAATGGTCTCCCTTGCCTCCCAGTTCCGGTTCCCTGGTTCAATAGTTGACCCTAAGCCCATATTGGTCGTGTCCTCTGTCAACCATATCTCCTACATCACTTCCCTCTTTATCATTCTCTTCATTCTCCTCGACTCCATCACCATCCGACTCCAGTCCCTCAGACCATAGTCTCCATCACAGTGGATCAACTACGTTCCTGCTCGACCAATCCATGTCCTCAAGACCTTCGACCTCTGGATCATCTGGCGATCCGGCATCTGACATATTTAACGCGGTGACCTGAAGTTCCCCTACCAGCCGATCTGCTTTCAGTTTTCCTAGCAGGGTTGGTCCTCTCGCTAGTCTTCTTTGCTCGCTTTATACTCGATGGGTGTTCGCCAGTCTCTTTATCATCTTACTACCAAAGGTTAGGCCGACGGTCAACCCTTTACACCAGACTTTTTCTATATCGAGCGCAAACAGACCAAGGGCGATCCAGAGCCTCTGGAATATCGTATGCACTTCCAGAAGGCGTTGTGTAGAGACAGGGAAACTATGTCGATCTGTGGTTGATATTCTGTATATAACGACCTGATCGTGGCAATATCACTCGTAAATGAAAGTCGTTTCACGACACCATGTCAGCGAATGTTATACCTTCACGACGGTATCAAGTTTGATATTAGAGAAATTGACTACTAATGATGCCATGTTGCACATTTTATCTGCACTCGCTTTTGACTTAAGATGAAACATAACCGAGTGAGTAATCATGACGAAAACACACAGTTGTCCTGGTTTCTCAGGACGTGTAATAATGCATGCAGATGAGCTACTCTTTCATAGATCATGTTCTCCGTGCTTTGTTTTAGATCACTATGGAGGTTTTGTAGACATGTTCCGCGGGTTCAAGTGCGTTCAAGACGCAGAGCCATGGTTCGTTACCCGCCTGTTTCATCAATTCCACCATGCAAGTTGGGTGCTGCAAAGTCCAGAACGGAACCTTCTTTCTTCGCCGGACCTCCGAATCACCACCACCACCGTCCTCGATCTCCCACCTCCTCCGTCCTCCCCGCTCCTCCCCGCTCCTCCTCGCCGACAAACCTAATTATCCCCATCCAGACCCGTCTTCCCTCGCAACCATGGCAGAGTACATTGGCGTGACCGTGGACATAACACTAAACGACAATCACACCAACCTCCGTGGCAAGATCACCCAGGTCAAAGATAGTGTCCTTTTCTTGGAGAACGGTACGCTTGATGAGGAAAATAACTTCTACAGGACTGGCAAATACTAATTAACCCACTGGATAGTCTTCTTTCCCACAAATAACGCCTTCCTGCACCATTACCAGGTCGATGGTGTGAACATCAAAGATCTCTCCATCGTCGCCGCGACCCCTCGGGAGGCACCTGCTCCGTATCAACAACCGCAATATGGAGCACCTCCTCAGCAGGCCCCTGTAAACTCTCACTATGCGCGGCAGTACACCACACCTCCGCCAGTCGCCCCGTACCAACCCCAATTTGCAACACCAATACCGCAAATTATCCCGCTGTCCAGTGCCCAACCTTTCGAGGACCCTGCCATCATCTCTATGACGAAGCCGCCGTCGAAGGTTTCTACACCAATTGCACATCAGAGCCATGGAGGTTATCAACATCCATCCCCTCAGCCGCAGCAGCTTCCTCAGCAACCTGTATCGGCTCCGATACAAACTCCAACTCTTCCTCAAGCACACGCATTTCAAACCCCACAAAGAGCTCCGGGATTGAAAACATCGCGGCCGCAATCAAAAAGCCAGGCAGAAAGGGGACAGTCCTCCGGGGCCGATATTGGTGGGGTGCAAGCTGCGTTTGAGGACCTCAGTGTCGGTGCCCACCCGTACTCTGCAGTGGTGGATTCAAGTGCAGTGGAAGAGACAGATGACGGGTTTGGGTTTTCGCCGACTCCGGTTAATGCCCGGGGTCAGCTTGCTGCCAAACGCGCTCGTCGCGGGAAGAAACAGCAACTGCCATTTCAAGGCACGCAAGTAAACAGAGGTTTGATGGAGAGCAAAGTCGTACGACCTGGAATGTTTGCTGGTGCTATAGCACAGGCTGCCATTGGATCAACATATTCCCCACAGAGAGGTCACACACCAAGACGTCGGCGTAACCAGCGGTCAAGGCATGACAATGGGAACTACGCAACAGAGGAAGAGGGGTGGGCGACTGAAGATGTCAATGACTACAAGGCTACTGAGTTTGATTTTCAAGGCAACTTGGATCGGTTTGACAAAAAGACAGTTTTCAACCAAATTAAGGTAAGTTATGAGATGACTTGGGGAATGTTTATTCACTAACATGATGTAGGCTGAAGATACCACTGCAGAATGCGATCGTTTGGTCTCTCACAATCGTATCCCTACCAAACAACAGCCGCGGAAAAACTTTCTCAACTCTGAAAACGTGCTGGGACAGTATGCTAATGGCCAACCGCTGGCTGAGCGCGAGGGATGGAACTCCGGCGATCGTATTGTCGAAGAAACCGATGAATCAGATGAAAGTGACGGCGTTGGCGGAATGTTGAGCGGCAATGCTGCTGACAGTGGCCGTAGCAGTCGACGGGCCCTTTCACGACAATCTCTCAACAATTCTCGCATGTCGCGGACACTAAGCAACACGCGAGCAGGTTCCTCTGACAACCTCCCAGGCTCTACCAAAATCCCCAAGCCGTCCTTCCGTTTACCGACAAATAGAACTTGTCCAATCGTCACACCATTACAGATGCTTGATGTGGAAAGGATTGCGGAAATAGAGCTGGGATTGACAGATGATATGATGACCGAGAATGCTGGACGGGCGATTGCTCAAGTTGCCATCCAGGTCTTTGGAAAACGGATATCCGCCTCAAATTTCAATGCTCTGCCAGTCGTCATCGCAATGGTCGGGAACACTAAGAGCGGTGCTCGTGTCATTGCTGCTTGCCGCCATCTGAGAAACCATTCGGTTCGTGTAATGATTATTGGAGTCGGCTTGGAGCGCGAAGACGACCTCCTCGCTGGCGTCCGTAAACAGCTCACGATCTTCCGTAACGCGGGAGGTCAGGTCGGCAGGTGGGAGGAAATGCAAAACAAGATCCAGAAGTTTGACGCGCCAGCTGAACTCATCATTGACGGGCTTTTGGGCATCCACAAGGATTTTGATGACTTGCGGACCGATGATCAAGCTGTCACATACGAACTGGTTCAGTTCGCGAACAAGAGCAAAGCCGCTGTTCTCAGTGTTGATGTTCCTAGTGGAGTCGATGGGAATTCGGGTATGTTTTTATCTTCTTTCCTTTCTCCTCTTCTTCAGTTGTGAGAACGATTACTGAGCAGTTTTTCCACAGGTACCGTTTCGGATATCCAGGATACAGGCGCGTTTTACATCCGCGCCAACATCGTGGTAGCGCTTGGTGCACCGAAAACTGGCCTGCTCCAAGCCTGCGTCAATGGCATCGGTATCGGCTGGAAGCTCTATGTTGCAGATATTGGGATCCCCAACACGGCGTGGAGGAAATATGGCACTAGGCGTCGCCATGGAGTTGAATTCGCCGCAGATTGGATCGTCCCTCTCCACTACCACCATTACACGCTTGTTGGGCCCGAGTAACAGCAAGGCTCCCCCAAAAACGGACTTCATATTTTCGATCTCATGTTTGACGAACTTTCGCATCATCTCATTTGCCAGTCTTTTTCTGTCTCAACACATCTTTCGTAGACGACGCATCGCGACTTTCTTCGTTCTTTTTTGTTCTTCTTATGGGCCGGGTTTGAGCGTTTCTTGAGTTTTGTTGGCGCTATGCGGTTTGCTGGGTTGATTTGACTGTTTAGGATTGGGTGGCGTTATCTCTTACTGACTGAGTCTTCGTCTGATATACCGGTTTCATCATGTGCGTGTGGTTTCCGAGGTGGTATGGGATATGAGTTGAGTAACTGGGAGTTTTTCCCTCTTTTACGGAAAATCATTACAGGATTTGTTTAGTGGTCATAATAGAAATGATAGTGATGAACAACACATACTGTGCAGTGGGGAAGGCGTGGGGTTGTCGCGTCATGATCGTGATGTGCTTTGGACTTTGGAAAAAAACTGGGTGGAGGTAGAGCGTGATGATGGCGGCCAAGGGCTTGTTGCCGAGAGAATAGGTTTCTTCTAGCCCGTAACCAGAGAAAACAGGCAGACACAAGCCTATCACCACCTGCTGCTTGATTCGATTCATCACGGTACAGGATCTTGTCAACAGAGCCCGTGACTCAAATCAACAGCTCCCCCACATCATGCTCCGCTGGTGTAAGTAGCTTCGTGGCGAAGTGGGGATAGCTGGTTCAAAGTTTAATTATCCTAATGATATTAGTACAGCCGAGTTCCCATGATTGAGCGTCCGAAGCTCGACCATTAGCACGGTTACAATGATAAGTATAAGTACTGTGCCCCCCAATTGCTGGTTTTCCCCCACGCTACTCACGCGTCGACAACTTGGATATCCGTGAAGCTCATAAGCTTCAGACTCCAACAACAAGAGCTTGAACAGTGGTAGCAGGAGGTATGGCACATACGCCTCACCAGAACGAAATAATGGAACGATGGCCGAAGGAAAAATCGCAACCATACAGGCCGGTTGATGAACACCGGTGACGCAAAACCTCCATCAGCGGGTCATGTTACTCCTAGAATCTCCGGCCAGATTTGATTTCGGACTTTCATCTCTTCCATACCCTCGAACCCATTGCTTCCTCCTCCTCCACCCAACTCTCCAACTCAACGCAAAAATCATCACCATCTAAACCCCTCGAATCTACACCTGATCATCAATCAATCAATGACTCCATCCCCTTCATCCACTCATCCACTCGCCGCGACCTGACTGTTACAACCTACGGGAAACGCACGCTCCATCCCATGGCATGGCGTCTCCATTACCTATTTACGCGCTACAATCACAGTGAGCCCGTACCTGAAGCTTATATATCTATCATACCCGGTCTGTGCCCGTTCAAGTCTTTTTGCAGAGGCCTTTTTTCCGTTAGAAAAATCGCGGTGGCGTAGGATTGCGATCGCGGGAGTTGAGTTTACTTCAGTCGAGGTGATGTTGGCCTTGAGTCTGGAGGTACTATCTACTGGTCGATGCATTCAAGGAACGGTAAGTCGCAAGGAGCTTTCGGGAGTTCAAGTAAACGCGAGGTATTGAGCTCGGGAAATAATCAACGAGAACAACAATAACAGCCGTGACAACACCAACAACAACGCCTCTAATAATCCTACTAAATACAACAACAAAGCTCGGATAGTTACCACGCGACCGTGACCGCAACCGTGCACGCTAAATTTTTTCTTCTTGGGTTTTATTGATCAAGAAAGACTCGTCAGCAACTGATCCATGACCCCAATCGCAAGTTTGATCGATCCACCGCCACTCGTGGCGAGTTGAAGAATCTAGAGTTTAGTTTTACAACTCCGCGACTGCATCCGATGAACGTGATGAAGAGATAAACGTAGCGAAGCAACGTGTTTGGCATACATACGGGTCGAGCCGAGTTGGATGTGTTCAATTTGGGCCTATGTGGGCTGAGGGATGGAAAGATGACGCACTTACCCTCACTCGGACTCACCCCCACCATCCCTGCCCAAAGCTTCCATGATTTTGATTCTCGCACGTGATCCATTCTCCCATAGCCCAGCGGCCTAGTAAGCAAGAAAGCTAGTAGTTCCCCTCAACTTCCCAAGCACCAGCACCAGCGCAAGTCCTCAATGCTCGTTGCTCAATGCCACAAGGCGTCGTTCGCTGTATGTATCCTTCAAGGAAGCAGATCAATCAATCAAGCAAGCTGGAACACAAGTAAAACAGGGCATCACATCCTCACCATGGCATGATCTAGCATAGCATTGTAGCATGATGTTGACAACATCGACAACACAGCCCCGCTTCACAAAACCACACCATGAACGATGAGTGAAGTCTAGTATCTTTTTTTTTTTTTTTCGTGCGGCGGCGCATTTATTATTCCTGCCGCCGACTTCGTCGACAGCCCCCAATGAACGAACTACCTGGCAGTATAGTACTAATGTGCGCGCATTCAGTGCAGTGTAGCGCAGTATAATGCGAAGCAGAACATGATGGCCCAGGGTATCATCCCACTCTACAAATGTTTGCAAACCCAAGAAACTCGACAGAGAGAGAAAGAGAGGCAAAGCAAAAAAACAAACCGAAATAGCGAAAACAAAGCTGAATGAATAGTCGAGACCCCTATGAACATAATATCAAAACGCAAACGCCGTAACCCATGCGTGCCCAAAACTTAGACATAACAAAAAACCCAAGAACCCCCCCAAACCTAAGCAAAGCTACATAATCAAAACAAAAAGCAGAACTCCAAACCGTAAAGGCACCTGATAATGCAATGTGATGCAAGCTAGTAGTAGTCAAGGAAAACAGGGATGCGATAAAGTACAGGGTATTAGGATAACGATGAGGGGATATTGCGAATAAAAACAATCCAGCCCGCTCCAGTGTATGGAACATCAGAGAATCTTCATGCACCTGGAGTTTATTGGGGTGGCCATGCTGGATCTGATTGGAGATGTGGTACGACGCCGGTTTTGTATTCTGTCCGCGCCTTTCCAAGGGAGTGATAGTGCATTTGTTTACCGTCAATGAGTGGCGAATAAGCGGGTTGGTGTTGAGGAGGAACTAGGAGGGTGTTGACCGAACGGACAGGCCGGTACGGAGAATGCCTGTTTCCAAGGAACCACATCGGAGAGTTTTGCGAGTAGCTCGGAGTTGACGGTGAAACATTTGCAGAGCTATATGGTGACGTATGGTTGGAGGTAAACGAAGGCAAGGACGCAAGTGGCGATGCAGTGTGGGGCGGAAGTGGCGGTGCAGACTGGGCCGTAGGGTACACCATAGACATGGCGCGACCGAGAGCCGGGAGTTGGGGAAGTTGAGTCGGGACGGTGGGTTGCGCCGGAGGTAAGACTACGGGTGGTTGCTGAACATATTGCTGAACCGGCATTGCAGGATATTGTGCACCTTGGAGGGGGGGTAGTGGACGCGGGGGCTGAGTCATTGTCGCGGGGACGACGTGAATCGGAAATTGCGGAACTGTAACAGTCAATTTTGGCACCATCGACCGAGCCGGGCGTTTCGCTGGTGGCAGCCCAGCTACCAAGTCTGGACTCCTATGATCCATAGACCTTTTCCTTGCCGATGAATAGTCCATCGAGAAGTCGGGCTGCGGCATAGGTGTGAGAGGAGCCTGAACATGCGGTGGGTTGAGTGGAGGAGGATTCGGCGCTTGCGTTGGTGCCGGGAGGGCTGGCGGTTGGGATGGAATGTACGGAGGCGAAAGGTTTGGAGACGGGAGTCCTTGTGGTGAACCCCCAAAATTCGATAGCGGGTGGAGTTGATATCTCGAAGATCGATCGAGCGGGCCCTGAGATGCTCTATCCCAATACGCCTTGAATCGACTCAGCTTGACGTGCCAATCGTCCCATTCTGAATTTTTGGTGCTGACGAATAGGCTGTATCGCATGTTGCTCAGGAATTCAACTTCCATGACGTGGATTTCCTGAACATTGATTCCGGAGACTTCAGCCCATGTCTTGTTGGTGTAAGTGCTATCATCCAAGACTAACAAAAAGTTAATTTCTGTGACAAGTGATTGCTAGCAAGGTTCCGCTCACATTTGTTCCCCAACATCAAAGCAACGGTGAGCAGCCGGAACTCGCTCCCCGGGTTTCCTTGCACCGATGGGTTCAACTTTTTCAGTCTGTAAATGAACAGTAACGCCAACAAAATAACGTTTTGTGTTACTTGTGTTGTGGCCAAGATTGTTGTCACCCATTTGCGAAATGCTGGACTGGGTACGGCATCTTCCGCCAATGAAGGGAGTGGTGAGAGCGTCCTTGTAACGGGGCATTCAGCGACTCTTTGGAGAACAAAGGTTGATTCGAACCAGAACAGGCATGTCATCTGTGAAATGTCAGCCATCAAATACACTGGTGATGAATTGTAAACAACAGGGACCAACCTGAGCAGCGAAATCAGCCAGATTTCCTCCTACCGGGCTTATAGTATCCGGAACTCTTAATGAAGCTGCGGGCACAATCTTCTTCTTGTTGGATTCATCAAACTGAGGCTGGCTGTAGTTTGTTGTGGATTGTTGTTGCTGCAGCGGGTTTGGATTCGATCTTCGTTGTTCGATGTTCTGTGACACGCTTTGGGAGAAGTTGAGGATCTTGGAGACTCCCGAATCATGTATCGGTTGATTTATTTGGGTCGGTGGGACATTTTGAGATGCGTATCGAGGTCGGGAGTATGTTACGGAGGGTATCATCTCTGGAGGCGGTGTTTGAAGCCCGTCGGTGACGGAGGATGATTGAAACGAGCAGGACGGGGGGAATCTTCTGATAGTGGCGGACATAAAGGACGATACGGATGTTGAAAACGGTAGCGGATCCATGGAGGGGGTGTAGCAGGCGAAGGTCGGGTAGCTGGGTCTCGAAAGGACGTTCATGATGGCATCCGGAGAAGATATAAAACTCACTCGCTCTTCGAAAGCCACAATTGACAAGCGTGATTAAAGGGAAGTGTTCGCCCCTATGGGCCCGCGGAAGGCAGGTGGCTCGGCAGACAACGGAGGGGCCGGGGGGGAGGCG
>ML220124.1:213933-229776 GCA_004786065.1 Ascodesmis nigricans
GGAGGGGAGGGGTGGAGGGGAGGGGTGGAGGGGAGGGGTGGTAGTAGTAGGAAGGGCGTGTATGTAGGATTCGAGGCGGGCGGTGGAGATGGGGTTACTGAGGGCAGTAGCGGAGTACTATACTATGTATGCACAAGGCCAGCCAAGCGGGGGGATATTCAGATGGGGAACAGAACAGGGCCACGGGAGAACAAGCCAAGAGGAGATGGTGACCCGAAACGGAGTGAGTCTGGCCGTGGCTCATGTCATGTCTTATAATTAGGGATGAGTGGCGGGTGGAGGGCACGCAGGTCAGAGATCAGGAAAAGGGCAAAAGGGAAGGCAAGTGGAGCACAGTCAAAACCCAGAGTTAAAGGGAACGACGGTTGGAGGCTTTGTTAGGGGTGGGATGGGAACTTTTTTTCGATCGAGGGTGGGGTGTGGTATACTTTGTGGGTATCATTATTGATAGGAGGACCCTTGAATTGATGTAATGATCACACACCGGCGCCTTGCCACAAATTTCCAGAATAGGCGGCCTGGCCTGTACTATACGGCAGCGGAAGAAGACATGCGCGTTCCGCCAACGGAATGCAGAAGTGTGGGGTGAACGGGAAGGTTACGAGGTGGAGCACGGCGCAAGGCCCGGACGGACGATGGGGTGGGAGGGGCGCACGTTGGCTGGCACTGGCCGGACGGAGGCGGCGGCGGAGGAAGGGGGATGTTCGGAATTGGGGAGGATCAGGCATTTGGAGGACAGTCAGCAGAGCTTGAAGGTGGGACACGAGCCGCAGCGAGACGCCGGCGCTGATGGTGATCCAGAGCACCGAGAGCCACTTTCCCAGAGCCAGCGCCAGTACTGGACTGTGGTGGTGGTGATGCAGACAGACTCAGAGTCAGTGTGTGTATGTGATTCAGAGAACGAGCAATAAAGTGTGTATCTATCGGTATGGATCTGTGTGTGAGAGTGTGTGCTCCTCCAGGACATCCAGGCGAATGAGCACAACCACGCTGTTGCTGGTCTGCGGGATGCAGCTAAGACCAGCTTCAAATTGCCAAAGGCCCTCGGAAACAAGCGCAAAGGAAAGCACAAAAGCCCAAGCAACGCAAACCATCAAAGCAGGTCCGCGACCAAGGGCAAATGCGAGGGAAGGAGGGCACACGTTGCTGCATCAATCAAATCAACAGAAGCACAGAGCTACCTAAACCACCAACCAACCCCCATAGAGAAACACCAGCGTCGCAGCAGGAGCACCAGAAGCGTCGGAGCTGGCCCCAAGGGAGAGAACGAAACTACCCGCCAAGCGGCTCCCTGTTTGAGCCGACCAACAGCCAAACACCATGCCCCGTTGACCGCCACAGTCTGCGATCATGACACGACCCGCTGATATGACTGACTGATGCGACCGTTCCCCTGCTGCCGACCATCACAACCACCACCACACTCCCCACTCGGTGTGGGTGGACGAACAGGGACGTGACGGAGCGACGGCGCGGACGGGGGTGGTTGATTCGTGTTGTCCGGCACAGAGGAAAGGAGTAGAAAGTGACCGTCATCCATCATCATCATCATCACAAGGAGGAGAAGCGGACCTCGTTATTCCCGGTCATTGTTGCGTCGAAAGAGACAACGGCGACACACCAACCAAGCAACAATGCTCTTCTGTGGAACCGTGAGATTCCCGGCAAAACCGGCCTTAGGAAGCACACTAGAGCGAGATGGAAATTTACACGTCCACGAAAGTTGATGCTTAGAAACGGTCGAAATGATGATCGGGGCTGGAGTGAACCCGTGAGGACCACCCACCGCTACACCAATCCGCCGCCCTCCCTAGTACAGCACACACGCACTCTACCAATAATCTCTGCACAGACAATTTCAGCAAAGAAAAGCATGAACGCCATCATGCTCCATCCACCCTGCCAGTCTGTCTGTTGCTGACGCCATGACGAGGAAAGGGGGATTCCGGTCCGCTGTGGTCCAGTCTGGTTCATTACCACCACAACCCACAACTCACCGCTATCACAAACCGCAACAGGGCAACCACATCCACTGGTTGTACCCGGTACTATAGGCTTGCTTGCTGGAACATCCCTCAACACGCCCTTTGTCCAGTCCACTAACCGGCCGCGCTGGATCACGATCATCCCCATCATGTCGTCCGCGTCACAGGCTTCTTCTCCGGATCCAGAGCCACCACAAACCCCCCTCCCCCCCGTCCCCTCCCCGCCCCAGCACATTCCGATGTGCAGCGCCGCCAGACTTGTGCTGGTCATCAGCTGGAGTTTCTCTCTCACATCCCTCCCACCACCCCCGCGCAGGAGCGAGCAGGACCGTCGGTTGGGTCGGGACCAGTTGCGGAACACGGCGATGACAAGCAACCTGAAAACGCAGCCAACGTTGAGCCTGGCTGGCTGGCTGGTCATGGTGGCCGCGGGACCAACTTTCACAAACGCTTATCACAGAAAAGAGAGACGGCCCACTCCTACCTAGAGCACCACCGTATGTACCGTAGATAGACCACCTCCCCTTTCGACCGCCTCGGATCGAAACACACTCAACCAGCATGATTCAGGGACGGCAAGTGAACGCCGACTCGACCCGTGAACCTGATGAACAAGGCAAAGCTGAGAAAATAGATACCGGATCAGAGTTGCTCGACATGTCACGTTCAACAATACGCCGTGTGAGTGAGTGTGCAACCATATACATGCCGCATCGCATTCCCGACTCGGTGCTTTGTTCAGACGGGTAATAGAAAGCGGTGGAACACCATTGATCCGGAAGACTCCTCAACACTTCACTTTATTCGTACGTGTGAGATTGATAATCGTCGCATAGTTTTGGGGGGGGGGGGGTTTTGGGTCAGGTAGGAGAGACGCTCGGTTACAGGCGAAGAGCAGAAAATCAAAAAAAATCTCAGATCCCGAAAGGCTAATTGGCATCATTTGAGCCGGTCACAAAGAAGAAGAAAAGACGATCTTATATTCATCATGTTTGTGCACAACCAATCTCCATCCAACCCGCATCACTCCTCTTCTCTTACCTGTGTAACCGATATATTGCGATCACCGATCCCGAAGCCGGCATCGAGCTCCGAAGAAGAAACTCCTACCTACATCCGATACTTGGTAGACGATGATGCCTGTTGATTGTTCTCTCCATCATTGTTATGGTTGTCCTTGTTGTCCTTCTTTCTCACGCATCTATGTGTTAAACCCAGCTTATGCTCGTATCTTTGATACCCGCCCCAGCCACACTACGTCTCTCGTCTCAAACGGGAGCACAAAGACTCCGACAATGATAATCCCGACGGCTATGGACAACAGCCCTGACTTAACACATGGTGTGTATCCGAACCTGCAACGCCCGGGTGATCATGGCCAAAGAACAAAATGGCAGCAATAACCGCTTTCTGTATCTATCATGATACCGTAATGGAGAGAACCAGTTTCGTGAGGAACGTTGCTAGCGAATGGATACCTGATCTGATCAACAAAATATAACCTATATAGGTTACTTGTTATATGTAAGAAGCGGATGCGCATGCCTGACAGCGAATAACGAGGAATCCCTCGCATGACAGGGACTCTGGGAAAATCAGGCTCGGAATTTAAAACCCTCCTCCTTCGTAAACGAATATGAATGCGCTCCATCAAGGGATGATACCGTTGACGATGGATGAATGGGGGCAATCTAAGCTAAGACTGAGGCGCTCTCGCTCGCGTGTGGGGGGAGGTGTAACGTAACATCCTGTAACCCCCGTGTGCATGATCAGACCAAGCATATGCCTTGAAAGCTCAGGTTTACGAATCTGCTGGCTTGCTTGCTGATTGGCCTTGGTGGTTGGTGGTGCCTGCTCCGGTCAGTTTTAATGCCTTCCTGGTGTGCGCCTGTGTATGTGCAATGTGCAATGTGCAATATGCATCGTCCGACACGATTGCTAGACCAGATGATCACGGCATCGCAGGTTTCGGAGAGATTGGTGAGTTGGGGAAAAACTAGACTATGATGTTGGGAAGAGAGTCAGCTCTAGGTCTCTTTCGAGATCTCCTTCTTTATCTGTCGAAGCCAGCTCAAGCTCTTTTTCTATGGTGACCACACACGCCATCGGATTATTACAAGCCTGCCAACAAACCTGTCATTAGCATTGTGTTTTAACCTCTCCAAAGAAAAGATAAAATATCAAATTCCACCCCGATCTGCATGCTCGCGGTTCAGCCAACCAATCACCTCCTCGCTGTGTTCGTATACTATTGGTTTGGGTAACGCTACAGCATTAAGCACAATACGGGAATTGGCCAGACAGGTCGCTTTCCTCGCTGCTTTGGTTTGATGCGTCCAGGCTCCAGACGTCCGCTTGATGTAACACCACCGTGATAACGACGCGCAACGCGACATGGGTGGAAGGCCAGTTTCTCACGACTTGTTCGTGAACCACCTCCATCCGTACCAGTACCAGTGCTCTACACAATCACATCTCAAACCACCGCAAACAGAAAGCGGCATCAAGCGGCCACGCAACGGCGCAGCACGACACAACAGCAACACAACAACAGCAACAACGCAATACAACACGCCGACGAGGCATTGTACAAATTGCGGGTTGATCGGGGCGCTACCGGTAGTGAGCTGGTGCTGGATGGATGTAGGGTACGAGTACTGTAGGTAGGTGCTGTACTATGTGTACTGTGTGTTCTACTCTATCCATGGAGACCTGTATGTATGGTACGGTAGAGCGTTCCAAGGTTTGGCTCCGTCAGCATCAAAAATAAACCCCTTGTGAGTGATTGAGCGAGCGAGCGAGCGAGTATGAAGCCGGGAATGTGTCCCGTCCATTGAACTGCGTTCAGTTAAGTCATGGGAGTCTGAACCAGTGCGGGAGTATATCACAGGTTACGCCTTCTTCTTCTCCGGCTGCCCTACGTAGACGGGCACGGCGGGTACGGATAATGTCTGACAACCTCAGCTCAGTGCTGTGTTAAAACGGAGCGAAAGCAGGAGTATGAGAAGGACCGGTATTATCTGCAGAAGGGTCTTACACACTATGGGCCGCATCAAGAGAGTGGAAAGCGCGAAGCAGTAACTTTCAAGTTCCGGAAGTGTTAAATTCGAGTGACATCCTACATTTCTACTTCCCTCAACGCAACTCCATAGAACGGTTTTCTTCATCAGACCTGAACATCGACCTTTACATCGTTCGCTTGACGAACTCGGCCTTGCTGACTTCCTTCAAGGTATTGTATTTTATATACACCACACCATCCGTCCAAATCACTACTCATCACAATGCACTGCTGAAATACACAACACTGACACAACACAACACAACACAACACAACACTCACACTGCATGATGCTAACTGAATTCCCTTGTCTATGCCTTTTGTCTATAACTCGGTATCATGGTCCATCCACACCGCCTATCACAACACAATTCACCGCAAAACGAAACGAAAACTGGAAAATGAGCTAAAGAAACCAAAGAAACCCCATCATGATCACCAATAAAACCCGGAAAAAAAAAAAAAAAAAAAAAAAAAAAAAAAAAAGGAAAGAAACCAGAAAAATCAAAATCAAGGAAATCAAACGGAAAAAGAAAACGGGAAGACGAAGTGGGAAACGAAAGGAAGAAAGGGAAAGAGAATGAATGATGGAGGGAACGGTTGTTGAAACACACTGCACACACACTGTACACATACACACGGACACGGCCCACAACCCACACAATCGCCGAGAATACGTGGTAAGATCGTTAACCTGGAGATTGAGAAACGACAATCATGAATCCGAAGGGGCTGCTCTCAAAGCCCACACCCTAATCGGCGATGAAGATGCTGGTGAGGAAGGAAAAACAAGGAAACGAAAGTCGTGATAGGATTTACTCTCTTGAGACGTCGCGGCCGAAAGCTTTGACCTGTGATGAGTTTTCGTCAGCGCACCATTCCTCGATACCTCTACCCCCACTTCCCCACTCGCACGCTTGCGGAATCTCCAACCTCTCATCCCACCCCACGGCCGGTGACCAAACATACCTTTATCCAATCCAGCAACACCAGTATCCTGTTTCTCGTCGAGAAGCACATGGACAAATAGGCACTTCTCCAGAAGAGGTAGGTCAACCCACCACCACTGGCGATGTTCCCATTCCACCAGCTCACATCGGCGACGGCTCTCTCCATACCGATGTACGCCAGACTTCCCTGATGGGTATACGCGAACGGGCTCAGCTTCTTCACTCTCCCGAGGGCCTTTGTCTTACTCCCCAAGCTTTTCTCCACGGACTCCTTATCCTCATCCTTCACCGCCTTGACCGCCAGATCATTCAGCTCTTTAATCTCGGTCTCCAGTTTCTCAGTCTTGGCCATGTTGTTGAACAATCTAGCCAAAAACGCGCCCTGTTGAGAAGCGACCTGTGCCGTCGGGGCGTACTTGGTCGCTGAGCAGTCTCCGAGCGCCCAGATTCCGTCGGTACCATCAACGACAAGGTACTCGTTTACCGCGATGCCACGACGCGAGGATTTTTGCTCGGGGATGCGGGACATGAAGTCACGGACGACGGGGCGGACGGCGTTACCCGTGGCCCAGATCAGACAGCCGTAGGGCAGGATTTGGAGTTCTTTGGTGCCGTCCGGGTTGGTGATTTCGGCCTCGATGTATTTCGAGGAGACCTTCTTGACCATGGTCTTGGTCCGGAGAGAGATTTTCTCTTCGTTGAGGGTTTGCTCGGTGTACTCGATCAGAGTTTTGCTGAACATGGGGAGGACCTGGAGACGCAGATTGCGGCCGTCAGCTTATCCATCCATCTACAACAAACAATGTTGGATTGATTGATGGGCGATGTGATATTGCATCACGTGCAAATCCATGGGGAACAAAACGGGGTGTCGTTGTGGCTAGTGTTTCTGATACACACTCTCCCCCGTAAAAACCCGAAACGAGAGAGAGAAGGACTCACGTTCGGCAACGCCTCTACCAGCGTAACGTGGAAGGAGTCGGCAATATCCGGAATCCACTTCTTGAGGTCATCTTCAAAGAAATCCTGCAATTCCGCCGCAAACTCGACACCGGTTGGACCACCTCCGACGACAACCTAGGTTAATCGGGATGTTAGCCTCGCGCCCTTGACGTATAGTACAAGGAAAAATCGAGATGGCGTAGGGCTTATCCGTGGGACCACGCTAGGAGCGCGGGATTGGGGAACGGTAACCATTCAAATGATGAGAATTGGCGATGGAAATGGAGTTGAACTTACCATGTGCAGAAGCCGATCCTTCTCCTCCTGGCTCTGGCCCTTGAACAAGGCACTCTCAATACAATCCATGATCTTTGTCCTGAGCTTCTGGGAGTCATTAATCTCCTTCAAGAAGCACGCATGTTCCTTGACACCCGGAATTCCTATTCCTCCCATCAGTATCACATCCCATTCTCAACTCATCGCATCTCCAGTTTCAAACGCACCAAAAGTGGCATTCTCCGCGCCAACCCCCACGACGAGGTAATCGAACGGCACCTCAGTCTGGTGAACATCACCCTTGATATCCGAGTTGTCGTTGATCACCACCACACGCTTCTCGTGGTCAATCTTTGTAGCCTCGGCTTCATAGAACTTGACCGAAGTCTTTTTGTGGCGAATAATGTGTCGCAGCGGCTCCATGATACTCCGATGCTCGACGGTGCCGGTAGGGCAACTCGGGAGTAGCGGGGTGAAGAGGAAGAAGTTCCGCGGGGAGATGACAATGACATTGTAGTTTTCGGTATCGAGTTTCTTCAGGAGCGCAACACTTCCCCATCCGGTGCCTATCAACCACGATTTCCTCAGCCCCGCCGTTTCATCGCCCGCAATTCCTTCCCCACGAGGATCCAAAAGCCAGGGGAAATTAAAGATTCAAGGGAAGAGATTCAAAATCCAACATACCCAAAATCACCAACGTCTTCTTCGCTGGATCCGGCTCGACCTGTTCCACTGGATGCACCGTTTCATAGATCCCCCACGCCAACCAACCCGCGCCTCCCAAAGCCGTCAAATATGTTGTCCTCCACAGAAACCTCAGGAAGCGGAATTTCTTCTTCGGCGGCTTCACTGTTGGCTTGGTGGTAGCATAGCAGCGGCGGAACGAAGCCTGAATTGCGGCGCGCTCGGGAGAGGGCCGGAGCGCCTGGCGCGGGAGGATGAAGCGGTGGTGCGTTGATGAGCGGAGTCCAGACGCGGCGGGGCGGAGTCGCAGCGCCGTTGACATGACCGATAATCTGGGCGGGAAAGACATTTTGGTGTGTGTGGGTGTGGGAGTGTGGGGTGGAGAAACGTGTGCCGGTGTGTTGGTGGGAGAAAATTCTTCAGCGGACAGAAACAAACGAGTGTGTTAACCTGTCTGACTGTGGAGGGATCGGGTGAGTGAGTGTCGAGCTCTTCAGCGATGAGCTCAAGAGAGCCCTGGGGAACAATAGGCTGCTGTGGGAACGGTGGTGGAGGAGGAGAAGGAGGAGGAGCAAGACGAGGGAGTCGTTGTCGGGGAAAAGAAGACAAAGCACCAGCACCAGGTGTAGTAGTTGTAGTAGTCAGTCAGCAAATGTCAGTAAACCGGGCCACGGAGCTCTCGGGGTGTTGGAGGATTTTGATATCTGGATCTCCGGATGACGCATTGCCCACAGAAGTCTAGCATATCTTTCACAGGGCACACACAGCGCACGTGTCAGACGCCATCGCCCATCCCAGCCTGCTCATTCTCCTCCTTCTCCCTCGAAACCGTTATCCACCCAATCCCACGCCGTTTTTTGCCTCTCCCGCGGCAGTGCCAATCGCAAAATTCCTGCGGGCCGACGAAAGCCTCGAAAAAACTGACACTAACTCCTTCAAATCGCTCATGAGGAGAGCCGCGACCACGGTCCGGGCCTTGTTGGCGGGGTGCCGCATCTGGCATTTGTAGACGTCTTGACATGCATTGGTACCGGTAGATATGATAGTCCAGTCAAGTCATCGCTCCCCTCCAGTCGACGTGGTGGGAATCGTCATCCCTCCTGCATCTGGATATCTATCAAAAACCACTATAATTAAACCCGCCTTCTCGAGCCTTCATGCAACAAATATCTATCTCTCCCTCCCTCCCTCCCCCTATATCCTCTCCTAAGCAAAGCCTCATCTCCCTCCCGTCTGACACGAGAAAACCACCGGCGATTCAACCCGAACCCGTGGTGGTAGTTTTCCTGTCAGTCGGGCCATTTTTATCTCCTCCCTCTTTGTCTCCCGTTATGTGGATCTCTCCGCTTTTCAATTCCTGTTTGATGTTGACGTTAGAATACCGTAATAATGATCCTTTTTTTTCTCCCTCTCTCCAACCGCGGCCGTGAAAGCCTCGGTGTGGGTACTGTAAAGCAAGCAAGTGGACTGGATAGCTAGTAGCTCTAGGTACACCCGTGATGTTCGGTCGGTAGCTTAGTTCCAGTCCATAATCACATCATCCTCTGTTGGAATATGAAAAAAAAAAAAAAACTTTGAAAACCGAGAAGATATATCTCACCGCGATAGGTAGTGAAATGGGACTACCTATCCGACGAGAGGGAGATGAATCTCATGAGTTATCAAAAAAGGCCCCGGGAGCTATAGATAATTTGCCGCCACCCGCTGTCTTTCTATCAAACGAAGGGGATTGCTTCCCGGGGCCAGACAAAAAAATGCAGAGTTTGACCTTATTGTTGTTGCTCGGCTCTCGGTGTTCGGTCGGCGTTTTTGCTGCAGCTGATCGTGGGTCTTGGGAATTGCCGACAACGCGCTATCTCCCAACGGGCTTAAGAGTCGACGGGAGGAAAACGGTGAAAGTGAGAAGGATCAAGAGAGTGTAAACTAACAAGGTGAGTATCATGGGGAATCATTGTAAAGCTCGGGAGAGTTGATGATGAAACAAGGAATCATAATTCATGACTGACATACTCGGACACAAACTACACTCATAAACCAATGAAATTCGACTCAAACGAACAGGAAAAGAACCACGACATTGATCATGGCAAATCGTGACATTAACACTTCCACGCATCCTCAGCATCCCGCACTCAATGCTGTTTTCCGTGGCCTCCAATATGGAGTTTCTCTGTTGCACCAGTCAGCATCACTCGTTTTTGATCCACATCCGATATTCAACTTACCCTTAATCTTCTCTCCCAAACTCGCTTTCCCGGTGCTCCCCCTCCTTTCACCAGCCGCAGGCGCAGGCGTAGGAGCAGGATGTTGTTCATGGTGCGCATGGTGTCCAAACCCAAACTTATGTTCATGCCCATGAGTATCACCCGCATGCTGTCCCGGTCTCCCCATCGCCTTTCCATGCTCAACATTATGCTCATCCAACAATCGATCGGCCTCCTTTCCAGCACCCGGACGAGAAGCATCAAAATCCCCACCCTCGGCCGCGAGTCCCGTCGATCTCTCATACTTGGTTCCGGTTCCCTCGCCGGTGCCATGGTCGCCAGGAAGCTGCATCTTAGCTGGCAATCCTGGGCCAGTGTGTTCACCTGGCTGTGGAGCTCCAACGAGCGGTTCGCTCTTCCGGCGAGCATTGAGGCTTGAGTGGGATGAGTCGCCACGATGATGCTCTTGTTCATGGGACGTGGTACGGCCGATAACATTGCCGGCTCCAATGTTGGGTGTATGACCACTGCCAGTGCCAGGTTCGTCCATGGGTCGATCGGCTCCTTGTTGCTTCTGGGGAGTTATACCAGTGTGGGCGGCACTGACGGAAGGTTCGACGGCAGTACCAGGACCAGAGCCTGCCATAGTGTGTTGAACGGATGATGGTGCGGCGTCGGCAGTGTCGGTGGCTTTGCTGGGTTGGGCTCCAGAGATGTGTCCACCTGGAGACATGGAGTTGGAGGGCCCTTCAGATACGGACATGCCTGGGACTCCAGCAGTGGGGATACGGGTGTTGGTCTGTGGTGGGTTGGTGACCTTAACTTCGGTTCCAGTGGGACCTGGAGGAGCATTGACGGAGTGAAGTTCATCAGCTGGAGAGCTCCCAGAAGAGGCGGAGGACGTCTTCTGGGTGTCGTATTTGTCATGGGTAGATCCGAGTCCAGTGCCCAAAACAGCGGTACCAACAGCTCCAGCGGCCTCGGTTTTGTGTTGATCATGATGTGATGAGGCGTCGGTAGTTTTTGAGGTGGTATCTGGATATACACGACCATATCCGCCGCGAACTTCATCGGTGGAAGCGGTGTCTGACATCGGCGCGTCAGATGCCTGATGCTTCGTGTGGCCCAAAGCCTCTGTGTCAAATGGAGACGTGGAGGTAGCTGTATCCATTGGCGACTTTCTGGAACCGGTGTCGAAAGTAATGGAATCGAATCCAGTACCCGTGGGCTGTGAAGGCGTAGAAAGAATAGGAGCGGTAGGAGCAGTATCGCGGAAGGGTTCGGACTTATGAGCAAAACTATCGTCTCTGCTGATGTCCCGGGATGTATCGAGTCCTGAAGATGGCCCTGTCTCATGCTTCATGGGAGTAGCAGTCGAACCGGCGCCAAACTTGGATCCGGTACTCTCATCGTATGTGTCTGAAGTGACTTCTCGTGTAGCAGAGGTTGGGTCAACAGATCTCTGGGCATGGCTGTCAGCACGACCGGAGCTATCAGTGTCGGTTGCTGTGCTCTGGCCCCATATTGTATTCTTGACAGTTGTAGCAGCGACGTTGGCGGCGTTTGTGATGCTCTCCATTGTGAGGCTGGTGGTATCAAATAGTCGAGTGCTGGGGAATTGTCGGATGGATAGAGTGAATGTTTCTTTCAAGGGGGGTTTAAAGACGGAGAAGGATAGGTGGAGGAGGTCCAGATTGCAGGAGATGGTGGTGAATATATCTAGGTCCGCGGGGAGACTGATTCGACGTCATCGCAGGAGGATCAAGATTGATGTTTGGCCTTCCACGGCAGCACACAGGGGGAAAGAACATGTTATGTAAAGACCGCGCATGACCGTAGCTGCCATTGGATGCTGGGAGACTGCGGTCACGGTGCTGCGTGGGGACAGGAAAACCTCAGGCTTGATGAGCGAGAGTTGAACCAGACTGGGAGGAGTGAGGGTGGGATTGACGGGATGTGCATCAGGGATTTGACTATAGAAGTCTCTCTGACAGGATACCACAAAGCTTTTTAGAATGTGATAGTTACTCTGGAAAGGCTATAACTATTGACCGGTTACTCTTCATTGTTGAGTGTCATTACAATACATATAGTGGGGCCCAAATAGAGTTGCAGCTCCTGGTCTCGCTAACTACGGACCGTACGGGACGCTGTGGAGAAGTTCGTCGTCCACTGTGGGTGCTGGTGGCGGGGGGTGGGGGGGGGTCAAGTAAAACTCTGGGTCCAGAATCAGATTCCCAAAAGCTTGTCTCCACACCCTGCATGGCTCCATGACGTCGGTATGGATCGCTGAGTGGTGAGCAGAAACAACCAGTAGAGTACTGGACGGAGCTGCTACTTGACCGAGAGACAGAGACAATGAGGCCAGAGCACTCCGAAAGACTGCGTGAGTCTGAACACCACCGTCCTCCGCCGTCCGTCCACCAGCCTCCGTTTCGTATCGGTCTGTTCGGATACCGGACCTCTTGTGGAATTCTCAGTTCTGGCACCTGCAACATGGCGTTCTCCGCTGCTCTGGATCATCGTCAGCCCAGCCCCGTGCCCCCCCTCCTCAGCTCATTCTCCACCTTCACTACTATCCTCAATCTCCCTACCGTTTCTTCCACCCCACGTTTCCTGCTGCCCTCCTTAGGGTATACGACCTCCTATTCACCAGGCCTGTTGTGCGACGATACCCGGCGCGAACCACCGTCCTGTCAGCTTCCAGTCTATCTTCAGCCTCTCCATCCCTTTCACACCCGATCGCATTCCCCCGCCGTCTCGCCGCTCCCGCTTGTCGATAAAATATCTACGTCGCCGTAGACGACCCATTGTATTCATCACCCCCGACGGATGACAAAAGCTCTGCACAACCTGTTGTCGCCATGGAGTCTCCTGGCGACGTCAGTCCCCGAGAGCGCGAGCCGTTAGACAACGTCTGGCGTGGGGAAGCCCGTCCACGAGCTGGTACTGTTGCTACCATCAATACCTTGAGCTCAGCAGACGGTTGCAGAGATCCAAACCAGGTTCGCCTACGTAGAACGACGACAGTTAAACCATCGACGGAATATCAAGTCGAAGCTGCGGGAATGGAGCCGGGTCTTGACCCTGATGCTGAGAGCACTACCGACGAGAGGATTAAGTCTCTAAAAACGCCATGCCAGATCACGGTTGTGGAGTATAATGAGGAGCGCATGCAAATATCAGAATTTTGGAATGAAGAGATTGTGGATTTTTTGGCGAAAGGAAGGCCAGATTGGGTAAAGGTGCGGTGGATCAATTGCAATGGTATGGCCAAACCTGGACATCTGGAGAATGCGACTGATAAAGTGCAGGGCTTTCATGGCAGGTCATTCGTCCGATAGCTCAACACTACAAACTTCATTCACTTGCCTTGGAAGATATGCTTATCAACCCAACTAATAATCGGCCAAAGTGCGACTGGTACTCGGACCATGTCTACATCATTTTACCCCTGTTGAAGCTTCTGAATAAGTCCGAGGACGAAGACTCGGACGAAGAAGACCAAGATCCAGCTTCTTGGAGAAGAATCTTTCAGCAATGGTTCAGCCGTCGTAAAAGAACCGAGGGGAAACCCTCGAACATGATGAGCCCCGAGACATCTCCAGATCTTGAGAAATCTGGTAGCAGAGAAATTTTTGGGCAGGATGATCTTGATCTGAGTGGTCGGAACATGATACGGACGCTTCAACGTGCGTATGGGGGCCCTAATGCTGAGCGAGTGGCGTATATGGTATTTAGACCCCTTTTATTCCGTTCTACACCCATTGATATTTTATAGGAAACGCATGCAAGTCTTGCACCGCTCAACAAGATTGTCCATGTTGAGCAGGTCTCTGTTTTTCTGACCGCAGATGACACCGTGATTTCCTTTTTTGAGATATCCGGAGACGACGTCGAACCACCCATCCTTAACCGCCTCCAGTCCGTCCGAACGTTGCTGCGAACATCAAGCGACGCATCAATGATGCTCCAGGCTATCATTGACGCTGTTGTTGATCTATCATTCCCTGTCATTGGAGCATACCAGGACACCATTGCCGAACTGGAACTCATTGTCCTGACAGATCCTTCGGTCAAACAGTCACAAGACCTCTACATTCTTACAAGCGAGCTTTCGCTGTTGAAGTCTACCATAGCACCAATTTCGGCGGTCGTCACGTCTCTTCGAGACCACAAGCGGAATATCACTGCCAAGTTCAAGGGACTAGGAACCGTTGAAGTGAGTGAGGTGACTCGGACGTACCTGGGAGATGTTTTGGATCATGTTATCCTACTTCTGGACGTAAGTGCTTTGACCATCATGCCATGAATCATGGATATTCATTCCAAGAAGCAATTAGATATGATGAAGCGGGCAGCAGACAACATGATCGACCTCATCTTCAACACCATTGGAAGTATGCAAAACGAAAGCATGAAGCAACTCACGACCATCACGATTGTTTTTCTTCCAATGTCGTTTTTGGCAGGCTGTATGTTTTCCTTTCATTGTGTTTCTTGATTCTTGCTGACGATTGCCTGGCAGACTTTGGTATGAATTTCGAGGAATTTCCTGGGGTCAAAGGCCACTCGGACAAATTCTTCTGGCAGATAGCGGGGCCGGTCATCGTTGTTACGCTGATTGGATGCCTCCGTGAAGTCGTTGGACGCGGCATTGTTCGCAAGTTCCAGCGCAGAGCAGTGACAATTGCGGGGAAGAGGCGGAGAGGCCTGAAGCACGACTGAGGAAGGTTATGACACATTATTTTTTGAGAAGAGCGTACTCGTACTTGCACTTGTTTGGCGCAGCGGCGTATAATCTGCATTTTTAGAGGTCTGGTGTATCTATTCCACAGATTTAAGGCACGATCATGAACGATTGGGATGTCAGCTGTGCGTTTTTGTTTTCAACCAGTTCGGGCCCATCTCAAGACTGTGCATAAATTTCATCACGGCGGCTCTGTCTCCCGGTGCTCGGCCCGAAGAGTCTTTCGGTTCGCTGTGCACATCGACATCCATATCCCTCACACATATACCCACACCAACCGTCGTATGATCGGAGGGGAGGGGAAGTGCCAGTGCGGGACGGGAAGCGACTCCGTCTGTCGCCAGCCTACGTAGTCTCGGAGGTCAACTGGCGTCCCCACCGCGCTCCGCTCCCGGGGCTGCCGGACGAACCGCAATCTTCATCTTAAAAAGTTTGTCGCGCTTTGCGGAGTCTCTCTCTCTATATCGCCAGCTGGACCCTAAACCCTGGTTCATCTCATCTCATCTCATCTCGCAGGTCGGCGCCCAAGAATCAACAACTGCCTGCCAGAAAGGAATGCAGCGTGGAACGTATGGGGCTTCTAGTGTGTGGGTGTGCGAACGTGAAGGGGTCGGAGATGAAGCGCCGGGAAATCATGGGCACGCAAAACATTTGGGAAGCCTGAAGGAGAGCACAATAATGTCGGGGGGACAGTCGGTATATGGTCTAATCTACCGAGAGAACCACGGATGGAAGCAAATGAGCATTCTGTAGGCCTGCCTCCTGGCGCGTGTCGCCTGTGTACTCGTATACATTTGTGCGACGATCATTTCTGGTCCAGGTTGGCGAGACGAAGTTCTGGAAAGCGAATGTGCGGTACCGGTAGGTCTGTAGAGTCTAGAGACATGTCAATCAACCCTTTTTCTCCCCGTAGGCTCGGGAAGAGGAGGTGGGTTGGGATTTGTGGTTGCGGATGGGGCCCTTTTTTATGGTGGTTCAAGATTGTGATGGG
>ML220124.1:229826-310020 GCA_004786065.1 Ascodesmis nigricans
GGGGGGCGTGTGGGTGTGGGAGGGGAGGGGGAGAGGCGCGCGAAGGGGCCGGCTAGGTACGTGATGCTGGAGGTGGGTGGGTGTGCTGCTACTACTGCCAGAAGTGAAGTGCCTGCCGCCAGCGCCGCCGCCGCCATGATGCCTGCCACAACCACCCACCACTACGGTCAACAGAGCATACACCGAGCCGAGTGCAGCCAGTGCAGCCAGTATATCTAGTGGTTGAAGGGAATAGAGTGAATTGATGAAGAATGGCCGTGTTCGCTGCGAAAGGAACAATAACACCCTCCTCTCGCTGGATGGCCTGCTACTGCTCAATGGTAATGCTCATTCTCTTTCCTTCGGCGCGCTCAGTTGAATGATTCCTCTTCCTGCTTTCAGGCGTGGCTCGGCATCCGCGCCCCCTTTCTCTCGACCACTACTACTCTCGCCCACCATCGCCCACCCCCAGCCAACGCAGCCCGTCCCTCCTGTCTCCCGAACACCCCCCCCCCCGTTCCCCTCCCACTCCGCTCCCACCACGCTCATCGCGGATCCTGCTTCGCTCCTCCCCAAACCACAACCCCCAGTGCAAACTCGACTGTCACCGTCCCCGTTCCCCTCGACCGCCAGTCCGTCACTGTGAGCAAGTTTGCCCTCCGCGTGGTACAGCTCGTTCCTTCAACAACCCGTCGCCTCCAATCGACCGCCAGCCACCCGTATCGATTCGTGGGAACCCGATCGTTGTTCCCTCCATCGCTGTTGTCCCTGTTGTCGCTCCGCGCCTCCCAGTTCTTTGCAATCAACAACCCACACCACATCTCAACGCGCTGTCAAGAGTCACCCACCCCACCAACGCTCCTCTCTTTCTCTCGCTCCATACCTCTTCTCCACCGCTCCCTTTGACGAATTGCGAAACCGACTCGCTGCAACACATCCATCATGTCCGATATCCAAGATCGTATTGCGGCGGCACGTAGAGAAGCCGAGAACCTCAAGGCGAGGATAAAGGCAAAGAAGGAGGAACTCGCCGATGCCGACTGTGAGGCTCACCGCTCCCCCATTGTTCCTTTCCCTGGTGCACCCAGCAAGATCAGCACGCAGAGGAAGCACCAACATGCATAACCTCATAGTCTATCCCTGGATTGCATTCTGTCGCTTAAGGTGTTCCTGATTTACTGACGCATTCCATCCAACTTGCACAGTGCGACAGATGGCTCGCGATACGCTGGATCCGCTCCCGAGGACAAGCATGAAGGTTCGAAAGAACTTGAAGGGACATTTGGCAAAGATTTATGCTATGCACTGGAGCACCGACCGACGACACCTCGTTTCGGCGTCTCAAGACGGAAAACTCATCATCTGGGATGCCTATACCACCAACAAGGTCCATGCCATCCCACTCCGTTCCTCGTGGGTCATGACCTGTGCCTACGCGCCATCTGGTAACTTTGTTGCCTGCGGAGGTTTGGACAACATTTGCTCCGTCTACAACTTGTCGAGTCGGGATGGACCTACACGCGTCGCCCGCGAACTGTCGGGTCACACTGGATACTTGTCGTGCTGCCGCTTCATCAATGATCGCAGGATCCTGACGTCGTCCGGTGACATGACTTGTATGTTGTGGGATATCGATACGGGCGCGAAGGTGACGGAATTCTCCGACCATTTGGGAGACGTTATGAGCTTGAGCATCAACCCGACAAACCAGAACATCTTTGTCTCGGGCGCTTGCGATGCTTTTGCGAAATTGTGGGATGTGCGGACTGGCAAGGCTGTTCAGACTTTCGCTGGCCACGAAAGCGATATCAACGCCGTCCAGTTCTTCCCCGACGGCAATGCTTTCGGTACCGGTTCCGACGATGCCAGCTGCCGTCTCTTTGATATCAGAGCAGACAGGGAACTCAATAACTACTCTGTATGTGCCATTATACCAGCGAGATGATTATGTTACTGACCGGCTTTGTGCAGAATGACCAAATTCTCTGCGGTATCACTTCGGTTGCCTTCTCTGTTTCTGGACGGTTACTGTTCGCTGGATACGACGACTTTGAGTGCAAGGTGAGTGCAGATCTCTGGTGTATTCGTACAGTCCAATTGTTAACGAACCTAGGTCTGGGACGTTCTTCGTGGAGAGCGCGTTGGCACCCTCAGCGGCCACGACAACCGAGTGTCGTGCCTTGGTGTCAGCAACGACGGGATCAGTTTGTGCACTGGATCCTGGGACTCGTTTGTATGCCACAAAAGCCGCTCCATTCATCTGTTGTTACATCAGCTAATTCCATAACAGCTCAAAGTATGGGCCTAATTGGCCCTGTCAGCGGTTGGTTGCAGTAATCTCTATTTTCTCATACGCCGTGTTGTCATTCATCCTATCGGCCTTGTCAATTTTCCGTTCCCCTCCGTTGGATGTCTCAGTTCATCACCCGCACATGGTTTCCCCTCACCTCTCATACCATCGCAACCATCGCAATTGCATCGGACCAATGCTCTTGTCAATGCTTTCCTAACCATGCCTTTATAATAAGACAAAGATGGGGCTTAACTTTACCACTACCACCACAATACCACTACTGTTTTTTTTTTTTCTTTTTCCTCCCCCTCATCCTCCGATCACCTACCCCCTGCCCTTGACATCTTTTCTTTTTTTCATTTCGCCATTTGCGGTTGACCTGTTACCTTTTTTTTTTTTTTTTTTCCGATCACCTACCCCCTGCCCTTGACATCTTTTCTTTTTTTCATTTCGCCATTTGCGGTTGACCTGTTACCTTTTTTTTTTTTTTTTTACCACTTACGCTTCTGATCAAAATACTCTGTTGGTTCTCTTTTCTTTTTTTATGGTGCGAATTCCCCCACAAATGATGAACGTGTGCTTTTTTTTCTGATTCTATTTGTTTGCGATACTCCAATCTTTTTTTCTCCTTCATATGAATGGCTGGCTCGTCGTGTATGGTCTTGTAGGTTTGCGTATGGCTGGTTGCGGTGTCTTTGTTTGTTGCTTTTGTTTGTCTTTTGATTGTGCGACTAGTAGTATTTACGTCTTGCTGTGGGTGTGTCGCTATTGTCGCTGTGATTTTGTTGTTTTGAGACTGCTGAGACTGCTGAGATTGCTTCGCATGCATACCAGCCACATGCACACCCCAATACGCCGTTCCGTTTTGCTCTTTGCTCTTGATCTTCTCGCGCCCCGCATTCATGTGTTGTTGGTTGGGGTTGGGAGATGAATATTCCGTCTCCTCTCTCCTTGCAGTGGAACTCGGTGGGTGCGGTGGGGGCGGCATTGAGCATTGAATACCGTACCGGTACCGGTACCTACCACTGGATAAGTCTGCGTTAATGATAGGGTGGGCGGCGGGGTTGGGTACACGGGCTTGGATGTGAGGAGAATGGGAGATAATAGAGTATATACCTTTGTACTTGGGATTTGGGTTGATGCGGGGAATCTGGCTGGACTAGCATAGGATATCGATATCGATTTGAATTTGAATTTCGAAGTTGAAGTTGAATGTGGATTTGGAATTGAGTTGGAGTTGGGGTGATGGGGTCGGATAGGATGAGATGGGGATGTGATAACCTAGTTCTTTTCTTTTCTTTTCTTTTCTTTTCTTTTCTTTTCTTTTCTTTTCTTTTCTTTTCTTTTCTTTTCGTTTTGTCCTTTTTGTCCTTTTTGTCTTAATTTTTGAAGTTGCGTTGCGTTGTGTTGTTGTGTCGTCTTGGTGTTGGGGGCTGTACTTGAGGATTTGTCCTGGATTAAAGAAGATCGAGATACCATTTCATGCTTTTTTTTTTTTTTGCATAGTAAGAATAACTACAATACAGCCCTGCTCTTCTCTCCGCTCAGCTCTCTCTTCTCGTCTTTACTGCTGGCCTTCACCCACCTCACCCAATCATATCCCGACCGTTGTTTCGAGGCTGCACCACCACCACGATATAGACTGATGCTTCTACTCACTCACTCACACGAAAACTACACACAATGGCAACTTATGCGGAGCAGACTCAACCTTGAACCCGAAAAACAAACCGTACATTATTATACTAGCTATCCTATCCTATCCTCGCCCCCGGTCCACACAGCACATGTGACACCTTTCCCCGTCCAAGATCAGTCCAACACCCCTCCAACACCCACTACGACGAAAAGAAGAACTTAACCGCTCAAGACTCACATATTCGCTGAAGGAAGATAAGGAAGAAAACTCTAATCATCATTAATCCCAAGAACTCGAAAGATAGGTATAAAAAAAGGAAAGAATAGAAAAATATGAGATAAAACCGCTACAAACTAAACTAACAAACAGGGTATCCAGTTATAGCAAGGGCGCTACGAAGGTGGTACACACACACACTCTCTCTCCTTCAGCTCTCTCATCTCGCTCTCATCTTGAATTCGAAACTGCATTCCGCGCTCTCACCAAAAAACCGCTAGAGAAACAAGAAAAGAAAACAGACAAATTTCGCTCTCGATTCGATTCCGCTTTCAAAAACACACAAAGAGAAATATGAACAAAAACTGAAAAACAAAACGGAAAACGCCCCAGAACCCCAGTTTGTGTGTGCTGGACATTTGCCCGCCCCCCCACCCCTCAAGATGGACTTTTCAAGTTGAACGGTTGGTTGTTAGTTGGCTGGCTCACTGCTTCGGTTTAGGTTGCTGAATTATGTGTAATATGTGCGTCGGTGTCGGTGGCTGTATATAATAAATCCAAAGGAGTAAGAGTAGAAGGAAAATAATCGTGATATTTCGTTGAGATCTTTTTTCTTCGCGGGGGATATATATCGCCAGCGTGAATTATTATTGGAACTGTCTTGGCTGTTGATGTTCCGCAAAATTATATTGTTGGCTCATCCGGTTGGATCCGTGGTATGTGCTGGATCCGTAGTCGCTGCTAGGGCCCGGGTGGTCGTAGATGGTGGTTCGGCGGTCTTCCTCGGCGAGAAGGTGTTCTTTGACTTCCCAGACGTTGGTTTTTGTGCCGACGCTGAACTCGAGATCTTCCTTGGTGATGGAGTCCCAGTACTATTTGCCGTTGGTTAGTTTTATGCGCTAAATAAAGTTTGGTGCCTGATGGCTCACCTTGTACACCATCATGACGCCCAAAAGGTTGCAGATGCTGGCAAAGAAGATGCCGTCCAAGAAGTGGAACACCTGCTCGCAGATCTTGGTGCTGAAACAATACATGACGACCTGGCCTCCAATGAAGAAGATAACGCCGAATGCAATATCACCAAGAGGCCACCGTTGATCCAATGTTCCAACCACCAGTAGAATTTGGCAGACAACATAGATGAAAAGAAACAGCGCGTTGACGATGTAAAGGAGGACGAATAGCGCTGTCGTCTTGGTAGGACCCAGTCCAGCCCATCCTTGGAATGTTCCGAGCGCAACGCCGCCAGTAATCAGGAACATAACAATGGTAATTGACCGCAGCAGCCAAACTGACAGTGTAGTTCCATCCTCGTAAACTTGGAAGCCGATGAAGCCGTTGATTAAGAGACAGGTGCAGACCGCTGACGTTAAACCGGACTGAGCGGCGACAAAGTAGGCGTACGCGGTGGAGCCTATTGGGATAACGCCAGAATCGAGGCAAAGCGAGAGAACCGTGAGGACCATGAAGAGGTAAAAAAACGTTGTAATCTCCTTTCGCCCTATCAAAACGTCAACACTCCCTCGTCTTTGTTACGCAATTGTCCCCAAACATACCGACAGCCGTGAACTTTGATCGCACGTGAAAAATCATGATCAAACACATAATCAGAGCACCGATATGAACGAATCCGCTTGCGGCCTGAAAGATGATGGTGTTCGCAGCTTCAATCGTACGGGAGTAGCACACGGGCTCGATGCCGACATTTCCGATGCCGTCGTACGGGCCGACCAGCGCGCATAATGGCAGGCCGACTGTTTCGCATATGGATTCAAAGCTGCCGAAGGTCATGGTGAGCCGTCGAGGTATCGCGAACGAGAGACGTGGGTTGGAGGGCGATCAGCGGCGGTTGGAGATGCGCAGGCAGGCTCTCCTGAGAGTCGGGAAATACGAGCGCCTTCGCCAAGCCCGTGCTACTGGTGCACCACGGGATGAGGCCCAGGAACAAAGAGAGCGTTGAGGAGAACTGGGGCCGTAACAAAGGGTGGAGAGGAGGAGGAGGAGGTAGGTGGAGAAGGCTATTACGGTTTTTGGATGTAGCCGAGCAAGATCTGAGGTTGTGGAGGATAGCGAGAGGCGGGGTTGACGGTGATTTGGGAAGATTGGACTGAGCCTTGATAGAGGGCTATTTTGGGAACGCGTTGCCATTCCAACGCCTGCATTGGTCAGATGGTTCCTGCATCACTCGCTCTATTGTATAATTTCAGATTCTCATTCTCATTGAAGGCTCATTCCTTCAACTAACCACAATACTGGTTATGGTTTCAACATACAGACTACTACAGGAGAACCTCGAAATCCTACATCGAAGATGTGGTGTTCAGTTGTTCGTCCCAATATGCCTTCATATGTGATCATATGGTTTTGGAAACCCACTGATCACCATGGAGCTGGTCTAGTTGGGTTCATCCGTGGATTCAGATGCCATGAGGAGACATACGATAGTAGTTGTGTTGGAGCACTAGAATCTAGTGGGTTTCAAGAGGAAAATACATTTGATATTGTTCTCCCCGCCTGCCATTCACTCGAAGTACGATTCATGGCCCCAATCCTAGTTCTAGTCTTCAATCCCATTCAACCTCCCTTGATTTCTCCCCGCAAGCCTCCGAAAATACACACATTTAAATGAACATGATGATAACCACTAACAAACATGGGGATCCCCCGACGACTGAAATAGCAAAGACCTTACATGTTGGGCAGATAATAGCAGAGTACAGTTACCGCTACAGTGGTGACGACGACGGGGACATAGGGGGACAGGCATGAACATTTGAAAACAACACAAGTTGTAGACGCTTCATCAGTTCGCGCGGTTTATATGCATGTATATTGGGGAGAGGGATTGCATGAGTAAAAACCCGAGGGACCCAAACGAACACAGAATCATATGGCTGATGAAGATGGGGATCAGAAGGGGGGCTCGTGGTAGGGGAGAGGAGACACAAAAGAAGACTTATCCAACCGCAAAAACTGACCAACACACAAAGAAGACCCAATACAAAACGGGGAGACATAGAGAGAGTTCGATGTAGAAAAAGAACACCAAACAAAAGAAGAAAAATCAATCAATCAATGCATAAAAAAGACAGAGAATACTCAGAAAGACCCGACTTTTGGACACCATTTTTGCCGCGTCCCCCAACCGTACTAACATTTTTCGAATCCAGTTTTTTCCTCCCTGGCTGAAGCATCGAATCTTTCTTTTTCAAAAAGGCTCCCCTTTCCACTTTACTTCTCGCAATCGAGTGATGGTGTCATACCACGTGGCATGTCAGGCGTTGCACGTTTCTGAGTTCGGTTCATCAACACATGGAGCGCCATGACATCGTCGCGATTGCTTGCATCTATGTGGCTTAGTAGCGGCCGCCACGCTTCTTTCCGATCTTGACCGTGGACCAGCCTTCATCTTCCTGGGCAGCCTGCTCGGGCTGAGCTTCTTGTTGCTGCTGCTGCTGAGACTGTTGCCGAACTGGTTGTTGACGTGGTGGCCTGGCGTCCCGGGGAGTAGCAGCGGGACGAGACCGCCAGTTATCCGGCACGCGAGGACGTTCCGGCTGTCTGGCCTCACGAGGCTCCTTTGACACCCGGCCAGAAGCTTCCTTTCCTTCTTCCTCAACTGACCCAGGAGGGCCAGATCCACGGCGGAGGACCTCAACCTTCTCTACAGCTGGCGCGGCAGCTTCGGTAGCCTTTGCTTCAGCCTCTTCAGCAGCCTTCTTCTCGGCAGCAAGTCTTTTCTCCTCGCGGGCCTTCTCTTCAGCAGCCTTTCTCTCAGCAGCGAGCGCAGCACGCTTCTCCTCAACTTCCTTCTCTCTCTTCAGGGTATCGATTGGCCGAGCGGCGCCGAATGGGTTCGGCTTCTCGCCGGAGATGGGAGCGGCAGTGGTGGCGCTATCAACGGGGACCTCGGAACGCTTCTTGAGTTCCAATTTTGGCCGTGTATGCGCAACCGTTGGAGATGTAGGCGTGCTGCGTTGAGGAGGGGTAGAACGACGCCATTGGTCAGCGGTCTCGGCGGCGGAGGGCTGACGTTCGACCTGGGGACGTTCACGGAATCCCCCACGAGTACCCTCTGCATCAGGTGCAGGAGAACGGCGACGGAATTCCCGATCACCACCAAACGTACGTCCAGGGCGCTCGCTGGTAGGGGAGGTAGGTGGAAGAGGGGAGAGAGGTCCCTTGCGTTCCCATGAACCCATATCACGGACCCTACTTTCGCCTTCACGATCCATGTATCGGCGACCGCCCTCTTCTCGATCGCTACGGTGCGAATCAGATCGTTCATATCCACTGCCGCGACGGTTATTGGTGGGAAGGTCGGGAAGTGGTCCTCCACGGCGCCATTCGCTCTGGAACCGGGCATCTTCACGCTCCTTGGCTATATAAAAGCGTCAGCATAAAGCCTCGTTCATGCCGTATGGTTTGTAACGTACGTGGTTCCGCAACGTTTACACGAACATTGCGTCCAGCGAGCTGACCACCATTCATGTCCAAAGCCTTGAGGAGTCCATCCTTGGTGGCGAACTCAACGTATCCAAATCCCTTGGGGCGGTCCTGCTCACGGTCGCGGACGAGGCGGACATTGGAGACTTCACATCCAACAAAAAAGTCCTCAATTTCGGCTTCAGTGATTTCGAAAGTCAGGTTGCCAATGTGGGCGGTGAACGGGGGCTTGTCAGGGACCGGGAGCTGGGGGCGTCCGGAAGTATAACCTTCATCGGTATCTATGTGTTCTGGTGAGTATACCATACTTCTGTGCCAGATGATGCTCTTACTGCGAGAATAACCCGCATAGCGGTCGGTGGGGGCGGTGCTCGACGGAGCATTGTATTCGCGGCGCTGGTAGGTGGAACCTCCTGCATCAAATGTCAATGCTGCCGTGGGTTTGATGGGGGAGTTTGTAGGGACAAACCAGCAGCTGGAAACAAGGTTAGCCTTTGCCAATGAAGAGGTGTACTTTCGTGGGTTACTTACGCACGGCGGGCAGATCCTCCATTTCATCGGCCCAAGAGCTGGGTCCCAGGGCTGTCCCGGAGTTAGCGTGCTGCAATTGTCCACCCAAATGCACTATAAAATGGCCATGACGCCAAATGGACTGGACTCGACATACATTCGTCCGTCAAGAACGACCCGAGGGACATTTTTTGTCCTTTCTTAGGGGGCGCTGGAACAAAGTCAGTATCTGTCGCGATTCGGCAGCGGTTGTGACTGCTCGGTGGGGTGTGGGGGAGAGCGCAACAGACCCATGATTGCGAAAGCAGCGAACGCGCCTAGATCTAAAGCGCGTTTGCTGGGAGTAGAGTGCTGAAGACGGAGAACTTCAGCAGGACGGGTGGCGAGGGTGGGTGGGTGGTGGTTTTAGTGGAGCGGATATGGGGGGCGGATGGTGCTTTGGTGTGTGGATGGCGGGGCGGAAGCGGTCAGCGATGAGGTGGGGAGGAACAGGACTTGCTGTAAATTTACTGCCCTGGGCTTGGCATCCGCCGGAACGAGCGATAGATAGACAGCAACTGTGTGCATCATACACCCCGCACTCGTCTCTCAGAGCACTCAGTACTGGCACCTCGCCCACCATGGCTTCCAACGATCCTCCTCCTCCACCACCCTTAACGCCTCCCCCTCCGCCGCCGATTCTGGTTCCGGCTCTGAAGGTCGGCGTCGCTACCGGTCCGTTGTCCGCCTCCGACGCCTGCGACCGCGAGACTTACTCGGACCCGATGATGCAGGCGGCGCCGGATTCCTCCTGGGCGGCCTCATAGCTACCCTGCGGTCAAATCCCACTGTAGGGTTGTTTGCTGCAGGAACAGGACTCAACTGCTTTGCCTTGGGATCCTCGTATTGGGGTTGGGTTTCTTTTCTCAAGAATTGTTTCGACAGGGCGACTGACCACAGAACAGCTATCCGGGCGACCATGATGAGGGTCTACCAGGACCCCCAGCAGGGTGTTACCGAATTCACGCCAGAGGACATGCTCCGAATCAGCGGGGCATCTGGAGCGCTCACAGGATTTACATTAGGACTTGCATTGAGTGGGTAGCCCATCCCAGCAGGATAGCTTTCGCTCATATCATCAAGGAGGCAAGTCGAACGCAATACCGGGCGCGATAGTCTGGGGCCTGGTTGGTCTTGGTGGACAATATGCCTACGACAGGGCAGATTCCCAGCGGGCAAAGCGACTGGCAGCTGGGCCATCCCAGGAAGGGCAGAACAAGGGCAGTCTTTCGGATCGGATATTCAATTCGAAATGGAGCCCTGTGAAGAAGCTGTCCAACGAGGATTACAAGAAGAGGCTCGAAGCAAGGCTACTGTCCATTGAAGCTGAGATAGCACTGACAGACGAGGAGATTGGCCACGTAAAATCACAGAGTGTCGACAGCACGTTTCCGAAGAAATGAGGAGGTAGGGGCAGTTAGCAGCGCCCTGTGGAGAAGTTGAGAAGCTAGGATTTAGGGATGAGACATGAGGGTGGAGATAGGTACAGTACATATATCAAGAAAAGGGATTGAAGCTACGGGAAATGCAATGCATACAGTATGGCGTTTTGTAAGATAGATATGGTAGTGGTTGTCACTGTCAAGAAATTCTACAATTGCTTTCAGGTAGCTTCAGAGAGCAAGAAGCACACAATTAAGCTTAACAATAATGCGCATGAATGTCAGGGTGCATCACTCACTCGTATTGTCATCTTTCTATGCCACGGCGACCACTATCTTCATTTCCACTTACCGGCGTTCTGGGCAGTATTCTATGCCCCGAGCGTCATCTTCAGGGAAGGCATGACAGAAGTGGTCCGACAGAGGAGGCATGGTCAGTGTGGTGGTGGTGTTACAGGCGACGGAACGGGTTTCGGATCCTTCTGTGCAGTAAATTGCGTGTGGCTAAACTATCCCTGGTGGCCGATCCACGAGAGCACCACCAAACCCCCGGAGAGCCCCCAACAACTCCAGCTTCCCATCACTACACTACATCTCTGCCGCTCAACAAACCTATCCATCCTTCCGCCATCGTTCTTGGCCATCTCTCTTCCTTTCCGTACCACATCAACAGCCTACCTCATTCTTTTTGCCTTCGCCCCGCTCAATCTCGAAGCGCACGGACTCCAATTTCTCGAAGCCAGAATGCAAGCTTCGAGTACCAGCAGACCCTGAGACTCCATTGGACTGTTCACGCCATCAAATCCTCTTCTCCTTGGTGAACCAGTATCACGGAAAATATTTCTCATCCTTCGCCTTTTCTCACCCTCCGTCTCCCCACTTGATCTCCCAATCGCACCCCTCTTCAGTCTCACACTCTCACCTCCGACGTCCGCCCAACATCGAGTCGAACCCCCGAATAGGAGCCGGAACGATAAATAGGAGGGGAACTCCCCCGTCCCTCTACGACCCATGGCGGGGAGCTCGGCGGTTGAAGGTGCTACTGCCTCTTACAACTACCACACTTTAGCCCTCGGGATTATCGTCCTGGTCTATTTATCGACCTTCGTTATCTTTGCGGCGATACGAATACTTACCGGAGTATCGATACAACGCGTGGGCTACCTGGCATTAAGAGGAATATATTTCAAACCCCAGCATGGAGTGAAGGTTGAGATCCGGCGGATTGGATTGACGTTTCATCGGCCGACATTTACGCAGCCAACATGGATTTCCATTGTGGTCGACGGATCGAAAGTTACCTTGGACCTACGAGACAAGCCGGACGAGGATGCAGGAGATGGAATATCGAGCCCGGATGAACCTGGAACCCCGATGGCTAGGAGCCGGAGTAACAGTAAGCAAAAGAGTCAGTTGCGGGGGCGCACGAAGGGGTCCGATGCTGAAAATACCGCGGAAAAGAAAGACAGCAAGCTGGTGGAAGCGGTATTAAAGTCGAAGGAGGCACTAAAGCAGGTCCACAAATGGATTAGGTGGATTAAGCTTGTGGACGTGGTTGTTTCCAATACAACAATGGCAGTCACCAATGTTGGGAGTGTTCAGGTTGGGTCAGTAACCATGTTGGCAGATACCCGGAGAAAGGGAGGAGATCGGAATCAGATGTTTGATCACTGTACACCCCTGAAAGAAGGGCAGTTTCCAGTGGAATGGCACATTGTCACAAAAAACATCTTATTATTCACCCCTGGGACCAAAGATCCAACTGAACTTCTGGACTATGCAAGTGTGACCATCTATGGTGTGATGGAGGAGCAGTTCAGGGGGATCAGAGATTTGGCCATGTCAGCCAAAGCTGGTCGGATCGATATACCATGTGACCCACTCCTGGATGCCCAACAACGATTGAAAGCGCTTCGGAAAGAGAAGATTCGGAGGAAGACAAACAAACACAGAGATCTCGGAATATCCCTCAGCACAGTTATGGAAGAAATGTCACTTCCTGGAAGCCGTACGGAAAGAATGGCGGAGGCTGTTATGGAGAGCAAAGAGATCCTCAACAGTCTTATTCGCGGTATCAAAGAGATCCAGTTTGCTGTGGGATATCTGGTGATATCCAAGGCTGTTTCCCGCATAAAACCGACAGGAAAACCGCTACGCGTTCTGATGAGCATGAAAGAATTTGGAATGGACGTCCACCGGTTGGATCAAAAGAGCCCTGCCCACCGAATGTTCGAAGTCTCGAATACTCAATTTAATGCACTGCTAACGACGTGTAGGTACTTCTCTGTGAAAGATGTTGCTCATCAAGCCCTCCTGGCAGCAATATCTATCTCCGTCAGCGTGGATGATGGTGCCCGACAAGACAAGTTGGTGTATATCCCGATGGTTACGATGACAAGCCGAACAACTCTTCTGTCCAAAGTTATCGAGATTGTCGAGAAATCAGAGTTAAACCGCAATTCCAATGTCCTTTTCGCCAACATGGTTGTTACTTCACCATCCATCGACCTCGAACCTCGCCATCTTCCTATTGTGATTGCACTCTTCAAGTCTAAGCCGAAGCGGCATGGGAATACGTCCGAAAAGAGAGCACACCTTATGTCGCGTTTTCTACCAAAAGCGAACATCAAGTTCTCCATTCAAGAACCAGTTATTCGAATTCTGCTTCCACCAACCGAGCCAGAGTTCAAAAGAACAGATGGCATGGATATGCTCATTTCCGCTTCTTCGTCTGTGTCGTTAGATCTCGAATCTTTTCATGAGGCCGAAGGTCAAGCGCATTACTCCCTTTCGAGTACGTTCCGGATCATCAACCACCTCCTTTATTATCGTGCAGCGTCCGGTATCCTTCACGACCTTATGCGTAGTGAAACTTTGGATCTAAAACTACAGTTGAATGCCACACCAGAAGTTCAGGTTGTTGCCAACGCAAATCTCAACACTTTCACTCTACGACTTGTCCGCCCCGAAATAGTGCAAGGCCTTAAACAGATGATTACCCAATTCAAGCGAAAATCGGAGCCCGATAAGATGAGGTACCCGGAATCAAAGGACGCTCGGAATTTTCTCCGGCAGCTACCTTTGTGGCTTGATCATTTCAAGGTAGAATGTAACGATATTACGATAGAGGTGGCAGGGATCGACGAAGAGGTATCGGGCGCCACGCTGGGAGTAGCCTTACAGATGGATGAATGGTCTATCAACTATATGGGCAAAAAGAACGACATGGATCCGAAACCCACTCCATTGAGACGGAGAGTTGCTTCCCGAACAGTATCCATTGAGGACATAAGACCGAAGGAGCCGCCTATACCCGTCAGCAAGAGTCCAACCGATGGACGAAGTTTGAAATTCAACTTTCGTGGCGTTCATTCCTTCATTGTTGAATCTGAGGAATCGTGGGAAAATGATGCTTTCATCTCACTTCCACATATTGACTTCTCTCTCCACACTGGAAGCGACTTGGAAGGCCCTATGTTGCATTTCGGATCGTCGATTAAATCTATCTTCCTACACTACTCTATGTACAGACATCACTGTGTTCTGGTAGCCGCAAAAGTCCTGAAGGAGACATTTGGTGGTTCTTCAGCCCCAGAAACAGCTTTGCCTACATCTCCGAATACGCTCGATGTTGGGGTTTGGGGAGACATGGATCTTGTTGAAAGTCCCATTAGTACGGCGCTAGAGTTCCGTCACGTGGATGTCAAGATTACCCACATCAAGATAAAGGCCAGTTTTCCAGACGACCCACCGCTTATGATGGAGCTACATGGAGTGGATGCTGGGCGCCATCGATGGGGGTTCCCCTTCTTCAAGTCCAAGTACTTCCGTCTATATGTTGAGTCGCCGAAGATGAGGAACTGTTGGGCAAGGATGGTCAGCATTCGTCAACTCAGAGTCGACATGCGAGAAATGAGGAGGAAAAATGATGGTAACAGTGTCGAGGAGAAATCGCTTGATCTCACGGCAGATGCTATTAGAGTCGCGGTACCGCACCAAGTTACCGTGTATCATATCACCGACAACATCGTTAATACCGTCAAGGCATCTGAGCAGATGCATCACCGCTTCAATACAGGTACCAACGAGTACATCGTCGAGAAGGGGCCTGAAGGTCCGAAACATGTACCGCGAATGACACTGCGAACTCGTGCCTTGCTACTAGAACTGGAAGATGACCCCTTTGAGACCAAGTTAGGATTAATTTATCGGGTCGGTTTGGTAGAGCAGAAAAAGCGGCTTGCTCGACTCGCGGCTTTTGATGCGAAGGTGAAGAAAATGGAAGAATCACAGTCTCGTCGATCTTGGGAAACCACACGTACCAGCGCACTGGCACACGAGCCGGCACCACCTCCCAAACCCAGGCGGATGCGTACATGGCGTTCGGAGCATCCTAACCGCGATCCGAATCGAACAGAAGACCCCGACGGGAAATCGAAATGGAAACACATGCGTCGCCGCTCCGGAGGTGTTGGCATGCGATACAACCCGGAAAATGCCTATGAGCCTTCCAATGCTGCGGCGATTGGTATTGACGACGCATGGGAACGACTTATGGAACACGAATCGTCTGCATGGATTAAAAGGATACAATCAGCAACGGAAAAGCTTCGAGCCCGGTCAGCACACACCAGAGAAGCGTTTTGGGGTGAAGACGATATGCCCGCCGATGAAGATGATGAAGATGAAATTGTGGCTCTTCCACAGCGACCATCACTAATGGCCGCTTACTTCAATGATGCTCAAATTGTGGTTGATAAGCCTTCGTTCCCTCTTCAACAGCTTCCAAAATTTCTGCACAGGGTTGGTAAGGGATTGCCAGAGGACACCTTGTTCGCGTTGTTGATTCCTTTGAACATCAAAATCAACTTCGGCGAGGGCAAAGTTCTGCTACGTGACTATCCACTACCTTTCATCCATGTTCCGCCAATGAGGGTAGGCCAGTCGTCTCGGCTACATTCATGGTCTTTGGAATCGGATTTCGTCATTGCAGAGGAGTTCAGAGGACCAGAATGTCTGCGGGAAAAGAATGTCTGCGTTGTACCCGCAACGAAAGACGGCCCGGGCCTGGCGGTTAACGTTAAGCGCACTGTTTCTGCTGTCAAGTCGTACTCAGATATCAAAGTCGCTATTAACACCTCCTATGCGACAAGGATTACCTGGTGCATGTCATACCAACCGGCAATTCAAGATATGATGATGGCATTCGAGACCTTGACAAAGCCGCATGTAGATCCAAGCGAACGTGTCGGATTTTGGGATAAAATTCGACTAGTTTTCCATTCGATGTTAAGTTTATCCTGGAACGGAGACGGTGATGTGCATCTATTCTTGAAGGGTAATCACACGCTACTACATTAGAAAGATTTTGAACTGACGGTGTTTAGGTTCGCGAGATCCGTACAAGATCACCGGAGAAGGTACTGGATTTGCCATGTGTTGGAGAGGAAACGTGAACTGGAATCTCGGAAGGGATCCGTCCCCGGAAAAGGGTATACAAGTGGAGAGTGGAGAATTTCTACTTGCCGTTCCGGATTTTACGCGATATGCTGCGGAAGAGTTGGATTCTGGATCGGTGCCCGATTCTAAGAGTTTTCTTAGCGCGAACTCGATTAGTAACGGAGCGTTGTTTAAAAAGATTATCATGAAGTTATCGGGGAAGATTCATTGGCTGGTGGGGCTCATGTTCGAGCAGGAGCTCACGACTGAGGAGGATTGGAAGTTGAGGAAGCGATCATTCGAATTCAAGCCTCATTACGAGGTGACATTGCGGGCGCCAGAGCATGCGAAAGCTCCGCCTGGCGAGGTTTGTTACCCTTTGATACTGCCAGATTCAGCTGAGAGACTAACGGACTAAAGGTGTATGACGCGTTTCGAGGATTCAGAAGCCATCACCTTCATCTTTCTCTGGCAATTATCGCACCAGCAGATCGCGAATGGAGATCATCGGCGACCTCTCCTAGCCCATCAAAGAGCTACAATACGATTCATCTTACGCCTCGTTTTTTCACTCACTTCTACGCCTGGTGGGATTTGTTCTCAGGCCCATTATCACTACCCGTCAGACAAGGAGACTTGTGGCCTGGTCTGGAGAAGTCAAGCAAGAAGTTGGGCCACCATCTGGCCACAATAAAGTATAAACTTTGCCTAGCTCCTTTGTTTATCAGTCACATCTACAAGCACTCTGATCGAGATGAAGATGGGCATGAGATCACCGCTGCTACCGGATTGAAAGCCAAGCTGGAGTCCTTCACATTGGATATGCATCAACGACGGGAAGAAGTTTTGACAACTGCAAAGAGCAGCAGTGTTCCCAACAGTGTCATCACACCGAATGTTACACCTCCCCAAATCATCACCACGACAACCATGCGACTAAACGAAGCCGAATTGGACTTTCACAATGCCGACATCCGCGCTGTTTCTGCCATCATCGACAAGCTTTCTCTCGAGGACCGGATTAGTCGATCAGCCACAATTTCCCCAGACAACTTCTCTGACGAGTTTCATCTGAGCGATGATATCGAAGTCCATGCCGTAGTTGAGGGTGATCGAGATATGAAATGGGTTGACATGGATGACTTTGTGGAAATTGACTGGATGCTCCCGAAGGGTAGACCTCCTCGAGTGAAGATCTTACCGTTGGCCTTCACGCCTAGGTTTACTTACTTCCGGCAAACGGAGCACGCAGATCCCGAGGCACCTGGTTCGGTAAGCTCCTTTGGGCACGAACCAACACATAG
This sequence comes from Ascodesmis nigricans, assembly GCA_004786065.1. Taxonomy (NCBI): domain Eukaryota; kingdom Fungi; phylum Ascomycota; class Pezizomycetes; order Pezizales; family Ascodesmidaceae; genus Ascodesmis; species Ascodesmis nigricans. Next base: position 247,074 of record ML220124.1, read on the forward strand.
TTGTATTATCTCTCAAGACAAAGACCCTCGGGAGATTCAGTGCGCCCTGGTCCAGGCTCGTCTTGAGAGGGTAAACCAGCAGATGAGCAGAAATAGGGAGGCTCTTGCACGTTTGTCGGAACGCACGAAAGCGAACCCAGATCAAGATGCGAAGAGGGAATCACAAATCCTAATGGATCAGAGTTCTATTCTTTATGACAAGCTCAAGTTCCTGCAGAATATGCTCCGCCAGATATCCAGCAAACTAGATGATAAGAATGGGATGAGCAGACCTGGTACCGCCAACAGTGGCGACTCCAGTAATAGTGAAGGAGACCGGCTATTTGACCACGACGACTCCGCGCCATTGGACTACTCCAGCGATTTTGATAACCGGTTCATCGTCCACAATATGCAAGCAAAATGGAACAATTCTCTAAGGAATGTCATTTTCAAATACATTCATCAGGTCAATCAAAGACGCGGTTTCGTTTACTACATGTCCAGGAGAGCTGTGAAGTTCATCCTCGACCTTATAGAAGAGCAGAAACTTTCAGGACAGGAACAGGCATCAGGTTATACAGAATGGGCATCCACTCCGAGTAGCGCTGACACTGAAGATCCTATCATTACAGAGCGGATTCAGAAGTTGCTCGACGATGAAATCAAGGTGGCTGTTGCAGACGATAATTCGCCACCTGGCTCATCAGGCGGTATGAGCACCGGACCACGAGCTACAGATGATCTTGCGGGCGATCTCGCAAAAGAATATGTTCCGCAGAACAGTTATCACGTCCGACTAATCGCCCCTCAGATCCAGCTGCAGAGCGAGAAGAACGAAGGATCAGCAGTGCTTGTTGTCGCTCAGGGCATGCAGCTGAAGATAGTATCGGTCATGGATCGCGAACGTATCGGTGACGATGTCAGCGGACTTGTTCAGCGGCGTTTTGCTCTCAATCTCGAAAATACGCAATTTTTCGTATCGCGCCATCAGGACTTTTCACACCAATCGATGTACTTGCATTCCGCTAATCGGTACGGGGCTGGACATAACTCGAGCTGGCCACCTTGGGTCCCTCTCGAAAGCATGTTCGACTTCCGGAATAATCCAGTCGGGTTCTCAAGAGTGGTTGAGCGTACGTCGGCAACATTGCGGTATGAGAAACACAACTCTCTGCGGTTAAAGTATGGTGACCGGGTTAGCGAGCTTCAAGGCAGTCCTTCGGCCACAAAAAACAGTCCAATTGATACGGAGCGCCCCGTGGACACAGTATCTGTTGATTTCCCTAGGGTGGAAGCATCCTGTGATTCATCCCAATATTTTGCAATGTATATCATCGTCCTGGATTTGCTCCTCTATACCGACCCGGCGGAGAAGTCTCGAAATGAGATGTTGGAAAAGATTATGTTGGCTTCGGATTTCACTGATCTAACGGGTGCTTCGGAAATGGTGGAGAGACTTCAGGGCCGAATCCATCAGCTTGAGGAAATCAAGGAGTATTTTGAGATGAATCAGAAGACCTTGGATCTAGAAGGATGGAAGAGTTCCGAGACAGTGGATCAGGATCTGGCGCGCTATGAGGATGAGCTGTTTTTCTTGATGAATGCGATCACGAGAGCGCAACGGAAACTGGATGAGCGTGTTCCAAAATCCAGCACGATCCTCAAATGGTACCTCACAGCTTCCGAAATTGTCTGGCATCTGCTGTGCGAGCAGGTCAACAACAAACGCGATTCATTAATGGATATCTCACTCAATAAGGCGTTTTACAAGCGATCTGATAACCAGGATGGGAGCAATTCGAATGAAGTTGAGGTTCAACATATAAAGGGATACAATCTTCTTCCGGAATCTGTGTATCCGGAAATGATCACGGCATACTTCCGCGATGATCAGAGCTACGTCGATTTCGGTAATGCCAACATGTTGCGGGTGTCATGGAACATGCTAGACTCCGTTGGTGGAATCCCAATCGTGGAGAGCTTTGAGGTCAATGTTCACCCCATGAAAGTGCAGTTAGAGAGAGATGTCGGTGAAAGGATCTTTGAGTATATCTTCCCTGGGGTCCGCAACAAGTCGGGCGAAAACAATGGTTTCTCGCCGTTCATGGTCAACTCAATGAAGCCCATCGTAGACACAACAGAAGAACAATCGGCGCCGGATTTCCCGGTCTTACACACTCCCATGGACGAAAGCGAATCGGAAACCAGCAGACATTCATCGGAGATTGATTATCGATTAAGGCCGACGCTGTCATTGACTCCGGGAGATCGTCCTTCAATCAACCCCCTTCCGCCTCGCCCAAACACGGCTCATTCTTCGGCTTCGTTCTTCGCCAGCAGCTCCAGGTCCATTGTGGAACGATACAACGCGGATGGTTCCGGTTCAAGGACGGTTATGGCTGAAACTATCAGCGCTTCGACCACAACGCGAAAGTCTCTGGAGAGCAGGCCCCCACTGGCTGGCCGCAGCAAGAGCACAACATTGTTTGCTCGCCCCCAAGGTCATCATGGGAAGCAGCCATCGGATGATCTTTCCCAGATGATGTCGCGAGCATCAAATTACATGATGTTGTCGTACATCAAAATCGTTGGAGTGACGTTGTGTCTCAGTTATAAGGTGAGCTTTCCCATAATTCGATGATGCCAACAGGATATATATTGATTATCGCAGGGTCGCGGCGAATCAAACCTCGAAGACATCCATGAATTTGTCTTCCGCCTTCCAGACCTAGAGTACCGCAACAAATGCTGGTCAAATTACGATCTCGCCATGCATCTCAAGAAAGACGTTATCCGAGCGCTCATTTCTCACACTGGAGCCATTCTTCAGAACAAACTGACCAACCATCGCCCATCCCGCCAAACGCAAAATCAACAAAAGAAAAAATCTCGGCTGGGGAACTTAGGGAACAAAGATCAGAGCAGCAATAGCCTTACGGTCCACCCAAATAACAGTGGCGGGAGCTCCAGTTCTAGCCTCTTCAACTTCCGGATAACTGGAACTCCTAATTCGGCGAATGGATCCCTGACACCTAACAATGATATTCGTGAGACGCGCTCTCCCAATGCTAGTGATGATTCCTTCAAATCATTCAACCGGCCGGAACCGACTACAACACTTCCTACGAGAGACATCAATAACGTCTCGCGAGCATCCGACCGATCATCAACGTCCAGCCGCCTTGGTATCGCTGGCCTCGACTTGATGGGTCAGCATGATTTCAACACAGGATACAGCGCCTTTATCACGAGCGATGCGAATCGAAACACAAACTCAAATGCATCAAGCGGCGTTGAGAGGTTTCAATCTGCCATGGGAAGACTAGCGGGATTCGGGACCCAGGCGAGGGTAGTAAAAGATAATGGAAAAGAGGCCATGAGGCCGCATACAGCGAACCCAGCGGGTGGCGCGGGGGAGCCTAGGCTTGGAAGCTCCAGCTCAGGGGAGGGAGGGGAGGCGAGCGGCGCTGGGAGTAGTGTGGATCATGGTGAGAAGAAGAAGAAACCAGCAGGAGCAATGTTAAAAAAGGTTTTTGGTGGAGGTAGTGGGAACTGAGAGCGCGAATTGGGATAGACGGCTTCAACAGCTTTGGTTCTGGTTCTGGTTTAGGGTATTTATTGCGGTATTTTGTTTTAATGATCTTTTGTGTTGCCTTGCCCCTTGGCTTTCGTTCTTTTTTGATTCTTTCTTTCTAACTACCCAAGCGCTCTTTTCTTCTTCGTTTTAAGCTGTGGATCCTTGTTGTTTTTATGGATTGAGGGATTGGGTCACGTTATGTTAACTAGACGGATATCGTTTGTGTTGCTTCTGTGGACTTTTGTTGCGCTTGTACAGATCACACATGTGACCCGCACCGTCTCTTCTGCTTGGTCATGGTCTTGGTCTTGTATTTGGCGTTGATAGTAGAAACAGGGTCATTGGGTATATACGGTTAACTGTGTTATATACAGGCTGTATCTTGCGTTTGTTAATCGAATGAGGCTACGCTTTCCCGCTCAAGGCTCCTACAAGAGCTCGCATTCAAGCTGTGACGTTTTGGGGAGCCCGGTGGTGTTTAAGACCAGAGACGGTGGAATTCATGCGCATGAAGGCGACCTTGGTGGGATTTATAGTGTTGAAGAACGTGGGAAGAAAGTGGGACCCAAATAGTTGAAACATCAGAAGTGTGATGCATAGCGGCACAGAAGGCATTGAAAAGGAAGATGAGAGAAAGGCGGATGCTTCTGGCCTCTAAGCCTTGGCTTTAAAACCGTGCAAGTGGTATTCTTCGAAACATGCCGGTGATTTGTTCCCAAAAATCTCGGGCTTTAAAGTTGCTACGTGACGGTCTTAGGAGAAGGTGACCGCTATATATCAGGAATTGTTTTCTCCACCGCTACACTACGTATGCAGTAACTGTGGCACTTTCCCTCTTCCGGCTACTGAGGCGTGGATATAAAACCGTGGTGATCGGCGGATAACAGAGTTCCTTCTGGTTGGTTTCTAGCGTCATCGAGTATCACTGCATACATCTGTCATTATCGACTTTATCATTCTTCTTCGTCTGCGCGTTAATATTCATTCAGAACCCGTAAAGCTCGCATAAACACCAATAAGCACAGATGATACAGTTTTCGCTCCTCTTTCTCGTCTCCACACTCCTCACAATAATCCCCATCATCAACAGCATCGCCCTCCCAGCACCCCAAGCAGCGGAACCCGGTGAGGAGTATCTCTACCCCTACCCCAACATGCTCAAATGCAACAGTCCCACCGGAAACGCAGCGATTCCGTAAGTCCCTTCTTCTCCTCCTCCCCCTTTTCCATCAGCCAGATTATCTGATATCACTAATAGCCTCGAAGCGGCAGAAAAAGCCGCAAGAGCGTTTTGCGATAAATGGGCGCCCGCGCCGACGTTGGTGCCCGCGAATGATGGCACGATGAAGTTGGTTATGAAACATGATATATATTGGGTTACGAGGTGTAAACCGGTGATTGAGGAGTTGGCGGAGAACTGGTATGGGAATGTAAGTGTTGATGGATGATGTCTCGAGGGTGGTTGAGGGTGAGGCTGACGGGAGAAAAGAGTACAAATCGGCAGAAAGGGCATATCAAAAGTAAGTGATCGTATGAGCGATGTGGGATGAAACGCTGACGAGAGTGACGCAGTATCGCTGGTGAATGATTTTGCACCATTTGATTGGGAGATCGTAAGAGGAGAGTGAGTAATCTTTCTTTCGTTTTCAATCCTTTTTGGGGTTTGTGGTTTGAATGGAAATGGGCTAATAAACTACAGGTGCTACCATATGACGTTCGCAATGATCCATGGATGCTTGTCAGGGAGTAATCCAGAAGCGACGGTGGGCGGGATGTATTATCCGGCAATGCCGCCATATGAGGCAGCGGCTTTTGGGTCCAGGACAATGGAGTTGGAAGTTGTGACGTGCCGGAATAATAAGTGTTGACGAATGGAGGTGAGATAGGAGTTTCAGGATAAGAGAGCATTATCAACAGGGCGGAATGGGTAGATTGTATGTACATGTTCGGTTGGGCTCTTCGGGTGAGTGCTGGTGATATGTTGGGTGTGTTATATGTGGGGGAAGAAGACCTTAAATGATAAAGCCATGTAACCCCACAAGTTCATATAGATGTACGATCTCGGTAATCTGGGTACATTTCGACATGGAGCGCTTTATTCTTCCCAACACAACGGGATAGCCAATCAAGAGCGGTAACTGGTATTCCTCAACGCCAAGTGCTCGCTTGCAATGTGAAGAGCTGAAATGGCGGTAAGGCTGCACAATCACCACCACGGTTCCGGTTTGATGATTATCAATAGGGGTGCCATCAACCCCATGGGTCATTTTGGTATAAAATTGTTTCCGCTCCACTATCGTTCAACTACACATGGCCAAGGGCAAACTATGTCCGGATATCCGGCTCTATAACCACAGAATTCTTCTTCTATCATAGAAAAAAAATATTGCCATTCCCATTGGCTATTGAAATAAGAGAAGTGTTCCCAACGGCTCATTGAGCAACTTGATCTTGCTTTAAGAGCCATGGAATTGATTGCGGAAAGGTTTATTCATCTAATTGGACACAATCTCCATCTCCAAGCTGGAGGTAAATAAGGCTTGCCCAGTCTACTTATGCGGACTTCCCCGCGTTACTATTATTCACAGACAGGGCCCAAACACGCAGCGTTGTGGGGTTGGAGGGTCAGACCGAGGTATCGCCAGACAGGGCCGCCGGCATTCGTTGACCGTAACCATCACGGCCCTGATGAGCAAGAACAGCACCTGCCAGTCAATCCACCCCGTCAACGTCAGCAAGAGCGCAACAGCTCATCGAAAGCCTTTTCCATCCCCCATCACATCCCTCTCCCCCAATCCATCACCACCGCTCCTCCGCTGCTCGCCGCTCTCTCATCACGTCCTCCCCACCGCCATCATCGTCGGTTGCCGTCTCTCGCGTGTTTCCCAGCCACCTTCCCACCCTCCCTCCCTCCACTCAGCACTGTCAGCTCAATCTCGGCCAAACCCCCCGGCTCACCCCCCGGCTCACCCCCAACCGACCCGGCCGACGACCGTTGTTTACAACCCGCTACCTGCCCATCCCAATTTCCACCCATTCCACGTCCACCGTCGCCGCTCCAGAGACCCATTCCATCAGGTTCGCTTCTGATAGCCCCGCTTATCGTGTCTCGATCGCCCTTTAAGTTCCGCCGTCTGTGTTGGCAGCTGTATTCGCCCCTGACCGAGACGAGCTGCACGGCATCTGGCGAACGAACGATCGTGAAAGCCACTTCTCTCAAAGGTCACCCCCGCTGACGGTTCCCCAATTCAGATTCCCATAACACCCGCCCAACATGTCGACGCGCGAAGTCATCACTAGAGAGACGAGGAACATTGTGTCCAATGCTGCTGGAGGTGCTCGGAAGTCTGGAACCGGGGGTTACCTCGAGGTGAGAGCTCTGAGGTCTGAACTTCCACGAACAGCATTGACTGACTACAATGGATAGGCTTACCTCCGCGAGCTCGTTGAAAATCCTCTGTAAGCTTCCCCCCCCAAAATTCGTCCTTCACCGATCGCGTGTCCAGCACAAGGAATAGCCGCTGACCATGTTACAGCCGCACCAAAATGTTGACTTCTGGTGCACTCTCTGCTCTTCAGGAACTTCTCGCCTCCGTTATTGCTGGCGACAAGAACCGCCATGGCAGCTACCTTACTCCTCGTGTTCCGAAGATGGCCATCTATGGCTCCCTCATCTCCGCCCCGGTCGGCCATATCCTCGTCACCGCCCTCCAAAAGATCTTCGCCAACCGTACCTCCACCAAATCCAAGATCCTCCAGATCCTTGTCTCCAACTTGGTCGTTTCCCCCATTCAAAACACTATCTATCTCGCCTGTATGGCCGTTATCGCCGGAGCGCGCACTTTCCACCAAATTCGCGCTACTGTCAAGGCCGGATTTATGCCGGTCATGAAGGTCTCCTGGTGCACTAGCCCCATTGCGCTCATCATTGCGCAGAAATTCCTTCCTCCTCAAGCCTGGGTTCCGTTCTTCAACCTTGTCGCCTTCGTCATCGGTACCTACATCAACGCATCAACCAAGAAGAAGAGGATCACTGCTATCCGGAAGAAGAAGAACGCTGCTCGCTCTTCCACCACTATTCGGGAGACCCGCACAAAGGATGGATTGACCACCGAATCATACTACGAGAAGAAGGACGAGAAGGACTATTACTCCAACAGACGGGATTAGACGAAGCCGGTGCGCACGCATAATAGGGTGATGTGGCGGAAAGATGAAATGATATGCAGCGTCCTGGTGTGATGACGTGCGGTGGATATGTGCGGAGTGAACCCAGGATTGCTTGTACGCTTATATGATTGAGCCGTGTTTTTTTTGTTCTTGGCTTTCGTTTGTTTGGATTGCGAATGTTATATCTAGTCCCGTGACAACGCGGGTCACGATGTAACAAAATGTTTGATACCGAAATTTGGAGTTGGCTGTTGGGCATGGATGTAGTGGTGAGTGCTGAAAGGCATGCGTGTAGGATTTTTGAATGATGAGATGGTGCCAACGATTGCTAAAGTCTTGTACATGATTTGAATCCATGGTGTAAGGATGTCATGTTGAAAAGGGCGATGCCGTGGCTACAGATAGTCCAAGTTGTAATGAGCTTGATATCATCCCACCAGATATTGTGCCCCAACCCAAACAGCTGGTGTCGTCCAATTCGTTTCCATGATTCAGCTGAAAATGCTACATGAATAAAAATATGTCTGTAACCGATAAACCTCAAGTTCCCAAAACCCCCAAAACGCCAAACCCCAACAGCAGCAAAGAAAACTTTTACACCCTGCAACCGGTATCTAAATCCTCCATCAACGTCTCCATAACATAGATCCTCATTTCGCCCTCTCCCAGATCATGCTTTGATATCCGCCATCCTCGCCGCCTTCTCCAACTCCTTGTGCACCTTCTCATTCTGCTCCTCCCACGCGCCCTACACACACCCATTAGCCCCTCGCCCCCAAAGTCCTCAGACATGGCGTAGTATGCTACTCACCCTCCGCCCATCAACAATCTTCGCCCTGCCTTTACTCTCCTCCACTTTCTTCTCCAACTTCCCCATCGCCGCCTCCGCCCTCTCCATAGCAGCCGCCTTCCGCTCCTTCTGCGCACGCGACAATTGCTTCCCCTTCTTCTTCTTCTTCGACACCCCTTGGTCTCCGCGGACGCCGAGGACGGCGACTTTCTCGGGGACGGTGGGTGAGACTGCGCGAGTGGAGGTTTCGGGGACAGTCGGGGGCGGTGGGGAGAGTGCGCGTCGGGACGCCCGCGAATTGGGTTTGGTACCGCGGGGTTTGGCCATGGTTGATTATTGGGAGGTGGTGGTGGGTAGGAGGATGGGTTCGTGATGGTGAAGTTGCGAGGGTGGAAAATTGTCGTGTCACGTGATTAACAGAGTGTCTTCTGGCAACTTGCACAAATATGGTCAACAGCCTACCTAGGTATCACCGCTACCGTAACACTGCTGTAAGAAACACACGTCTGGGCTTGCGTTATTTCACTAAAAGACATCCTTTTTAATTTTCACCAATCTTGATAACGAATTCAGCACATTGGCTATGAACTTGAGTTACAGTAATCCAACGTATAACCAAGCCCTCGAAGAACCGTGCCATTAACATCGGAATCAAATATTTCTACCTGTGGGGGCCGGGGGATGTGAGATGAAAGAAAGAACGAAAGTCGGCGCGTCATGATTCGGGGTGGACTCATGTATCTCGGTATTGATCGGTGGAACGAGGGTCGATGAGGATAACCTCTTTGGCAAAAGTTGGTGCGTCTCTAGTGAGCGACGTATAGACTGTTTCTAGATCATCCAACCAGAGATGCCTGATATATTTGAACATAGACAACATTCATGTATGATATGTCGAGGTAAGCCGGTAAGTACCATGTCATCTTCAACGGTTTGTGTAAGTATGTGATAATCATGCCGGCTGGTCGACTTACCAGTGACACACGCCAGGCATATGAATCATGACCCAAATCATTAGTTTTTTTTGATATCATGGATTAAAACCTTGAAAGACAAGAGAATAGCCAGTCGTAGGTAGATATCGGTACTTTAGTTTTCCCATTCTGAGGGGTAGATGCCATCGACACGCTGCACAGGTGATGGATGGCCCAATTGCGGCCTCTCCAATGCGTTCCTGTCACTCTCTGACAAACGACCCTGACCATCAACCCCTCAACGAGTTTCCTGCGAAGCGCCAACGAACTTCCGCCTCCTCCTCTTCTTCCTGCTCCTTTTAAGTTATTCAGTCAATTCTTCATTGCCATGTCTTCTTCCCCCGACGATAGCGAGCCAGAATACTTCGAACACGAGAAAAGACGTTGTCAAATCCTTACCAACACAAGTTATCTTGAATGTAATCGGGACATGGAACATATTTCCCGTGCGATGAACGTCTGGGACGTCGTTAACGAAGCAGAAGGCAAGCCGGTTTTACCAAACAAAGATCACCCAACCTATGGAGCAGTAGTGACGGAGTTAAAGGAGTTTGAGCAGCGGGAAAGACAGGCAAGTGCAGCTCTCTTTTATTCTTGCGACCGGTTCAACAGATACAAGCTCGCTCTAGTTCATTATCTGGTTGAAATGTGGAAAGTGCTGAACAAAGACTGCAATTGCGCTATACGTTCCATTGGCTGGACCCTCATCTTCAATAAGATATCCACCCTAAAGCCGGTACCGGGGAGACCGATTTCCGAATTCATAGACGGTGTCGTGTCGTATCAAATGTTGTTAAACATGACGGAGGACAAACTCAACGATACCTGTCTCATAATGATAATACGGAGGAACTTGCCTACTGATTTACCAACATATATCTGAAGTATTAAGAGAATGAAGAGCAGAACATGAAGATTTTCGAGAAGCTCTCATCAACGAGGACGTCCTGCTGCATCCACATCTCGCGACGCCAGGGCTGGAAAAAAAGCGAAATGTGGATGACTGCGATGACGAGTAAGATTTCTGCACGCATTGCGGATCGGAGAAGCATAGGATCTCTGAGTGTCATAGGAAGAAACGTGCCCTCGAACTTATGGAAATGCGCTCCCTGGAAGCGTGTGAACGTCATCGAATCGGCTGAACCTATCCAGATTGATCGTTTTCGTCTTGACAGTTAAGCTCGAGGACTTTGGGGGTTATGAGGTACTTTGCATCTTTTCGAGCGGTTACAAATGGGCTTTGAATATGTTACGGGAAACATCATCTGGCTGCTAGTGATTGTATTTCTGGGATTAATGAATTGGCGAGTGGTGGATGAACAAAGTACTTGGAAAATCATGATGTGGGGCTGGCTGGATGTATGATGCAGGATCAATTGATGGTTTGAGATAGCTAATATTCGGTGTGGAAACTCTAATGACCCTGGGCGGTGTTGAAGTGCTCAGTCCGCGACCTCCAGTAATCGCACCTGAGTTTTTCTGATATATTAATCAGAGTGCCTGGCCCTTCTTCGGATGGATACTACTGTACAATGGGTTGTGCACACCCCGAGCCCCGCAGCCATCTGGCAGCGTGCGCGGTGAACGGATCATTGCATCCATTATCAACTTAAGTGAACTCCCCCGCCCACAAGCCACAGTTACCTTATTTGATTTATGTCTGGTGCGCCGGTGTGCCCGACGCAGGTGCAACAACCATCACCTTATACCCCGAACCAGACGAATCGAAGCCATGCTGGGGATGAAGAGGTCACGAGCGTGTAGCAGGATCATTGCGTTCTTGGATGGGTGGATCCGGGTGAAATGGTGGAGAAGGTGGCATTTTATGTGTGCTCGAAGGAACAGGATGGGGAGGTAGTTGAAGTGGAGAGTGTTGAGGTCGTGGAATCTGTAAGTGGTGAGCAAGTGTCGTATGTGGGTGAGAGGGATAATGATGGAGATGGGCTTGGGGCTACTCCGTCAACCGAAGGTACAAGAGATGAGGTTCCACGAGTGTGTAGAGATGGAGCGAGAGCACAGCAAAGATTGGAGGGAAATATGAAGCAGTAGCAACGCCTGCTTGGTATTAGCGGGAACGGAGAGCGCAATTACGGTCATGAAATACCGTACTAGGTAGGCATCGAGGTCCTGTAAAGACTTGACAATATTATGTAAATGGTGCGTAATGGATTGAAGTTGGGGAGAGGAATAGGAGGCTCTGGTAGGGGTTGCGATAAGGTTATTGATGATAATCACTTTCGTCACATTGGTGGAGAGGGATCAAGGCGACCATGGATCAACCAAAGGCAGTCAATGAAGAACCGTAGCAATGGGTTGACAACCCTTGGACCACGGACTTTGTCGAGAGCCTCGCATCCTCATCCCTCCCACCCGAATCCATTCTGCTCCTCTCATCACGGATACTCGAAATTGCTATCTCCTGCTTTATTCCGCCAACAGGACGAACTCCTCATCGTCGATTCCGCTCATGCCCAACATCAACAACAGCTCACCCCAACGCTCAGTGTCTGGTAGGGCCGCTCAGTGCAAAACTATTCCCATGGTCCAGTCTAAACTGCAAGTACCATAGCTCATCATCCTTCTCCGTTGCATTCTCTAACAAACATGTGCAAAGATATCCCTTTCCCAACATCGAAAACGTCCCCGAAACCCCTCTTGCGATGCATACCGTGTCGATTTGCAAACGGTGGTTTCTTCCCGACCTGAGTTGTATCCCACTTCTATGCGTTTTGCTCGGCTTTGTAGCGGAAACTTGGACGCTTCACACTCCAATGTTAGCTTTCACGGCAGCACCGGGACAAAAGAGGCTTCCACATACATATACTGGAACGCGTGCATTGCTGCTGGATCACGATATGGAGCACACACATACTTGTACATCTGGCGAATGTATCCCCCGAAGTCTCATATTCTAAGGCATTTCATCAGTACCCCCCTCGGTTCAAACTTTGCGCATCGTCACGACGAATAACTCACCCGTCGGTGACACAACGTGAGTGGATAAATTGGAAATGACCCTAACGATATACGTTAGCACTCTGTTTCATCCTAGTCCACGCTCTCAGGAAACATACATCGGGCCATGTCCAATCCTTTCAAGGCCGTCAACTTCGAAGTGGGCATTGGGTTCTACTCAAGTAGCAGTGGTTAAGCTTCCGATGGTGGAAATGACCGCAGATAGCGCAGAAACGATGATACGGACTCACCAAATTAGTTGGATGCGGTCGATTTGGTTATTTCAGCTGTATGATGGATTTCATGAGGACCCACGGGGAAAGACTCGATCGACTCCAATGACTGTGGTTTCCGGGTGCATTGCGCCGAATTCCAACACCCTAATTATGATACCAATACCCGCCGTCCGGATGGAGCAGTTTCGTTGGGAATAGGGTTGGAATATTGCTTGATGCTTACGAGATGCTGGTATCTGACGCCTTGTTAGAGACACTGGGTTCGAGTAGTGCCAGTGTAAGCCTCAAGACCAATATCTGTACCACAATCCAAAACACATTGAAGCTTTTGAGGAAGTTTCGCTGTATGTAACTTCGAGCCCAAGACCAAGAGATAGATGGTTTTGTTGGTCCAAGCGATCTTGTTTTGCCTACAGCATTCTCAGTTATTGGTAGAGAAATGAGGATCTGACCTTATCAATGGGAAGCACATACTTCCCTTGTCCCCGTAGCGGTGGTATCGGCGTCCTGGAAGCGAACGCAAATCATGTAGGTTTCAGGCTGTTGAATGGGATAACTATTCAGAATACAGTGTACTAGTAGTACTCACCGTTTTGGTAACTGTATGCTCGAACGCTACTAGTTACGCTGGTGGTCTTGCTCTAGATATGGGTGTTTACAAGATCCAGGTGTCCGCATTCTTCAGGTTCAATCTATCCTTCCAAAAACCGCATCGTAAGCCATCTGTCTTTGGATGTGGTGAAGGGGACGGAAACACATACCAGGTCATTTGAAGCGGGGTCGTTTCGATGATCTCCAAGTACATCTTCACTATCAGGTAACAGCGGCGAAACCGGTCGCTCTGGTGCCGAAGTAGATAGCCCCGCCATTGACGATGCTAGTCTAATTCAGTGTAAACTGATGTTAAATTCTAAAACCTTAACGCCGATGAGGCGTCAGAGATGCGGTAAGCAATACTCCATAGCATCTACACACGGATGGTTATCCGGGCCATCTCGCATGAGAGTTCGGTTCTACAGTGCATGAGAAGAAAAAAAAAAATCACGGTTCAAATTCTCCCTTCTTTCCGCCTTTGAACCTAACATCTAGATCTGTGCGACCTCCCGGCCTCATTCTTTATCTTCTCTCCAGTTCCTCGTCCTCATACTCCGACACCTGAGTCGGTGCCGCAGATGATCCTTTGGACCCTGATACCGGTACTTCTACTGACACATCCCAGGCCTTATGGTTTGCGGAGTAGCGTTGGCACTGTCTGGCAGACCGATAACAACCTAGACCAGTCAGTATTGAAATTTAGGCCTGGACCCCACTGTGACCACTGCAAGTGCGTCCAGGTGCCACCAACTTCAACACCCACCCGCATTTACCACTTTTCAACTTGTGAATGATAGCCCAAACATCGTCGCAGAGGCATGTTTAGTAGTTGGTATAGGGCTGAATCCTTTTTTGACGTTTGTGAACGAGCAGAGGATGCATTGATTGTTGTGGCAGCGGTCAATCGACCAATGTTGACCAAATCGCTGCTCTGTTAACTCCCGGGATCTCCGGTGGACAAATAAAACCCCAAAGGATGTTCATGTCGTCCCATATGTTGTGCTACGTACAGGATGGTTGGGTTTAGGCGAATGAATCGGAATCAAGTATCATCACATCCCACGCGCCAACCGCCGGAGACCACTCGTTATCCAATTGAAAGTCAGAGATTTACCGCTCACCGCGCCTGGATGGGCAAGACCTGGCTACTGGTACCAGTACCAATCACAGTATAGGACGCATGGAGCATTTCAAGGTGTGAGACGCGTTATAAGTCCGTCTCCCCACCTTCGGTTGAGCTCGCACCCAGTGGAAATCCTTCTCCTTCGACATACCAGTAGCGTTTACTGGCCAGAAACGATGACGAATATCAACGTCTCAACGAGTCCCAGTTCGCCTGGCCCATCATCTCCAGTTGGAGTGAAGCCCTCTGGGTCGTCCGCGGCTCTCTCCCCCTCTTCCAACCCCTTATTCGATGACGATTCGGAGGACACTCCAGGAGAACACGAGCACGATCCCACATCCAATGAGCTGGTTAGTCTTGCCTCCACCAGCTACCCAAAACTTGCTACGATACGCTAATACTGTACACTTTTTGCAACAACAGATTCAAGTGGGTGATGATGCGTATTCGGATTATGCCAGTGCATCAGACTACAGCGATAACACAAGCGTCACAAGCAGCATCCGAGCATACCTCTTCCACAATGGTGAGCTAGGAGTTGATGAGCAAGCAGGAAACATATCCCTAATCCAGCGAGCTTCCAAAAAAAAACTCTTCTCGTGTCGGAGTTTATGGTTGGATACTGACCCTGTGAGTGTAGGGCGTCGATATCATCGCTATGGTGGCCAGGGGAAGTATGTTCTTCCCAACGATGAGGTCAAATTTTCCAGTTCTTCCTTTTTTGAGATGTTTCCATACTAAAAACTCTTCAGGCTGAACAAGATCGACTCGATTTGCACCACCATCTCGCTCTTATGGTCTTAGATGCAAAACTGCACACAGTGAAGCTTCCTGAAAACCTTCACCGCGTTCTTGACTGCGGCACAGGTAAGAACCCCCCCCCCCCCCCCTCAGCTGTGATGTATCTGGTGTGCGGATATTGATTGAGTATCAGGCACCGGAATATGGTAAACGAGCTTCTGTCGAAGATACGAAAAGTGATCGCTCATGATGGAACTAGGGCACTGGAGTTTGGTGCGATGCATCCAGAAGCCGTGGTTACAGGTGTAGACCTGTCGCCGTAAGTCAAGACAAGCGTGTTTTTTATTTGTTGGCTATGGAACTAACCGTACGACAGTATCCAACCGAACTGGTCAGTAATTAATCATACCATTAACCCCGCGGCGAAGAAGCACGAGGCTTCATGTTGAATTTAGTACGATCTACATTATCAACTAACAATGATGAGCTCTCCAGGGTAGAGACAAATGTTCGATTTGAGGTTGACGACCTCGAAAAGGAGTGGACATGGCGCGAGGTGAATTCCGAACACCCAGAATTATGATCGTTGCAGGTGCAAAACGAGTAATACGACACAGAGGTCTGACCAACATGTTAGAATCACTTCCAATTTATTCATTCTCGCAACATCACGAACGGGTATGTCGCACGCCCTATTCAACTGCCGTTTGAGTAGCGGATAAAAACTAACGCCACTAGGATCCGTGATTTTGGGAAATATGTCAGTCAGATGTATAAGTACTGTTTTCGATTTCCCAATTATGTATCAAGATGGCTAACCTGTCAGACATACTTCCCCTGGTGGTGTGGTGGAGATATCGGTGAGTATTTTTTGATTTTGGCTGCTCCTCGAATTCAAAGCCAGTGTACTGATAAAGCCCTAGGAAAATCTCCACGACATCCACTGCCAAGATGGGACGATAAATGGTACCAGGTTGGAGGAGTTTTGGAAGCAGTATAAGGAGTGTTCGGCGAAAGCGGGGTTTAGGGTAAGTTGTTCGCATGTACTATCTGTTCATCGTGTTGTTTCTGTCATTTTTTACCGGATCCATGGAGCACCAGGCTAACCAATTTGAACTTTCGGGAGGATTATTCAGTTCCCGAAAAAGGAAGACATAGAAAATTACCTCCAAGAGGCGGGGTTTGAAGACGTCACAGCCAAGATCTATGTCATGCCTTGGGGTCCCTGGGCTCGTGACAAGCGACTTCGACGTATTGGCCATGTCCTCGCCGCAGTGGCTGAAACTGGAATGGAGGTGAGTTTTCCGGCTCTGCGATTGGCACCTTCTTCTCTAAAAACTATTACAGGCGTATGGGCTCCAACTTTTGACCACGTTTGGTGACTACACTGTCGAACAGGCGAGGTCTTTGTTTGTGGACGCGATGAAGGAAATGATGACTTTAAAAGTCCATGCGTATCAGTACATGTCTGTGATCCTCTCAGGCTCTACCACAAAGTTTATCTTTCCTGAAAGCTAACAACACGGGATAATCAGGGTTCAAGTTACTGGACGGAAACCCACAGACGCGAATTAGCAGATGGAACCATGGATGGTACAGCTAATTGAGGAGGGTGTTTGAGTCAAGGTTTGGTTATTGGTCAGGTTATTGGTGATATCGTACGGATTTGAAGGGCCAACTCTTGAAACCTCATGAAATGAGACGACTTATGAATACTATGATACATGAAGTTTTCGCATTGGAGATTGATCGAATCCTGAGCCCAGTGTCGCATGATCCACATTTAATATTCACATAGTGGCCCTGGCCTTGCTTATCTGGCGACTTGCGATGATGTTGGCCCTCTTCTGACTCTCCTTCTCTTCATTCCCCACCACCACATCTACATAGATATTCTAGGACAGAATACCAACACCATCCATCCGCATCTCTTCCCATCACCATTGACCAGCTTCACATCCAGATCTTTTGGATCCGATAGCGGTTCCTTTATCCACATATACACACCCGCGCCCCACCTTTGCGGCAAATTGAACTCTCTGATCCCCGATAAAAATGTAAATGTCTCTCACTTTGAAGAAACCTCCGAGACCGTCTCTGGTACCTGCAATGTTTCAGAGACTGGTGACACCAGGGTTGCAGGCAAACTAGGAGTTGACGCCTCCGATTTAGGCAGTTCCGATTGGTCCTCCGAGCTAACTTTCGTCGAAACATCGTCTTCAGGACAGCTCTCTCGCGGCGATTGCATCTGACTCTTGCTGAACTCATCGGAGTCAAGCTCAGCAGGCGTTTCTTCGCCGTAGAGTTCAAATTTTCGGGTATCGCAAAGCTCTGCGGGCTTGGCTTCCCCGCCGATTTCGTAACGAACTTTGCCGCCGAGCTCAGAGAACTCGTTCTCATCGTCGTGGGGCTGCTTTCGTTGCCGGCGAAGGACGAAGAAGATGATACCGGCCACAAACAACGCGCCAGCACTGGCGCCGACCGCAATCCCCGCTTTGGCGCCTGATGATAGACCGCTGCTCGAGACAGAAGTACTGAGCGGTGAACCACTGCACCATGTAATCGGACTTCCATCGATACTGGTGGTGATGTAGGCTGTCGGGCAGTTGGAGGGACACTTCACGTCAGCCCCACTCAGGCCATCCCAGGTTGGAGAGCATTCTGGTGGAAGATTGAGAGCGTCGGCGATGCTGGATTGCGATTCGGTGGGGGTTGGTTTGGTAATGGGGCCGCTTTCGGTGGCCGACTCTGATGTTGACGATGCCGATGATTCTGGTGTCCAGGTTCGTAGCGTCAAACGTGAATATGTTGAAGTATCGTCAGATGAGGGCCAGGTAAACGACGGTAGTACTCGGTATGTTACTGGACTTCCACTGGGGTCATAAACGGTGGTTAGCTGCCATGGGAAAGAGGTAGTTGAGGTAGTCGTCATTATCGGCGGAGTCGCAGCGTCGCTCAGTGACAAGGGGAAAGCTGACAGTGAAGATAACTGGCGGTTTTCTTATGTCACGAGTGGTCAGTTCCAATGGCTTGAATAACCGCCGACTTCTTCACCGGGGAGGTACCTACTTCTCTCCTTTGCATCCCGTTCACGTGATGAGCGCACTCGTCGCAGAAACCAGATGCCATGAGACAGATCATGTGTATGTAAAAGAAGTTCCGTGGTCACCATAGTTCAATCAAATGTTATGACAGCTCTTCTTTTAGGTTTAGGTGAACTGGCTTATAGTAGGTTGTATCTGAGAGGCCTTTGCGTTATGACTCTTCAGCTGGCGCGAGGGGTGATTCACCAACTCCTGGTCACCTTTATCAACTACTCACCTAATTATAAATATCCTTCATTTGAGTTAAAATATTTCTTTCAAGTGGTGAACATAATGGAAACCATCTTTTTCATTCCTGTGCCGGTGATAATTCATGCGGGACAGCCTTTCGAACAGACGTCGTAGCCCTTTCGGCGCCTTCTCAAGTTTAAGCGATAGAAATCCCGTCCTCATTACTCTTCCTAACTGTCCATTACTATCATTAGCTTGAGAACGCTCTGGTGATCTGCGGAAACAACCGAACTAGGTTTGATGATGCAACTTGTCTCCCAACTCGACCATAGAGTGGCATAATTTATGCAACACCATCTTGACGGAACTCCAGATCTCAGCTTGAGGTATGTGTTAAGAAGGAAGAAACATCGATCTGTTATGTGTACTCAAGGATTACACCATCCAAGTGCTCATTAAAAAGGCCGTTTGAAGAAAGTTGAAGATCTCCGCATCCGTGTTGGTCGTATACGTGAATTCGATTGTTAACAACGTTTTCTTTGGTAATATATTGAATTTTTCCGCTTAATTCTCCCGATAGTTGTTTTCAATGTACCTTCTAAAGGCACTATTTGCGATATTGTTCGCCGCGTCATTGACTATCGCTGGTGTAATTGCACCAAACCAAGACAGCAAAAAATGCATGTTGTCAAAAAGCAAAGAAGGTGTTAAACTTAGGTTTCCGTAAGTGATCCCATTGCTGTTGCTTGCTCCGCTCCTTTTATTTCCTACTTTGTTGCTATCCCCATAACTTCACGAAAGGAATATAAGATAACCTGGGGAACGTACCGGTTGTAGAAAAACACCACTCTACGATTACGCCAAGCTATACTGTGTTTCGCTGAGCGACGAAAAAAGTTCCATTGCGGTCAAGCCAGCTGCTTTGTTGAGCGAAGAGAATAAACAGTCGATTATGGGCTATGGAGACCCGTACCCAGGGACTCAGTATATGCCGATGATTAGGAGTGAGTGTCGAAAATTCCACAGGTTTGAGCAGATACGGTATCTCTAACGTTACGGGGTGTCGTAGTGTTTTTATGGAACAGCGCACCGGAAAATACAGCTCCTTGGAGTCTAAGTGTAGACGAGTAAGTAATCATTCTTCACATAATTAGAAATGAGGGTGTTGGACTCACTATGCTAACACCATATCCTCCGTAGGTGCTATACGCTCTTACACGGTTTGCTTGATGCTTGTAGTGACAGCGATCACGAGGGGTACACCACAGGCGGAACCACTTTGGCAAATCCGAAAACAGGAGAAGAAGAGCTATTTCGATATAGAGGGGCGATTGTATATCTAGGTGTACTGGGAGATTCAGCGGAACCTGTAACACGAGCTGTAGGATACATGATTCTCGGTTTAGACGTTAAATAACAGATAAAATTTTGACTGCTGATACTTGTTTCCTAAAGCTTTCTGTAAACTTGTTTGGGAAACTAAAATGTCAGCTCAGGTTCCAACAACATCAGTAGCTACCTTGTACTCGTGCCCATAATAATTGCACTGGCTCCACACCAAAGCTTTCGTCGTTGCAGGCGCCAACTTAATCAGTGGGCATTGGCGCGCGCCAGCCTAACTAACACCAGGAACCCTGTAAGCACATGAGGGTTCTAACAAAAGCTTGTGGAGGCCCCCAACTTTCAACATCACCCCCGCCGAGCATAGAATCGGGAATCGCAACATCAAAGGCCATCAGATCCCAGGTATTCATCATATTTACCATCACGATGGAGCTTTCAGAATCGTCCACGCCCATCTCGGCCAGCTTGCCGTCGAGCATTGTCCTTTATCAAAGCATTATACGATTGGTAGACCCTTGGTTGGACGAGTTGTATTCTTCGATGTATTCACAAACGCGATCGCTGGCGACCACAACAGAAGCATCAACATCGAGCGCAAAATCACAACCGGGGGCCACCATCGGCCTTGCTCCCGAATGTTCGCCTATCCGCGACGATAGCAATGCCGATGCTGGCCTTCGATGCCCTTCAGCTTGCCCGATATCCTACATCGTCAGCAATACCGAAGGAACACCAATTACATGGTGTAGCAGTGCAACACCCCCCGACGTCGACTCCACAGGAACCCTCGCAACAGGCGCAAAAGCTGGAATCGTAGTTGGCGCAATTGCTGGTGCACTGGCTTCCGTCGGGTTCCTCTTCTTCCTTCATCGACGACGTGGACAGCGGCGCACCTCCAAACGCACCTCCAAAGGCGGCGAGGATGGCATCATCCGTATCGGCGACCTTGACGAAAAACCAGAGCTCGACGGCTACGCGTTCCGCCATGAGATTGACGGGGCAGCTAAGGCAGCAGAGCTTATTGACTTGCGCAAATTTGAGCTCAGTGGGATTGGCCAGCCGGCAGAACTCGAAGGCAGTACTGTCAACCAACGTTCCCCGCTTCTCTCGCCTTCAACGAACGATTCTCAGCGCATTGATGGAGCGAAGGATTCTGAACCCATCGACCACAGCCAGCTGCCAGATTCGGATGAAACACCTCGGTCATCGCTTGCAGTAGACGCCCCGCCATCGTCTTCCGATGCTCGGGAAGTTGCGCCCGAAGCTTCACCGGGTTTTGAGGCGTTGGGGTCGAGGAGGATGTGAGAGAGAGCGGGGTTGGTGGTGTTTGGTTCAATAATGGTGCCATGGAAGGCAATGGATGCCTTTGACAGATGATTAAAGGATTATGGGACATGAGAGACGAGTTACGATGTTAAGAGCAGGAATGGCGAGTCGGGCCGTGTGGAGGAGAGGTACAATGGTGAGGCAGGGTTCACGAATGAGCATGGCATGAGACAATATCGACAATCAAAGGCGGTGGAGCTACACGCCCAGTGTCAGCCAAATCAGTGGACGGAAGTTGTTTGGAGAATATGGTACTTATGAGTGAGATGGCACAAAGTTGTGGACCATCGACGACAGTGGTTTATTGAAATCTTATCCACTGGTCCGTCATCGCCGGCGGGACGCAGAAAGCTGAACCCAGCGGCGTATAATGCTTCAAAACGACTCATGAATGTAGAAATTTCCCGGATGAAAAGAAGGATGAAGCGTTGGACCGGGGATGTATTTAAGGCAGACCGCATCGGATGGCAGTAATCATCACGCTGTCCGGAACGAGCTCATGGTGATGTGGAATGTGATACCGCAGGACGCATGGCGAAACGAAACACATCCGCGACAGGCGCGGTAGGCGATGTGTCCTTACGAACGGTAGTCAATTATGGGAGAATCGGAATCTTAATGAGGGAGTTGTGGGCGCGGCGGCGAGGAGGAGGTGGATGAAAGGTGGTGTCGTGGAGGCGAAGAGAACGAACCCTCAGAGATGCTGGAGAACTTGTGGGCTTACCAAACATCTCACTCGATCACCGCCACCGGGAAGTTTATGCGACGAGGCTTGAGAGATCTAACCAGAATAATTTCCAAAACATATACACAGAGTGAAAATTTGTATTATTCTGGTGTTACAAATTCTTGTGAGAGAGCAGCTCTCTGATCCAATCCAGATGCTGATCATGATGAGATCGAGTCGCACATCTCCACGCCACAAACTCTCAACAGCATAGACAATTTCCGCTTCTACCACGCCGTCTTGTTGCATGCTACATCTTTTCAATGCTAGTTACATATTTTCAAAGTATCCAATGAATTATTGGTGGCTAAATCTCCTTAACTGACAAGTCCCTCTCCTCAGTCTGCATCAAAACGCCGCCCACAAATCATCCCCCCCACCCCTTCCCATGTCCGAACATCAGACCCCCTTGAATGGGCATATCTTTGCATGGACAGTCCTTTCCCAGAGAACAGTCTTTCGACTATATGTACAACTACAATCTCCCCGTTATGCCGAGATAGCTTCTCGTCAACTCAACCCCCACTTCAATCTGTTAACTCCAACATGTTCTCTCTTCGCCAGCTTGTTCTTTTCTTGTTCCTTCATGTAACTCTCACACTCTGCGTCCCCTTCTTCATCAAAGACCAATTGGTGAAGTGTATGACCCCAGATCCCGCAGAAAATGAGCTTTCCATCCCGTAGGACCTCCATCACAACTCATCTTCCCTGACGAAGGAAAAATGCTGATAGTGAGGTATATCACTATAGGGCAACGGATATCCACGCTTATGGATTAGAATATTGTGCAACCCTCGTGAACACCACCAATCCAAAGTATCTCATAACGCTGGACGGACAGCCATCAGAAATCCCACAGTATTATAGCGGGCCATGGACGAAGAGTGATGGAGGGAGGTTGGAACTGTGCTGTAAGTTCATCGATGTGGTGGGGCCAAATAATTGATCGCATTGGATGTAGTTTATATATATAATGAAGCCCCCACTGAGTGGAAGCCGTGGACTATGACACATGCCCAGTATGTCCCTTCACCTTCTTTCTTTCCGCGTCAGGTAGCAGATGGTGAGATTTGCTAACCCATATATATTCCCAAACAGATGTATTGCTATGGTTGGTATCATTGTTGATATCTGTCGTGACTACGGGGGCCTGATCCGTGCGTTGGACGACGAGGAAAATGTGCCAATGTGGAGTCGCTGGCTGGGAATTTTCGTTATGCCACCGAGGGTTGTAATTCCATCTGTTACTGTGATCTAGTCCGTGGCATCGAGCTTCTCTTCGACAGTCATGAGAGAACTCGTTGGAGTAGCGCGAAGGTCAGGGCTCGGTGACAGGACGGAGTGGATGGCCATCATGGTGTTGCCTGTTTCGGGGGCGTTTTTTGTAAGACTCCTCTTCTGAATCTCGATCCGCATTGGGGGGATTCGAGTTGTGTAGATAGCCGGGAAATCAACACACTGAGGAGTTCAATGAACAGGCTTGAGAAGGACCTTGAAAAATTAAATCAGTAGATTCACGGCGATTATTTTGAACAGAAACCAGCATTGTGAGATGTGGGTTCCTTCCTGTTGTGTAATCCACCGTTTGTCTGCTTAAAGTTGAGATTCCATCGAACTTCGAGGCGTCGCATACAGCTTGCTTCCCTCGTTCTCTATGGATGCTGAACTCCTCATCTATTTCACGTGCGGATATTTTTTATCGTGGTGATTGGTGACGGCGAAGAGATCTCCATAGCTGAATCCGCGGGGCAGTGGGGAAATTAGTGGGAGTGAGGCCGTGAGGATACGGTGAAAATCCGACGATGAGTGTGTCGATTGCTCGGGAGTATCGTGCTGTCGACAGAGGATTATGGCGAGGTTACCAAGATTAGTCAAGCTGTTTTGGAGGTGAGAGGTGAGGAGGCGATGTGAAATCAATTGAAAGGAGTGGAGCGGGATCGTCGGATGTGAGGTTCCATGATGAAGGACCGTGTGGCATGGTTGGCTGAGCAAGTGAGGGGCTTCAACACGTGTTTTGGAGCTCAAGAGGTCCCTTGATGGCTGGGATTCTGTCAGCATTTTTCACCACGACACGGTCCCATTCACAATATTCATTTCAGAGTTTACTGAGGCTGGATTATGACAGGCTGTGGCAGTTGCTTACATGCATTCTGGTCTCCATCCCAATCGCCATGATGTAATCTCATCTCCCCACCCCACAATGGCTGGGACACGACAATCGTTTCACAGGTAGCGAAGGCGCAGCTCCCAGGTTGACGTATAGCTGGTTACGCGTCTATCTTGATCTCCGAAGGCTGTGAATGCTGATGTTCGCCAGTCTGCTAGGTATGCCGTCTATTTCTGGTGACAGCGATCCATGTTAGCTGAGAGCAACGTGTGTGGTGGAGCTTCGAAGGGCTGATGAAGCAGCAACAGAGGTTTTCACCGCCCAATGACTCCAGATGGCCTCACCGCCACAGCGCATAGCCGACATCAACTCCTACTGTTGCGGACACAATGGGGGGCATGGTGTTGAGGACACGATATATCCGACCTCTGACAAAGGCGACAAGTTGAACGGTGGAGTTGAAGACAGACGAGACGCTTCATCATAAGTTTCGGCTTAAGAACACCAGGGGCCTCCTTGAACGCCATCAGCTGGTGCGGTCATCACGTCCGCGTCGTCCAACCCTCCCTCCATCCAGATCGTCATCTGCCAGCCTGAAACCCACAACTCACATCCCGGCCTGCCCCTCCTGGCTGACTGTCCGTTCGTCCTCCCTCCCTCCCACTCTCCTCCCGCCGTCATTCTTCCATCCGCCAGCCAGTCCCTCCTTCCACGACGCCCGCTGCCTCCTCCTCATTGCAATACTTGTGCGGCGGCCAGCTTTTACATCCATCCCTTAACCCTCTTTTGGCCGACATCGCTTTCCCGAAGCTTGTGCCACAGTTCACCATCACCAGCTCGTTCGATCGGCGTTTCCCGCTCAGCTCCGCTACTTCCAACTACCACGATCTCTGTCTCCCATTATTCCGCTTCACCTCTACTCGCCCAAAAATTAGCTCGCCATGTCGGCGGCTGAGTACTACAACTCCCAGCCCTCCGGAGCTTCGGGTGCTCAGAAACCAACATCACCGACGAGCCCTGTCAACAAACCAGACCTGCAAATACCAGTATTTCCTCCCACACATGACGGCGGATACACCGGCGACCTTTCCTATGCCAATACTCACTATTCCGCCCATTCCATTGACCACGCCTACGACAACCACCCCCCATCAAAAACAGAAAGCCCATACTCCGAAAACATCCAGCTCCAGGGCGGCCCTCAGCATCAACATCAACAGCAGGAAACCGGATACCCGGGCCCGATGTCGGCGTTTGAATCTGACGGCGAGCCGCCGCGCCGACATTCGCGGAAACGCAAGAAACCGTCATGGTCCAGGAGGTATCCATGGTTCTGCTACCTGATTACCACTATCCAGATTGGTGTGTTTTGTGGCCAACTAGCGAAAACCTCACAAGTTACTGGTTCCGTCATTGCAAAAGACCCTTTCAATTACATGATTGGACCACCAGCCGACATACTCATCAACATGGGTGCTCGCTATGTTCCCTGTATGAAATTGGTTGAAGGGATCAATGATCAGGGGATTGGGATGTTCGGCAAGAAGTACATGTGCCCAAAGAGGTACGAAAACGGCCAGGAGTCCAACGAGGTGACCAGCTCCGACGGAATTCGGTACCAAGAGATTGGTTGCAGCATTCAGGAAGTCTGCGGATTTAATGGGAATGCAATGCCTGAAACTATCGATGCCAACCATCAGCCGAATCAGTGGTGGAGGTTCATTGTCCCCATCTTTCTCCATGTCGGCGTCATCCACCTCTTATTCAACATGGTGGTCCAGGTTATCCTTGGAGGTGACATGGAACGTAGAATTGGTGCGCTTCGTTTTGGAATTGTTTATTTTCTTTCTGGAATTTTCGGATTCATTTTGGGAGGTACTGTTGGTGGCAAAGGCCAGGTCAGCGTGTACGTGTCTCATCTCCCCAAACGTGGTCATCATGCTAATTTTGTTCAGCGGCGCGTCCGGTGCAATTTTTGGGATTTTCGCTCTCACGCTCCTTGACGTCTTTTACACTTGGAATGAACGGCTTAGTCCTGGGAAGGATCTGGGATTCCTGATTCTCGACATGGCCATCTCCTTCGTTCTCGGCCTTCTCCCATTCATCGACAACTTTGCACACATTGGTGGTTTTGTCGCTGGTCTTGCCTGCGGCGTCGTGTTCCTGCGAACCCCGAAAACCATTGCCCGACGCCTTGGTCAGGACGATCCTCCCTATACCAAGGCGACTTCCACCAACCGCTACAACTCCTCAACCGGTGATTCGGACCTCTCCGGTTTCCGTGGCTTCTTCAAGAACCCAGTCGGATTCTTTAAGGGCCGCAAGACTGCGTGGTGGCTCTGGTGGTTCGTTCGTGCTTTCGTTCTGACCATGATCTTGGTGGGCGTCATCGTCATGTTGGATAGTTTCTACAAGAAAGATGACGTCTGCAAGTGGTGCAGGTTTTTGAACTGCTTGCAGGTCAGGGATTGGTGTGAGATGGATGACCTCAAGTTTACAAACACGAAGACTTCGGCGAATACAGCTAGGATGCTTGTACGTTCACTGCCGGTCGCTGCGGTTGCAGAATTTTTGTAGATGTCAATTTTTTCTTTCTTCTATGCTGATGGTGAAGCGGGTTGGGTGGTTTCTAACACGGAATGATTGGAGAGGCATGGAGGTGTTGGAAAAGGTGCTTTGTTCTGCTAAAATACCTTTGTTGCGTTTTTTGTTTGGTTTTGTGGCGATATCACGGATTTGTTTTTGCATCTACCGTATTTGTAGTTGTCTGGATTCCTGTCTTGTATGAATCATGTTGATCAACTTTGCTCTCAATTTATCAGCTCGGATCGACCGGTGAGCTTGTCCAGTGACCTGGCGAGCGGCTCCATGCACAACCCCACGTCCACGCCATGTCCACCGCCCCGCCAACACCCTCGAAGCTGGCCTCCGACGACATCTTCGCTCCGCTTACAACTTCCACTCACCCCGTTTCATGGCGCCGAAAAAGTCATCCAATGGAAACGGAAACGGATCCAAGAAACAAGACTCGAAACCACAGCCAACGCCAAATAACACGAATGCGACAAGTAGAAACCAGCGAGGCAGACCAGCGCCGGGCACGTCAGCAGATGGGAATAGGATCTCAGTAAAGGAGCTAGTAGCCGGGAAATCGTGGACGGGGAAGCTACCTCTGAATCTGCTTAACGAGCACTGCCAGAAGTCGGGATGGGGGATTCCGGACTACAACACGGTGAGTACGTAGGGATGGTGGTGGTTCGTGAATTTTTTTACACTCCTTACTTCATCGTCCTTTACTTTACTTATTTTCCGTGGTTGACCAAATGCTATGTTCCCCTCTTTCGTCACAGAGAAAGGAAAAACTCGGCCTCTTCTCCTGCTCCGTCACCCTCACCACCAAAAACCCGAAAACCCGCGAGACAGAAACCATCTTCTTCCGCTATCCGCAAAACCGCCCTGATGGCCAACCGATCCCCAACGTCACAACACAGACCGCCGTCGAAGCCCGCAATGTCGCCGCTACCTACGCCCTCCACCGGGTGTGCAACATGAAGAATATCCACACCGCATTACCGCCGACGCACCGCGCCCTGTGGGGCGAATTCGAAGCGATAAGAAAGGAAGAAGTCGCGCGAGGACTGGCATGGAAATATGAGGCCGACCCTTTTGCCGCAATACGGGAGAAAGAGGCCGCAGCGACAGCATTACGGGCAGCGAAAGAGGATGGCAAATCATCTCGATCCGGGGGCTCCGGAGGCGCAAACCGTGATAAAGGGTGGGGGAAAATGCCGATCCTGGATATGTCCGACAGAAAACGGCAGGAGATTGAGGCAATGATACGGAAATACCATATTTGGAATCCGATGGGAAAGATGTTGAAACAAGATGAGAAGGCAAAGATTGTTGCCGATATGGTGATTCTGGGGTTCAGGGAAGCCCATGCTGAGGAAGCCGTCCAATATGTGAAGGATGAACAGGAGGCTTTGGAGTGGCTGTTGATACATGTCCCGGAAGATGACATTCCTCCAAGGTTTATCCCGGAGAATTATAAAGCCGGGATTTCCCTCCAGGCTGGAGAGAGCTTGGCTATGGAATATGCGGCGAAAAGGATTTCAAAGCCGGGATATAGTATGGACCTGTGTCTGGAAACGCTTCAAGCCAACGCGGGGGATGAGAAGAGATCAGCGGAGGCGTTGATGCAAGTATTGATGTGGGGAGAGCAGAAGACGCCAAAGGGACCCACCGAGGAGGACTTGATTTCGTTTGATGAACCAGGAGAGAATGTCTGGGATGAGGAACAAATGATTATGGAGTCCATTTATGGAGAAGACAGGTTTTATCGAACTGGGAAAACGTGCAGGATTCTTTTACAAGTACCTGAGCATTCAGCAGACATCCTTCCTCCGAAGGTCTACCTTGAGGCGATGCAACCCACGACATATAACGAGTGTGAATACTACCCCGACCGGATCCCAACAATTTCAATCTCCTACGAAGGCGAGCCGAAACTCCCATCACAAGTGAAACTCAGCATTATCCGTCAAACGGCATTACAAGCGTTAACTCTGGTTGGTGAGCACATGCTCTATGACCTTGTTAGCTGGGTGGAAGAAAACATCGTCCGGATCGTCAAGAATCCCGGACGCCTACGAGACGTCGCGGCTGCCGTCACCGGCAGCGACGAGCTCCACGAGGGGGCAAACTCAAACATCTCTGAACGTATGCGACGCCGCTATGTCCGCGGAAAGAGACTCGTCCGACAAGCCGGCACTCCCAAGAGCATGGAGCTTTACGAACAACAACAAGCAAGGTTCAAGATGCCCGGGCAGATTAAAATGACTGAAAAACGGCAGCAACTCCCGGCATGGAAGAAAATGGACGAGATAGTGAAAGCCCTGGATCATCATCAGGTCACCATTGTCAGTGGTGAGACAGGTTCCGGAAAGAGTACACAGACCGTGCAGTTTATTTTGGATACCATGATACAGAGAAAGCTGGGAGAAACGGCAAATATAATTTGTACCCAGCCCAGGAGGATTTCTGCGTTGGGTCTGGCAGATCGAGTGGCTGAGGAACGGTGTTCGGCTGTCGGCCAAGAGATTGGTTACGCTATCCGTGGGGAATCAAGACGCACCCTAGGAGTCACAAAGTGTATGTTCATGACGACTGGTGTACTACTGAGGAGAATGCAAATGGGAGATCGATTGGAACAGGTGACGCATTTGGTAATTGATGAAGTTCATGAACGCAGCTTGGACACGGATTTCCTGCTGGTCTTGGTGAAGAACATCATGGTCACCAATCAGGAGATTCGTATTATCCTTATGAGCGCTACTTTAGACGCTGATGTGTTCTCGGACTATTTTGGTGGCGCGATGAAGGTGGGGAGAGTCCATATCGAAGGGCGAACATTCCCGGTAACGGATTATTATCTCGATCACGTTATCAGGCAGACCAGATTCACTGGCGGGGGAAGATTCCTCAGTCCCGGCACAATACCGTCAGTAGATGATGAGAGTGGAGCAAATCCGACGGTAGGATCGATAATAAGAAGTTTGGGTGATAATATCAACTATAACCTCATTACGGCCACCGTTATTCTCATCGATAGAGAGCTTGGCGATCAGAACGGTGCTATCTTAATATTCCTCCCAGGAACGATGGAGATATCTCGCTGTCTAGACGCTATCAGATTCGCAAAGGAGTCCAAGAAATTCCATCTGCTCCCTCTGCACGCTTCTCTCCCACCGACAGATCAAAAGAAAGTATTCCCCCCTGCACCAAAAGGCATGCGGAAGATCATTGCAGCCACCAATGTTGCCGAAACATCAATCACCATTGAAGATGTCGTCGCTGTTATCGACACCGGAAAGGTCAAAGAAACGACCTACGATCCCCAAAATTCAGTCGTCAAACTCACCGAAGTCTGGGCCTCATTGGCAGCATGCAAACAGCGCCGCGGACGAGCTGGTCGTGTCCGCGCTGGCCACTGCTACAAACTCTTCACGCGCACCGCCGAAGTGGACAAAATGCCGGAGCGGCCTGAACCGGAAATGCGGCGAGTACCATTGGAACAAACCTGCCTGGGAGTCAAAGCAATGGACATTAAGGATGTCCGAGGCTTCCTCGCAGCAGCTCCAACACCGCCTTCAACCTCCGCCGTCGAAATCGCGCTGAAGAAGCTAGAATCCATGGGCGCCGTTATCGATAACGAACTCACCGCCCTGGGGAAACACATGTCCCTCATCCCAGCGGATCTCCGATGTGCAAAACTTCTCATTTACGGGGCGTTATTCAGCGCCCTCGACTCAGCACTCACAATCGCCGCCATCCTCTCCACCAAATCCCCCTTCCTCACCGTCCCCCCGGATAAACGTGAACTCCTCAAATCCGTCAAAAGGGCCTTCGAGGGCAAAGACCACGGCGACACAATCGCAACCCTGAACGCCTGGAACCAGTACAACACACTCTGCAACACCGGCGTCCCCATCCGCGACCGCCGCCGCTGGTGCGAAGACAATTTCCTCAGCATCTTCACTCTCAATGAAATCACCTCCAACCGATACCAACTCCTCTCCGCCCTCCGCGAAACCGGTTTCGTCCCGCCCTCAACCTCCGGCAAAAATATCCCGGAGCAAATGAACACGAGCTCCACCAACATCCCACTCCTCCGCGCGATTCTGGCGGGCGCCTTCACCCCCAACATCGCCCGTATCCAACTC
Organism: Ascodesmis nigricans; assembly: GCA_004786065.1. Taxonomy (NCBI): domain Eukaryota; kingdom Fungi; phylum Ascomycota; class Pezizomycetes; order Pezizales; family Ascodesmidaceae; genus Ascodesmis; species Ascodesmis nigricans. Next base: position 277,717 of record ML220124.1, read on the forward strand.
CCCGACCAGAAATTCGCCGCCACGCAACAAGGCGCACTCGCAATCGATCCCGAGGCAAAGATGATCAAGTACTTTACTCTCGACGGACGCGTGTTTCTACATAACTCGTGCACACTCTTTGAGGCACAGTCGTATCCGAGTGATGTTGCGTACCTCGCCTATTTTGATAAGTTTGAGTCGAATGGGAAGGTTCATATCCGCGAGTGTACGCCGGTCGGAATTTATGCGCTGTTGATGTTGGGTGGGAGGGTTGAGGTGGACATGAATGGACGTGGGATTACGGTGGATGGATGGTTGCGGTTGAGGGGTTGGGGGAGGATCGGTGTGTTGGTTAAGCGCATTCGTGCGATGTTGGATGATGCGTTGGAGAAGATGGTGGAGAGGCCGGAGGAGATGGAGATGGGCCAGGCTATGGAGGTCGTGGCGGTTGTGAAAGGGTTGATTGTTGGCGGTGGGATGTAGTGGAGAGTTGATTGATGGGGAATGTGGGTTTTTGGAGACGAAGACTGTGTACATGGTTGGTGATAGGTTGTGATCGTGATTATGTTTTTGAAAGAAGGCGTTGCGAGGTTAAGGTAACTGCTTCGATGTTTGACGATGAGTGCAATATCTTATTGTTGTCGATATTTTGTTAGGTCTACAGCCAGTAGCAGTACTCTTAAGGATAACAGCCCGTGTTTGGATCTGATTTTATCCTCCTCGATGTTGTGATTTGGGTATCCCATTGTAGTGGTTATTGAAGATACATGACTTTCTGTTACATACATTCCATTTCTCAAGTTTTCTGTTCCCTGTTCCCTGTTTTCATCTCATCTAAGTTTTTTGCTTTTCTGTATCTATGTGTAGTCTGTTACGCACCGCATGCTTCAGAACTTCTCCAAGACTTATGAAGAGCACCGAATTCCATCACTATCCTTATAGCTCCTTATAGCTACACTAAAGATCCGAAAATAAGAATTCAACCCTCGCCGAATAATAGGCCACCACGGATATTAATACAAATAATTCCCTCCATTGAATCCACCAAAACAATTTAGGAAAGCAATAAATTACGGCTGCCGATGAGCGGATGACGACCGGAACATTCCCTGTCAGCAGTCAGCGAATCAAATTACATGATGAATCTCCGCTCTTGGTGATTTCTTACTAGTCCATCGAATTAACGGGCTGGACAATCAATGTTCATGAACGGTATGGTTGGTTTAGCCATAATCATCACCTCTCGGTCTGCAAATTGGTCTCCTTGGCCTGGGACAGCCTTGTATGCCCAATGTCCGGACATGCCTTGGCCAAACGGTTTGTCAGGATACTTAGGACTTAGACACTGCTGTATGATTACTTCCAAGGTTGCTCGGCACCTTTGGATTCAGCTCTGTTAGCCCCAAGCCCTCTAAGTGGTTAAAGATTATATGTAACTTGGACTTACTCTGAACGAGAGAGATACCACTCCTTCTCACCCCAGTTCTTAACTTCTATGTAGGCTGAAACTGGTCAGTTTCATCGAATCGCGTGAAACCGCCCGCCTTTTTGGTTGGATAGATGGATGGAAGCATGATGACTTACTATGAAGCTAGACGCTGTCAGTAACAAGAAACATACGGTGAGAATGTTAAGGTGTCTTACTCGGACACTATCGTGATATGCCCACTATTGAGCATATCCGCGATGTGGGAAAACATGTTTGTGACTTCCATCTGACGCGAACCGGTCACAGAACATTGTGATCGCTAGTTTTAGGCCATTCGGCCTATAATAGGTTAGGACTAAGTTAGCGGATCTGTCCTCATGGCCGGGGGTTATCGTCATTTAATCTTTATTGGTGTCCAGCAGTTAGACAGATGGATAGGGAGTTTATAATCACGTGACGAAACTTTGGTAAGGCCAAAACGGTTCGTGGCGACTCCAGTCGCTACAGGTTAAATCAGATGGGTAGAACGCATCGGGATTATCATCATTATCTTTTGTTCCCACATTTTCCTCCGTGCGGGCAACTTCGGCAGCAACACTAATCGCGGAAATAACTCCTACGAGAAAAAACCATAATTTGGAGAAGAACATGGTAACGGATGTTGGAACCCTTTGAGCTGACCGATATCTCGTTGAGATTGCGCGCCGGATTGTGAGGGGATGTTGAACAATCTAAAGTATGTGCTGGTGGACAGAAGGGGCTGCAAAGGGTTTGAATATTTGGGATATGCGGAGAATCTGAGAGGTGAATCGATTGAGGCGTGATCCACGATTGAGTTGACACGGAGGACCTGAATGTTGGGCCATAAGGCGGTTTAAATATTGAAAAAACGTAGAATGAAGATGCGCCAATTGTTGTGAAATGAGGTAGTGTCGATACCGTGACAGAGATCCGGATGTACATTGACGGCACAGAATGCCATGATCGTCCTGTTGTAATATCAGAATTCAGGGAGACCGTGCGGAATACTCATGAACTTGAAGCGCCGGTACCTTAACACGAATGAAGACCTATGATCCATACCACAAAAAAGTGACACCCCATGGTGTAAGAATCCCATCCTCGAGTTGGCGGTGAATAGCTCCCTGGAACAATGAGAAAAGGCAAGTCTGGATGTATTAGAGTCAATACAATATCTGTTTCTTCATCCATCGTAACCCACGTCTTGAAGATTGCAATGCCTGAAAATTCATGTATTTCACGCATGATTGTAAAGTCTCGGGTCAAATGTTTCGGCACACCCTCGTTTCCATCAAAAGTTCCCATTTGGGAACCTCATTGACCCTAACACCACACGCGCTCGCTATATTGATGACCCATTATACCACGGTGAGATCCTAGCAAGTCCTTCAGCGAGTAACTTACGTGTAAAAAGGCCAATGGGCAGAAGCCTTTGACCTAGTACTTTACTAGTATGTACGCAGCCGGACAACTTCGAGTTACAACTTGTCCATCAAGGATCGCATCGACCATTCTGGCTGTAGTTGAAGCGCCGGTAGTGGAATCGTGTCACGCCAGACGCGTTTTCCGACGCCGGTGTACTTGGTCAGACGCGATTGCCAACACCGGAGTCCTTGGCCAGACGCGCTCTTAAATGGGCATAGTTGAGCAGGAATCCAACCAGATCTGGTGCGGGATTCGAAGTTGTATCGAGGGACGGATCGAGTGAAATGGCTGAGTTGAGTAAAGGAAGACGCCCTGAAGACAATGAAGATGATAGCAATGTAGGCCACGGAATAGAGAGAAGTGAAGAAGGTATCGAGCGAGTCAAACTCACGCAGTGGGGAGCGGAGTAGTTTTGCAATCACGTGAACCAACATGCGCACTCCTGGTGTCTTTGCGGTCTGAGCGTGGTGTCCCAACGAGCGGGAGATGAACATGCCAATCCATCTCTTCACCTCGGTAGTGAATGATCTGCTTCGAGATGAGTCTCAGGACTGAAACTTATTCGCTCAACAGACTGGAGCTGTCTTACATAGATATGATACTGGTACATAATACCAGCTGCATCCTCATCTCTCACCAAGCTTCAATTCTTATTGAAGGACAGCCTAGCGTCCGCTTCAGAAAGCTTTATCTTCATCACCATTATCATTATCAGTATCAACAGATCGAAAACCAGCCTGTCATATTCATAACTCATAACTCATGATTCATTACATCCGCCGTCTACAATTCCCTCAATTTTCTTTTTTCCCTTCTCCCTCATCTTTTATCCTCTCATCTCCCCGTCACCGGCGCGCTAATTCCGCTTCTCCAACCGCACAACCACTCCGTGCTTTCCGTGCGTCTTATCATCGTTTCCGGCATACTTGAACGCTGTGCCGCTTACAGCTCCTCCCTTTCCATCTGGGCAACCCGTCACGGCTTGGTATGAGAGCGTATAGCAACTAGACAACCGTCAGAACTCCTAGTCCGGAGGAGAATGGTTCACGTACTCATTAACCGTCGCCCGCCACTGGTCTGGAAGGAGATTGAACAACGCGACTATATCGTTGTCAGCTTTACCACTCCCCCAGCTTATATATAGTTGTAGGGAAACATGTATGCGTACCGTGAACATTCACCCCTGGCACAGTCGTCGAATCGACATGATAGTATGGCGTCCCGGTCACAACTTTCGTCTGCTCAATCGGCATCTCCGCCGGCCATGCATCCGCGAACTGGATCTTGTCATTGCAGAAGCGATATGCGATTTCGACGACCGCGCCGACTCTATTCGAGTGATATGGTTAGCGCGGGTTCTGTCATTTCAATTGCGACGGTTGGAGTAGTGTAATGGGGAACAGAGACTTACGCGGCGGAAACACCACTGTTGGAGCAGATCAGAGATGTTGATGATTTGTCGAGTGTCGGGATCGCGATTTCGTATTTTGCGGTGGTTTGTGCGGGAAGCGCGGCAACGAGGGACGAGGAGAGGAGAAGAAGTGGGGCGGTAAAAGAGAAGAGCATTGTTGACGTGCGGGGTGAAATTCGAAGAATACGGCGGAGGAGGAAGTGGATTGAGTCGTGAGAAAAGAAATCCAAGTATCAGTACAAAATTCAGCGCAGTAGGTATCAGTATGTACTTCTACTGTAGAGTACCTCGCAGCTATATATCGCCCATCCGAGTACCCGCCATCATCAGCCTAGAACACTCCACCACCTCCACCACGTTTGCCAGTTCAGCCAGTTCAGCCCCCCAGCCCGCAGTTCCGCACTGCATCGTCAACCCCGATCAGGCAGCATCCCGCCAAAATAATGCCATGCATGCGTCATGATTCAACCAGGCTCGATATTCTATGTATAAATCCTCATCCTACCTATCTATCGCGACGGGTATCTCGGCCGCAGCGGAAACCCTCACCATGCCCCAGAACTTTTCCCACCTCTTCTACCACATCTACCACATCCCACGTTCTCGCCTTCGGGTGTCTATAGGCACCTCATCTTTGTTTTCTCTTCCCACCTCATCAACGGCTGCAGCTGCGCAGTCGTGTCAACGTTTTATTCCTTCATCCAAGCCCGCTAGCTTGTGGGTCGCTGGTTGGATGGTTTTGCGAGTGACGTGAAAGATGGATGCACAGGCGGCATCGTGCAGCTTTTTTGCTGCTGCACAACAACCTACACGGCTCGGACATGCTCAACCGAAGAAGTAGATTCAACTGTAACGGTTACAAGCAATTGAGGTAGACTCGCCACGGACTGTGGATGGAATTGAATGACATGGCCAGACTGAAGCTTCACATCGATATTACCGCAGGCGAATAGGCATCAATCAGTAGTACTTACTCTTTCTGTTCCTCCCCACCGCCGTTCGAGAGCTCATCCGTAGGTATCAATATACCCGTATCAATAGGGCTGAATAAACTCTACCCCCCACCCATAGCCGCGTCATCACCGCCAACTCTAATCCCGCATTACAGCACACCTCCCACCTTCCCAGCCTCAAGTTTTTTTTCCCGCTGGGTACACACCTGTACCGATACCGAGTGTGGGACCAGATGATGCGATCGATGCCCACCTATACGCCCATGGATGCGAACCTGGCCCTGCGCATGTATGCGTCAACCACAACTGCCGTTCATCGAGGTGTATGTAGAGTAAGTTCAGGGCTTCGGTTCGATGTAAGCGAAGCTGGCTGGGGGAAGTTGATGTCACACGGGGTATGGCCGCTGGCGGTGGCGGTGGAGGAAAGAGAGTTTAGTGGAGTTGCAGAGAGGTGACTTGTCGTCATGGTTGGTATTTTTGGGCATGTTGGATGCCGTCTAACGTATGCCGTGACGAGCTATATGGTGGTGCCCCACTTCACCAGTGGACGGTCGCTACAGCTGACGGGCTTTGCACAGGTTTCCGCTTGATTCCGGACGTAAATAGGACCATACGGCTAGACTCAACTTGGTCCAGTTCACGGTGCGTACACACACAAAAACTCACTCGTTCTTCAACAGATCGATTCAAGAATCATCTCCCTACTAGTAGGTAAAGTTATGATACATCTGAGAAGCCGGGGACTCTTATATGACAAAAAAACACAACATATGCTGACAAGCAACATATCGTCCCACTCTACTCCACTCCCGGCCTCTGCCCCCCAATGGATCAGGCGACACTGGCCGACTCCCTCATACACCCGCTCACATCACATCCTCCTCTCAATCACTTCCGCCAGCCATCATCTACTGTGTTTAATTCTCAACGCTTACGGTTCGTACGTAAACATGGTCAACACCCTCGGCGGCGGCGACGTAAACAAGCCCGGCGCGGAGACGTGGATCTGTCCAGCCCACGAGTTCCCGCTATCAATGGTGCAGGAATCGATGAGCTCGCGGGCCAAATTATTGCAGTCGTCGAACGAAAGCTCCCAGGAAGAGCTCTCCATGTTGGTCATGTACACTGCAATCATCGTTAGCACTCACTCGCTCGACTATCAACAACAAACACGGCTGCTCTCTAGGCTCCAAAGCGGCGGGTTTGCTGGAGGGGATCAGATACGCACGTTTCACGCTGAATTTCCCGGTGGGATACGTCATGGGGGCATGGTAGCGTTCCTTTCCAGGGATCGAGCCAGCTGCGACGAGGGTTGAGCAGTATTGGTTTGCAAAGTCATAAAGCTGCGATGGTCTGCCTGGATTGTTAGTGATGGATTAGAGAGGGGGTGAAGCTCACTGTGACGTACGGGAGAGCCAGGTGGAAGCGAAATTTGGAGTTGCAGAAGACCTTGGGGTTTGTGCTGGTGACAAAGCGGGGGATGATGGTCGCGGTGGAACCAGCAACAAAGCTGGTGAAGAGGATAAAGAGAAGTTGAATAGCAGCAGGAAAAAACATTGTTGGGGAAGGCAAGAAAAAGTCTAAGGAGCGTTGATGGGTGGGATAACAAGGAAGAAGAAGGATGGTATGTGTCAAGGACGATGGAAGATATATGAAGGTGTTACCGGGCTTGGGGAATGGAAATATGGGCAGAGGAAGCGAGTTATGCCATATTATATGTTTCAGCAAGGTGAACAAGCTGCCAACCTGACCACCACTGACTCGAGCCACATAAAGCAATACATCAAAGGGGGCGCCTTGTGTCTTGTCTCAACTACGCTTTTGCACTTTTCTACTACCCGCTGATACCTCCGGTCACTAGTCAACCCAGACGTCGGTCAGGTACATATAAGGCAATGTGCACTTTCGAGATAGAGCGTGTGGTCTCGGGCCACTTTCAGCATCACTAGATGCCCTGCTCATCTCAACATGTATGACCATCTTGGATCCCCACTTGGCGGGCACAGATAACGACAGATTTTGTCTCCAGGCCCAGGAGATTGGATTGGATTGGGCACGCGAGACTAGATGTATAGACTGCCGCATGTAAAGACTACTTCGCATAATCATGATACATGATTCGGGAGTGCAACGACTCCGCATGAAGTGTTTGCCCTCAGGCAGTGGCTGAGCGGGGTTGCCAGGTGGTGGGGCCGTAACTAACCTCTGACGGGTGAGGAGGCTATGAGGGGTCGAGTGTTCTGATCTTTTCATTCGATGCTGTAGGATTCTTCTACGCAATGGAGAAATGTTGCCTGACTAGCGCTGGAAAGTGAAGCGCTACAGACGTCGTTGGTGTCCCTGAATTACAAAGTGCAACAGAGGGGAAATTCGGCACGCGGGGTCAGCGAGGTTATATGAGCGTAGGGATCAATAGCAGTGAAAAAGCGCAGAGGACTCCGGGGACATGGTGCAGTGGTGTGTGCTAGTAGCAGGTAGCCAAATGCCCGGTAAGACAGTGTTGGTGCCTGAGGTATCGTAGATATATGATTGTACCTGGTGGGTGATCGGCAGGGTCAACCAGTGGTTTCGCGAAGCCGCGAGGTTATCAAACTAGCTCTGGCGAAGTGACAGTGTTGATGTCATTGAAATGAGCCCCATCAAAAAGCAAAGAACGGCGAGTGTGTGGTCAACTGGGTCAGCAGCTCAATAGCTCGTTGAGGCGGTGCATCTACTCGTTATGCTTTCCCTTCCGCTCCACATCTCCGAGTGACGACGCGTGGCAACCCTCCGTGACGATCACCTGCATGGAAGCTTCCCAGCTCACCACCACCGTGTCCCCAACCTCACCAGCTCCCCACCAGCACCCACGCGTCACAACCGGCACCGGGCGCCCCACGCTCCCCAACCATGACTTCCACAAGCACCAATCCCCAGCAGCCCGTCTACAACAAGAAATCGCCCACCGTAAAACGCATCCGTTCGTCCCCCCGCCCTCCTTCCACCTCCCACATCAGCTAACCACCCCCACCCACCAGTCCGCGAAGCCGCCGAACTCGCCTCCACTCCTTCCACCTCCTACCACGCCGCCCCACTGGAACACAATCTCTTCGAATGGCACTTTACACTCCGCGGGCCGCCATCAACCCCCTACGCACGCGGAATCTACCACGGCCGCATCACGCTCCCGCCAGCATACCCGCTCCGTCCGCCGTCGTTCCGGTTTCTCACTCCCTCGGGACGCTTCGAGGTAAACAGGGAGATTTGTCTCTCGATCTCGGGACACCATGAGGATACGTGGCAGCCGGCGTGGGGGGTGAGGACGGCGGTGGTTGCGTTAAGGAGCTTTATGGAGCAGGAGCCGGAGGGACAGGTTGGGGGGGTGGTGTGTACAGAGAAGGTGAGAAAGACGTTGGCGGAGGAGAGTAGGGCGTGGAGGTGTACTGAGTGTGGGGTTAGGTGGGAGGATGTGTTGGAGGAGGAGGAGGAGAAGGAGGATGGCAGGGAAAGGGAGGAGGAGAAGGTGCCCGAGGAATTGAAGCTGGCGTATAGGGGCGAGAATAAGGAGGTCAAAGCGGTGGAGACAACATTGACAGAGCCGGAGACGGTGACGGCGGTAGGGAACAGTACGGGTACAGAAGCAGGCACAAGTGGGAGTGTTGAAACTCCAGGCCTTCATCGTCGTGTTCCTGCTCCTCAGCAACAACTATCACCGCCTCCAACATCCTCTACTCAAACGCAGCCGCAATTGCAACCTTCTCCCCAACCGCAGATCCAGATAATTCACCAGGATGACGAAAACTTCTGGATCGACCGCGCCATCGCAATCTGCGTAATCCTGCTCGCCGGCATCATTCTCAAGCGACTTCTGGCTGGTATGGTCGATTTTGTCTAGTAGCACAATATCCCACTATCACCATCGACATCTAATTCCGACAATTATTCTAGTGAGTGGAGGTGGAGGAAGGAATATCATGACTCTTAGGCGTTGCACGGAGTTTTTTTTGTTTTTTTTTATTTTTATTTTTATTTTTTTTCATTTACGGTATTTTTACTTGGGTTTCGTTGGTGGCGTTTGGATCTTTGGTGGAATTAGGTACGCGGATAACGATAAGGCTTACCTGCTAATGCCTGAGTGAATGTGGAGGGCGATTGGCTGATGTTCTGGCATGGATTGTCTTAGAGTAGATTTTGCAGAAGTGGGCAATTTACACCTTTTACGAGTATACGAGTGGATGATGATGCCGACATTGGAAAAGGATAATCTATTTTTTTCATTATCTACAACTCGTCGAATTAAGGACGATACGACGTAATCCTTCCAAACACATCCGACGTACCCCAAATACCCGCTCTATTACCAAAAGTTAGCCACCATCCCATCAGTATCTGACACAGAATTCAACTTACCTCAGCGCAGCCAACTGCACAATCTGACTATGATCGACAAACAAATTCACATCGACCCCAAACTCCCTCACATACCACTGAAACACCTTGGGCTCTGCCGCCTCAAACATCACTTTCTCCATCGGCAACTCCCTCATAATCGTATTCACCACCTCCGTCTTCCAGCTCCTCACATTCTCCGTAATCCCCTCGCTCTCAATCATAATCCTCTCCACCCCGGCCTCCTCAATAAACCTCCTCGCAAGCTTCACCAGTCCCGTGGGATCACTCGTCCCCATCTTCTCGAGCTCCTGTGCGGCAGTGTCGCCTCCAGCACCAAATTGGATCCCGAGCTCCGGCTTCGCTTTCAACCCGTATGAGTGAACGGTGTCGGCGAGACGGAGCCAGTCGTCGGACGGGAGAGAGAGGAAGCCGGATGAGAGCTCGATGACGTCGAATCCGAGGTTTTTGCAGGTTTGCAGGTAGCGGTGGATGGTGGTTTGCGGGTCGGGGTGTTGAAGGATGTATTCGATCCAGCCGCCCGTGGAGACGTAGACGCCGTGCTCGTGTGCGAGGTCGATCATGGATTGAAGCGCGGGGCGGGGGAGGAGGGAGAAGGAGCCTAGATATTACTCAGTATCGCTATCATGAGTAACTGTTTCCTTCAACAATCTCGAGGAATAGACGAGGATATGGAAAGGATATCTAACTCACCACCGGCAAACTTCAACCCATCCACACTCGGCCCCATCGTCTCCAACACATCCCTGAGATACCGTCGTCCCATAACACTATAATACGGCCCGCGGATCTCCGTCACACCCCTAGACCGCGGCTTGGGGTCCCGTGGGTTCGAGCGAACGAACCCGAAACCGCTGTCCGCATCTTCTAAGAGTGTCGTAGCGAATCTGGTGGCGGATTCGGAGATGTCGGGGTCATTGCTGCCGCCAAGGCGATGGGGGGTGGTGGTGAATGTACGGAGGGGAGTGGAGAGGGTAGGTTTGAGCGTACCGGTTGGGAGGGTGCGGGTTAGAGTGGGGAGGCGGCGGGTGAGAGGTAGCATGGTATCGATAGGTCCTAATCTAAGTCCTGCAGGTGGTGGTAGATATTGAAAGGGAATAGACGAGGAGCAGGAAGAGATTGATACGTTTGAATTGGAGGAAGAGGAGAAACGGCAATATGGGCTCTGAACTGGTGATTAGGAGACAAGGCGGAAGAATGAGAACAGCAAGGTGTTTACAGGAAACAGGACATTATGATATTAATGGGTGCGTTGACGTCAGGTTAACGTTGTCGTCTTTGTGGTGGGCTGCAGGGTGATCGTCGTTGCGGACTTGGGGCTGATGTTCGAGTACCAATGGGAGATTGATGTAAACATCATGTGATCCTTTTGGGTGTCTGACGTAAGTTGATAAAATGGTCTTACATGGAGGGAAACTGTAGATGGAGAGCATCTGCTTCGCCTTAGATGACGGCTGCGTGGGTAGCAGGCCAGAGTCAATCTTGATATCCTCGTTACAGTGACAAGGATCTCTAACAAGTTAACCAGCTGGAGATTCTCTCAAGCCACCACCCAGCGGAGGAAACGAAAAGTCAAGGAGTATATAAGATTTTGTATATCATAGATACAAAGGCAGGTTAAAAGGTTCATTTCCAGAATTCCTCAACCACAGCAACTGCAAAATGTATTCCTCCCATATCTCGGTATTTATCATTACAGATGATCTGCCCATGTCCCAAAGCATAGCAGCGCTTTTCGCCCTTTCCTGTGCGTCTAGGTCAGTACGTTTGCCTGTCTTGGGGGCGGAGGAGGAAAATGAACTAACCCTGGAAGGTTTTGATTTCTCACTACCGGATATTAGGTATTGATGTTTTGTTTTGTAGATCTGGCATGCCATAAGTACTTGTATTATCCGAGACGCTTTAGGTATCCATCACTCAGCCCAGGCCCAGGTGAATGCAGTGTCTCGAAGGAACGAACACGCGAAGATTACCTTCTTCCTGTCTGTGTCGAAATCGGAACTGTTAAAGGCGAAGTATATGCTCAAGGTGGTACACTGGCGACACAAAACAAAGCTCTTCTGCTATTGTTGATTGAAATTTCATCCGTAGAGACATGCTTCTGCCACTGCTGCGCACACAAATTCTGCCTCTCCCTAGCCCAAGCCAGCCTTGCTTTCTTTAAAGATTCCTTTAATTTTTCTTTTCTTGGGGCAACCTGCTCGATATATCCCATTGACCGAGTAGTGTGCGCAACGGCTTCAACAGACACATGGTTTTGCAGTCGACTATATGTGTGATATCCACCAGCATAGCTTCTGGGTTTTTCTCAACGAGGGAACCAATCCGCCAGCATTTCGCATGGCAACAATGCGTGACCAGTTTGATCTTCAGAACGGGTGCACACCTTGACCTTCAGTCGATCGTCGTAGGAATAGTCCAGCATCTTCAGTGAGATCTCGTCTATCGTGTTGTTAGTTGATTTTCCCAATGAATCGTAGCAAGGTTGGTAACACACCGCCAGGCTCCGCGGCCAAATCATCTTCATCATACTCCTTTCTTCCGCCCACCACGGCGCTCCCGGTTGTAGACACCCAGTCCTCGCCAAAGGATGACATTGGACGACATACCGCCCGATATAAGTATTTCCCGGGTCCAACATTAGCACCGAAGGCGGCACCTTGATCACCTCGTGGTCTGGTGGTGCCACCTGCAGTATGGCTGTAGAATGCCTCTTCAGCGTGGCCACCGCCGAGCGCTCCCTCTTCATTTTTAGAACAAAAGTTTCGAACTCGTCGAAACAGTGCAGATCCACTTGAGGAAGAACCCCCAGGTGGGCAATGAGGTCTTACACCTGGACATGCAATTTCTGCGCATTGTTGTTGTGCCTATTGATGCATATCTCCATGAGAGAAATGATGTTCGCAGGCATAATGGATTTCGGTTTGCTTCACATCAGTCACTAGGTCAGTCTTCGATCAACAGGCGCAATTTGGGGGAAGAATACGGACAGATCTTGTGAACCGGCATCAGCAGGGACATGCAGCATAAAACCGTCGTTTCCCGTCATGGGTGAAAGGGAAACCCGAGGGGGACAGCATGATCAAAACAGCTGTCTATTCACTGCACCGCCGTTGTCCGGGCTCATAGTATCTCGTGGCTTTTATATTTTGCTATTTTTCATAATCTTTGAGTTGTTAATTCATGGGAAACACGAAGAGGGAATTGCAAGGGAAACAAACTTGGTGTTTAGTTTGGTAGATTTTCATACTGCATGCAACCCAAGTGGGTTATGGTGGATGTTGTGATGACTTTATCGATGGTGAATAATATTCAGGGCTCCGCTTCATGGATATTGATTGTTGATAGCGGAGCATTAGCATCAGGACCCCAAAGTTCTCGGGTGCTGTGGCTTACCATCCAACGCTGTGCCCAAAGGAGATACCTATCAAGAGACACCGAACCTGAATTTTCCGCGATTCACCATCCAGACTAGAACATCAACCAGCCAACCCGAAAACAACCGATGGGGAGACGGGGCTCAAACTCGTAGTGGTACTGTAGGTAGACCACTTGACCGACCCGACTTCCCCGATAGTGTAGACGGTGGCTTCCTGAAAGTGGCGGTTCTTGATGCTCGAATCGTTGGATGAAAACTCCGCTGCATCTTCAGAACCCAATCCACCAAAGGCGAAGATGTCAATGAGCCTCTTCTGATCGTATAGGCGTGCGCCATTGTAAGCCATTAGTCCTTTCAACTACCATCAGCAAGCTGAACCAGAAGGACAACGCTTACTGGCGGTCTCACGGGCTGCGCTTCCGTCCTGCGCATGCGCACACCAACCGGATCACCCCTCCGAGACCACATCCAAGATTCCATGAATCCCATCATCCCATCATCCCGCTTTCCCACCCCCACACCTCCAACCAAGGCGCGCCACGATTCATCCGAACCCTGCTGTGGCATCTCCATCGCCGAAGGCCCAAGCCGCCGCCGATTGCGCGTTGCGAGCAATCCGTGACGTGACAAACCCATGGAAATCGAGATGAACGTGTGAAGTGGTTTGGAAGGGCGAGAGGAGGGCTGTTGGATGGGGAAGCCCAGTTTGGTGGGTGTGGCTGGTGACGTTGCGGGTGGGAGATCGGGCGGCGATAGGTGCGTCATAGGGCGGTTGAGAAGGGAACCTTGGGGAGAGCTTGGTGGAGCTCCAGAGAGCGCATACGGCATGTTGGAGAGCTCGGGCTTGATGGAGATGGAGCTGTTCAATTGTAGTCTCAGGAAATGAATATCTACGACCTTCAGCTTATAGAAAAAGCCCAGGCCGAATCAGCTTTGGACAGTTCGTGAAGACTCGATACCGGCTCCTCAAACTCAGCAAGTTGCGCACATCCTCTGCTACAGCTCGAGCTTTCCCTCAAACCCCCGGAAGCTTCATCCTTGCCGACCCGCGATCACCATTGTGGCGCCCCATGATGCCGTCCATCTGTGGCGCCCACTCTGCCCTGTTGATCGACGACATCACCGTCGCGATTCTCCAGTGACGACACCGTACCGTCATTAATGCCACCGCCGCAACCCTGACGACCTCACCTTCTGGACCGCTTCAGCGTCTTTATAAACCGCCTCTTCTTCCATCGAAATCTCCTTCCTCCCATCATCAACACACACACGCTCTCAACAACTCCAAACACAATCACAACAACACACTCTTCACACACTTTTAAGACTTTCTTCTAAACAACAATCAACATGTCTGATCTCGGTATGTCGGCTACACTGTCTTCAAGCGTTGGATAAGAATTTTGTGCTGACGGAAAGAATAGGCCGCAAGTCTGTCTCTGACCAGGTTTCCGACAAGCTCAAGCCCGACTCCCAGAAGACCACCACTGAGAAGCTCGGTGACAACGTCTCCCAGAAGGCCGACCACGTTGGCTCTGCTCTCCAGCCTGAGTATGTTTCCCTCAATTCCCTTATCCAATGAAGAACAACTAACATCCACCCCAGCTCCCAGAAGTCTGGCACCCAGAAGGCCGCCGACTCTCTCCGCGGTACCAGCGACGACGCTGCAGACACCTCCAAGGGCATCGGCCAGCAGATTTCCGACACCGTCTCTGGCGCTGCACAGAACGTCAAGGAGGCTGTTACAGGGAACAAGCAGTAGATGGGTTATTAGGGAGTGGTTGGAATTTGGGATACCTTCCGGCGCTCAGTTATGAAGTGATGAATTGATGCATTAGTTTTTTGTTTTCTTTGTCATTGAACTGAGTTGGGCCTTGGGTTTTTTGTATGATCATTGAGATCGGTTTTTTTTTTTTTGGAGATCGAAGAATTGATGCTTCGGAGTTGACAACAATTTTTGAGTCCCCGAGTGAAAGTGATGAAGTACAACTCTTCCGTGGTTCAGTGAAGCATGGTCAAGCTCTTCACACCCATTCTCATTTTCGCAAGCAATATACTAAGAATCGATCACTGTCATGCGATTATCCAAGTGAGTCGAGCATAATCGTACGTGACTCACGCTCGGTCCTTCGGTAGTGATAACCCATCAATTCTGAGAGCGAGATCCGACTCATACGAGGACTTGTGATTTTGGCTAAACATCAACATGAGGAGAGAGCAGAACACAGTATCCCATCAACGACATCGCCAACCCCCCCACTTCCCCTCAGTATGATAAAAAAGATCAAAAACACAATTCCCAATATCCTAAACTACTAGCATACGAGTACCCTAGCGTAGAAGAATCCCGAAAACAAACTTTGATGATGAAAACCCAAACTCCTCCCAACGCCATCACCGAGCCAGATGATCCATGCCATGATTTGATTCCCCACATTCCGTGGTAATCAAACACACACACATACACACATCTAGCTGCCCGGGTTGGGGTTCATCTTGCGCTTGCCGCCAGTCAAGGTGACATTGACGAAGCGGCGAGTGTAGCTGTGGGGGATCTATCATCAGATGGATGGTGTAGTGGCGGGGGAGTTGATGGACGTACACGAGCCTCTTCTTCGCGCGGCCCTTGGGGGTCTTAGGTTTCTCCTGGCGCTCAACCTTGGGGGTTTGAGACTTGACTTTGCCGGCACGGGCGAGGGAGCCGTGGACTTTGCCCATGGTTGCGGTTGTAGGTGGAGGTAGTTGGAAGTTGCGGTAGGTGGCGAAACTGGGTTCTGAGCGGGATGGTAAGCTGGCTGCGGTGGGCGAGCAGATGGACGGTGGTGAGGAGGGAGCAGGGAGAGGAGAAGACGTATGGAATAAAGTACCTGTGTTGGTGGTGAGGGAGCGTGAGTCAATCGAGGAGGAGGAGGGGGTGGGTTGCCTGAATGTAACTTTACGTCCTTGATCGATGAGGAGCGCCACATGTGGCGGTGCGTCGACGCATGGGACGAATCATTCTGCCTCATTCGATTGTCAACCCCGCGGATATACGTTATCAAACCTGTTATCTAGATATGATTACATTTCAATCAACCACCCTATAATCCTTCTAATGGTCAAGCCTCAAATCTGATAACCACATGTCTGAAGTGAGAGCGGTGTTGACGTCTCCCAGCGGTGGATCCGCGTCTGATGGCAGCGGGCGCCAAAAGCTCCCACTAGCTCCCTCCTCCAGCTTGCGGACAACATCCCCTCCACCGCCATCCCATCAACACATCACCCCACTACACCATCTCGCTGCCAATGTTTGTCCCCCGCCAGGTACAACACCACACCGCCGGCCACCCGTCTGCTCTTCCAAGATCTAAAGCTTCACGGACCACCCCTCCAGCGCGAGCGTCAGCTCTACAACAGCAGGCAGCAACAGCCCAATCCTCCACTACTACTCCGAAATCAGACATTGATCCGGTAAATGCTAAGGATATTGTGTTGTCTCTTGAGCAGCTTCTGGGGTCGTTCAATTCGCATACACCATGGCTAGAAGAGCGGAGAAGAACCGTCGATGGCTGCAATGATTGTGAGTGCTATGTTTCCAGTTGATAGCTGGAGATAGACTTGATACTGATCTTGTTGCTTTTATCACCAGATATTCATCTCGCTGCGCTCATGGAATGCCCGTTCTTCCACGACACGAAGCCAGTGTTATCACAGATAACCCTTCGGAGAGCACTCGCGGCTGCCCCTTCCGAGAGGTTACAGGTTTCGGCCGATGGATACCATATAAGATATACAGGGAATCGGAGCCAGCTGTTTGATGAGAGGACAGTGTACATTGTCAGTCTCCTCCGAGATCGATTCTCGATAGCCCGCTAACAAAGATGACGTAGGAACCGTCATCAGTGGGATTAACAACGCATCCGGGAAAAGTAGCACGGCTGCTGGCGGCCACCCTCCCGAGCGAGTTTCTTCCAGTGCGATATGTGAATGCTGGTGGCCGGGCATGGGGATTCGTGACATTATCGGCGGACGTGACGGAAGAGCATACAGACCCGGAAACGGGGATTTGGCCTGAGAATTGGATTGTGATGACAAAGTATTTCCTCTTCCATCTTCTCCTTGTTATCTTCTCCCTTTTCAGCAGCTCACTAAGTTACTCATAGAGCGGAATGGCTCCGCCGCGACAACCACTACCGTGCCCACCGCGAAGCCGTCCAAAAAGCCCGACAAGCCGCGCAACTTGAAGAGCGGATGTCACGCATGGAAATCGACTCCACCAAACATCGTACCCCCAGCCCATCCCCTCCACAACCCCATGACTACGATCCTGGCCTGATAGTCCACCTCACCAACCTTCACTCGGGTATCAACAAGCCTACCATCTCCTCCTTCATCGACCGTTCCGTCGACCGCTACCTCCGTCGCCTCTCAAAATCAAAATCAAAATCTGCTGAATCGCTGAACTCCAACCCCCCGGAGAAAAAGAAAACAATGGTCTATATTGACTACGCAAAAGGCGCGACCGAAGCCTGGGTGCGACAAACCACGCGTGAGGACTCGGAACTCATTGTCAAGGCGCTGGAAAAGCGGAGACGGAGGATGACGGATAATGAGGATCGGAAGGGTGTAAAGGTGAAGAAGGAAGAGGGTGAGGTGTATGTTAAGGGCGTGGTGTTGCAGGGAGAGGAGGAGGGGAGATATTGGAAGAAGGTTAGGGAGGCGATGGGGCGGAAGGGGAAGAAGGGGAAGGGCGATGCCAACGGTGGAAATATGTCGAGCTCACGTAAGGAGGAAGAGAAGAGAGCGAAGAGGCCGAGACAGAGTTCGGGAATGGGCGGTGAAGATCTGGTGATCAAGAAGGGAAGATTCGAGGAATATGGGCGTTGACGTTCAAGTTCACCTGATTCATCTTCCTCACCATCATCCGCAACAGTATCGAACATTTTCTCGACGCACGAGTTTGGGGCGCATTGTTTCAGAGTCATTATCCTTACAATATTATAACCTTTAACTGTACCAACACCACCGAGTCACTGTATCGACTAACGATCTTGTAACCGAATATTGAGCGATATCACAGATTGTGTGAAGAGCGTTACCGCTAATGATTGAACCCCGTGATTATTCTGCAATCTACTTCTGGATGACACAGTATCCTTTCCAACGAATCATGTTATGTACTAATAACTTTAATCTCCCTCACACTTGGCCTTTTACTCTTCATAACCTTATTTAGACCTTGGACTTGACTCATTCAAGTTGTATATAAGGCTGCGCCCCATCCTTCACATCTTCACATCCTCCATCTTCTCCAAACCACGAAACACGGTTTCACCACCAACAGCCCACAATGACCCCACCACCACCCAGGATCCCGACTTCTCACACTTCTACCTCCCCATCAAATGGAACCCCATCAAACCCCACACCCCCATCCCCAGCACCAAACTTGGAGGAAACAAAAAGAGTAAAGAAACGTGTTAAACCCCGCACCATCCAGCCACCAGCAACGGAAGAAGAGTTTCTGGCACGGTTGAAGATGAGTCCGACGCCACAAAGAGTTTGGGCTCACCATCTGGGACAAGGAGGGGAGGTAAAAACGGAGGTGTGTGGTGAATGTGGAGGAGGAAATGGGGGGAAGAAAAGAAAAGAGTGTCTTGGGAGAGAGTTGGGGAGCGGAAGATGAAGGTCATGGCGAAGAAGGATGCGCCGTGAAGAAGAGAAAAACGGCCGAGAAGGGATCAAAAGACGGGGAGAAAAAAGAATAGCTTTAACCCCCCACTCCAGCACCGCGGGTATGGTGGGGATGTGGATGTGAGTGGGAACTTGAAAGACACGGTGGCCCCCTCAGCGCGCCGCGTGGATGTAGGTAGGGCTTATTGTATCCGTAGATGGGTGTATGAATTTTGCTAGCGAGACAGATATGTATAAATCACCCATACGGAGTTTGAAAATGGATTGGGATGAATCGTATCCTTCATCTGAGTTGGAGAAACTCGAGTGATACCCCATGCACACTCCCGCCATTGTTCTCACTCAACCCACACCTAATGAGAGAATCCATTTCGAAGATTTTTGTATAAATAGATAAGTGATCGTCACACAACACCAGTAACGGCCGTAATTGTGTCGTTAAGCCAACGGTGGTGGAAGATGCGGTGCCAGCGGGCTTATCGATAAGAACCCGCACCTATCATACATACGTCGGCGTTTGGTGGGTTTGGAGGAGTGGGTATAAATACTGGGCTGTCCGTCGAGCACTGGGGATGTTTGATGCTTTGGTGTTTGTGATGCGGTTGACACTGGTGGTAAGTTGAGGGGAAGATTGGTGGAGGATATTGGAGAGGAATGGTACTGATGAGTGTGTTTAAGTTGATGGATTAAGATGAGTGTGGCTAACATGAGTGGAGATTTGTATTTAGTACTGTCGTGAAGCAGGAATAGTATTACTTGGATCTCCATTCTTCAACAATAAACGAGTCGATCTTCAATTCCCGACACCGCACCACAACCCTCCTCACACCCATCATCAACCCCATCGTCAAACCCCCATCCATCTCACCTCAGGTGAGCTGATCCGACTTCACCTCCCCCGACTCTCCCAACTTCAACTCCATCCGACATCCCACCCACCATCCACCAACGTGACGTCCAAAGAAGCTCAATGACCCACCCCAGCTAACCCAGCCAATCGTTACCCAATTCGTTAGCGCAGCACACTAACATTCTCCGGGAAACGAGGGACTCGATCTGCCGTGACCCGAGTTCTGGGTACTGTACCGACTGGGATGGATAGGGCCGACTTTTTGGAGGAAGAATTTTCTTGAGAGGGGCCAACGCAGAAAGTCTGACGAGGGAGGTGAGAGCTGACAGACCAGCCAGCTCACCTCGACTACATACACGCTCATCGACTTCGACTTCGACGTGGTGGTGGTGGCGGCTCACGTAATTGGAGTATAGAAAACCCGCTAGCCACCGAGCTAAGAGGGTTGTGGGTCGCGGGTCTCCAGAGTTGGATTGGGTGTGGGGAAGTGGAAGCTCCACTTCTTCATCTCATGATGGATGATGGTGGAGTTTTTGGGCGAAACCGCAAGCTCCGGCGTCGGAGGTCACCGCTGGAGAGGGTTGGTGGATGGGGAGAGGGACAGAGAGTGGTTTGATGGAAGGAGTAGAGGAGGAGATGAACATGGTCCAGGAGGGAGATGAGGACAGAAAACGTGAGGGATATGGTATTGTGAGCCTGCCGGAAGGAGGAGGGGTTTTCGTCGCTGGATTTTGAGCAATGGTTCACCACTCAATTGGTTTGATTATATCTAACTTGCTCAATTGAACAGCGTGGATCGATTCACAACCAACCTCCTTGGACGCCACCATCCATCCACAATTCATCTATACTTTCATCTTTCTCGAACAACAGCAACAACAACAACAACAACATCTCTCTCTCTTTCCTCTTGCTCAGTCCTACGCATCGGCCGGATCCGACACCAACCCACACGCACATCGGCGGATTTTCAGGTACCGGCATCTCGACCGTACCCCAACGACAGGTACCACCGATCGCATCCGCATCAATATCACTCCACTGGCGGTCACCATGCATCATCTGCTTCGGTTTCTGATTCTGATTCTTCGCGTGGCAACCACCGGGTCACTAGGGTATACTTTCCTGTCCTCGTATACTTTCCTCCCACATGATTCAGTTTTCTCAGCTTCTGGTCACAGGGGGACCCGAGCGTGAGAGAACGTGTGAGCAACGTGCGGAAAAAAAAAAAAAAATTTTAATGCGATCGGTTGGGATCCCGAACCAAAAATTGAGGTTCCGTCTGTGGTGGCCGTGGATAGCCGGGGTCCCCGACCGGTTGGTTGGTGGCGAGAGGACTCGGGCCGAAGTGGGGATGGGGTTTCGGGGATCAGCGAGGGACTTGGAGGGAGAGGGCGCTCGGGATACCGTGCGTGAGGGTGTACGGGGGATGATGATGATGATGATGATGATGGTGACGAGGTATGATTGTTCACATTCACCATCGTCCCAAGTTGGAATTTTCGCACGGGGTCGGGATTTGCGGACAGATAACTCATGTTAAATGAGGTAGACAATATAGATAGTCTACTTACCAACTCAGTTTTTATTGTTTTCGTCCAAGTATGATCTCGAGTCGGCGTGTGCGCAGTGCGCGCTTTATTGACTTGAACAAGCGAAAGCCAGTCTTTCACGGTTCTCGACTCCAGTGTTAAGTCCATAGCACCATCCATCCCCCCAGGGGTCACAGGATGTACTCTATACAGTTATCATCTGTAGTCCGTAGTAGTCCATACCAGTATCTCCCGACGTGGTTGATCTCCGTGGTGGCGGTGTCGCCCAAACACCGAACCTCCACCACCTCCACCATACTCCCCCGTCACTTCCCCCACCATCATCACCGTCTTAATCTCAATCTCCTTCGATGTAGAATATCGCCGTCGTGAGATACTCGCCAGACAGATAGCCGGTTTGTTATATAAATTCGTTATACCACCCGGAGTCGAACGCACATTTAGCGCTCCAGGTGTCCGAAAGTCCGTTATATACATAGAGATAGATGGTAGTTTGATAGATCGCCGAGTTCAATTACGATAGTTCCCGCTGGAATACCGGTGGTGCCATGGGTATGACTCGAATCTAATCGTATTGATTGCCTCTTGGTGAGGAGTTTGTGAGTCGATCGAAGACTCGGGTAAGAGAGAGACTCGGGTCAATCTAGGCGTTTTATGCGACGGGTAGAGGTACGGCGGGTAGCGGTGAGGTGAGCTGGGAGATGGTGGATGGGGAGGCACCGAAGGGTTGACCGGTTGGTGAGGCAGCGGTGGCGGCGATTGTATATACAGCGGGTTGGGTTGAGGAGGTTGATGGATAATTGATGGCTGGGTTATGGAATATCTAGATGAGAAAAATTGAGTCGAGTTGAAGCGTGAGTTGGGCGGGTGATAATTGGGCCCCAATTGATGTTCGATGTGGTTGCTGTGGAAAAGATGGCTGCACCAGATGAGCTCCCCAATGATACTGCCACACACCACCAATGCGGCATCAATCCATCATCCCCATCACCAGCATTTTTCCCTCTCTCTTCCCACGGCCTCACCACTCTCGTTCATCCATAGCCATCCACACTCTCAAGCCCTTCTCACCCTGCGCTCTCTCGCTCCCTTTCACGCCTCATCTCACCCACCCCCAAAGTCACAGCGCCATCACAGTGAGCAAATTTTTCCCTCTTGCCAGTGTCTTGCTTGCTGTTCCTGGGCACGCCTCGACCAGGTGCTTCGACCTCGCATAACCGTTAACATTGCAGTTCACTGCTTTAGCGTAGACGCATTCTTAGCACAGACCAGTCCAGAACTCATCACCCAGAACATCTACCCTCATAAGCTCGGGGCACCATAGGCACAGCTGCCCTCAAAGCGAGAAGACTCGAAGCGAGAAGTATAGTTGGCGGATGTGATGTCAACGCAACACCGACCCACGACTCCACACACCAAAAACCGCAGGTCATGTCGAATGCCGTGGAACCCCCGAAAAATCATGATCGCGGGGTGCAAGAGGGCGCTGCAGATACGGCTTGGGGTGTGGTGTGATGAAACCACCACCACAACGAGGTCAAGAGGGAGAGCAGATATGAGGGTGTAAGGATCTGGGGGATGGGGATGATGCCATTTTTATGGGAATTACTGCACCGTTGTGCGAGGTAGGATGTGGATGGGGTGATGGGGAATCGCGGCCCGGGTAGGTGCGGTAGGAGTGTACTGAGGACGGTGGATGGAGAAGACGGGCACTGGCAGTTGGAGACAGCAAGGTGCGGTGAGAGCTGGAGATTGGGATCCACTTGGTGAACTGGACTACCTAGCGAGGTGAGCTGGATGAGGACAACGAGGACGCTGATCAGTTAGTTTAGGGTCTCGGATCCTTCACAGTACTCGTATAGAGATGGTCGATGTCAGATGGAGCAGATCGAAGAAGCTGTGGAACCACAGTGTTCAACATCATGGTGGAAAAGGTGTGGAGGATGACGGCGAAGTGCTGGGCTGCATGTTAACACCATCACAAGGACAGATGCCGCCATGACGATGGACGGAAGGGAGACGGGATTGAGCAGACAGACGTGGACAGTGATGATGGAGTGATGGGATATATACCAGTTGGAGAGTTGCCTGTTGGGGGTGGTTTCAGGAGCCTGAGTGGGCAAACGACGGGTGGCAATGAGATTAATCAATGTATCTTTATGGAGAGCAATGAAGTGGAGTGACGGGGAGGCATCATTGATGTTGCAAATGACGGGATGTGATGAAACAATTACCTCTGTCCAACAGCCTTTTCACCAACATCACAGCCATCAACGTTCTCACACCGCCTCACTCCAGTTCCGCGGTCAAGACCCTCCCGTCCTTCCCCTCTCGCTTCTCGGCCGCGAGCCTCCTACCTACTGTCCCGGCTCGCTTCACGATTCCGAGCATCACGGCCAGATCGATCTCCAGGCTCCAGCACTTCCATGAAAGCGGTGACCCGAGTGGTCAGCGGACCAAAAATGGCGGCGGACCAAAGAAACGACTATGGCAACACACGAGGCGAGGCTGTAATGGTGGATGGTGGATGAGGCCGGACCATTGACGCTGCAGGAGGACGGAGTTACGTAAAGCCCGCGGTGCCGAATGCTGAATACGCCTCCAGAGGACATACGACTGGGTGTGTTGGTTGGCTGGGGCGTTGGATATTCTGAATGTTGAGTGTCAGCGTTGGGATTGGCTTGAAGAGTGTTTAACGAGCCCGGTCTCTCTTCAGGCCTCTCCTCGTTTCGTCATTCTTTCTCTCCCTCGACCGCTCTTTCGGCATCCCCTTGAGAACGACGGGGAAGCTTCGGACACGGTCTCACCGTTTCTTCTCAGCGCAGATCCGGGGTTCGGGAGCGCTAGCCAGGAAAAACCCGTAATGTGGCTTCATGGCTCCACTCTATTCTCCTTTTGGGTCACTACCAACGCTTCCAGAGTTTCCATGCGCATGACCGAGTGCCGTGACCTCCACGCGCCATGACGCTGCCAGGGTCGAGACTTGTGCCCCGCCATAAAAAAAAACCGAGTACTTATGGCCTGGGCATCTCCGGGGCATAAAGCCGCCCTTCATAAGCCCCACTGTCGCCCGAATCTTCTGAAGTTACCTCGAAGGTACGGAAGAACCAATCAATCACATCACAGTAGGAAAAGGATCCTACTTAACAGCCAATCGAACTCGACGTCCTCCTCCTAGCCCTACAGCTATAACAAACTCTACCAACACCCTCACCTCCGTGTCGACGTCCTCGTACCCAATCGGCACCAGCCAGGGATCCGGTAATCGCATTATGTATTTGCAGGCAAAGGCCTATCGTCAGAAGATATCATAAATTGTGCAGAGATATTCCGAACCCCTCATACCATACGAATAACACTACAACGTCTACTCGAACTACCACAAAGTTCAATATTTCGACTACTCCAGATTCACATCTCCCGCCCAAATGCCTCGATACCACGACCATATTCTGAGCAGCGTCAGTATGCCAGGCCTCGCCTTTCCTCTCATAGGACACCACGGCAAGTCGTCCAAGAGCAACACGTCCACGTCAACCCACCGCTCTGTCGATGTTGATCGCGGTGAAATCAAGCCCGTGAAGCGGCGCTCCAACGGGAAAATCACCTCCAGCAATCGCAGTTCCACCACCTTCCGCAACTACGCCGATCCATATCTTAGCATGACCATCGAGTCACCACCTCTTGTCTGTTACGGACCCGCCAAAGAATCCTCCGGCGCCCTTCTCTCCGGCCTCCTCCACCTCACCGTCGAAGCCGAGGAACAAAAATTCGATTCCTTCATCCTAACCCTCACCCAAAACATCCTCAAGAAACGGGCGGTCTACGGTCACTCCGGCTGCAACGAATGCGCGCGCACCACAGAAACCCTCAATACCTGGCGTTTCTTCACCTCACCCGTCCCGCTCACCAAAGGCGTCCACACCTACCCCTTCAGCTTCCTCTTCCCCGGCCACCTCCCCGCAACCACCGACAACTGCCTCGCCCGCATCTCCTACACGCTCTCCGCTTCTGCCACCACAACAGAAGGCGACGAAATCAACTTCAACCAGCCCATCAAACTCTCCCGCGCGATTCTTCCAGGTCCAGATAAACACTCCATCCGCATCTTCCCACCCACCAATCTCTCCGCCTCCATCGACCTCCCCTCCGTCGTCCACCCAGGCGGCGACTTCAACTTCGACATCCGCCTCGACGGTGTTCTAAACCGCCAAAAAAACACACGCTGGCGGTTACGGAAAACCTCCTGGCGCGTGGAAGAACACTCGCGCACCATCTCGGACGTCTGCCCGCACCGCGCAACAAAAGTCCCGGAAACCGTCATTGAGCATGAAGACGTTCGCATCATCGGCTCCGGCGAGATGAAGCGCGGGTGGAAACACGATTTCGACACTGCGGACGGAAAGTTTGAGGTTACTGTCGACGCGAATATTCCCACGTATGCTGAGGCAAGCTGTAAACTGGAGCCGTCGAATGGCGTGTCCGTGAACCATGTTCTGATTGTTGAGATGATTGTCGCCGAGGAGTATGCAAGCGGAGCGTATCAGCGGGGAGGAGCAACGCCGACGGGCTCCGCGAGAGTGTTGAGGATGCAGTTTCATTTGACGGTCACGAGTAGGAGTGGGTTGGGGATTAGTTGGGATGAGGAGGCCCCGCCCATGTATGAGGATGTGCCCGTGGCGCCGCCGGAGTATGGGAGAGTTGTGGAGGGCGAGACGGTATTTAGGTATGCGTGTTTTGAGAGGTGGGGGGAGTATGAGAGACATGATGGGGAAGGAGAGGGGGAGGCGGAGTCATCATCATCATCCTCTTCATCTTCATCCGCGTTTTCTTCACTATCAGAATCATCATCATCATCAACGCCTTCAACTTCCGGCGCTATGTCATGGTCGATAACGGAACTCGAGGAAGGCTCGTAAACCACCAAATCCTCCCTTTTTCTCACCACCTATTCATCCACATCACATCACGTCGCGAACGTCCTTTCTTTTCCTTTCTCGCTTTCGCCGGCGTATTGTCACGCATTCATTGCTTTTGTATAACTACTGTACTAGATACCTCTTCTATATTTTTCTCTACATCTCTCTATTTCTCTCTTTCTTGCGTTTGCGTTTGGCGCTGCGGTCTCCTTTTTTCGCTGGCTGTTCTGCACTCTACTTGATGGGAGTTTTCTTTCTTTCTTGTATTTATGATTTTGACGGCTTTCTGGGGATTTGGGTTTAGGGGGTATGGGAAGTAGATAGTAGATACTCAGGGGGTGGGAGAATAGCAAGGAGTTGGTGATTTAACATGACTGAAACTTGTTGCGACTTGATTGTGAACTGTGATAGCGATTGAATAAAAATACTGGCACTGTGGAGTGTGATCTGTGTCCAATAATATGAGCATATTGGATTGAATTGGCCTATCATGATCAGATACGATTAGGATAGTGTAAGTGCTGTAGTGGTGGATAATATTAGAAGGTTCTATGTGGTATGATTTTTACAAGAAACCAAGAAGAAGAAGCTGAAACCAAAACTGAAACTGGATCGCAGGGCTTTTATATACCGTACCGTTTACGCCCTCCCTGCGATCAAACCCAACGATGCAACGCATGAAAACGAAGAATACTATCCCCCGCCCCCACTACCCCACCATCCCCCCAAACACTCTCATCTCTCACCTCTCACATCCCTCTCCCACCCCCCTCCTCCCCTTCTCCGTCCCTCCTCCATCCTCTCAAACCACCCCACCACCCCCCTCACTCCCTTCCCTCCACCCCCCCTCATCCTCACCACCTCCTTCTGCATCCTCCCCGCCTCACACGCCCAACACAAGCACCTGACCCACTCGGCCGGCCCATACCTCCTCGCATTCATCACGGCCTTCTTCCGATCCACGCCGATCTGCGAACATGACGCGAGGTGGTGTAACTTCCTCCCGTTCAGTTCGGGATGGCAGTGGGAGAGCAGCGGCGGGGAGAGCGAGATCGTGCGCCAGGTTAGGGCAACGTCTGCGGGGAGGGTGGTGGTCGGGATGTTGCCCCGGGTGGTGATGAAAGCGGAGAGCCGGGCGAGGGCGCGTTCGAGGGTGCCGGAGGGGGGTGGGGGGAGAGGGTGCGGGTGGGGGGGTTCGTGGCGGGATGAGATTGATAGTGATGAGGACGATAATGAGGTGGTGGAGGCGGAGGAGGAGGAGGAAGAGGAGGGAGCTTTGGAAGAGAGGTAGATATCCCCCCAATAAGCCTTTCCGGATAACGCTGGTGAGCGGATCCATAGATGGCGATGGATCTCGTCCCAGAACGGGATCTGCGAGAGAACGGATTTCGTGAGATCTGTTGCGAGAGGAGAATGTTTGATGAGCTGGGAGCGTGAGAACGTGGATTTGCAGTCACGGCAGTAGAAGCTGGTGAGTTCGACCCAGCCGGTGAAGTCGATGGGGTCGGTGGTGGGGAGGGTTGTAGGGGTGAGGCAGGAGGGGCAGGTGGTCATGCGGGTTGGGTGAGTGGTGGGGGTGGAGAGGAGGTGCGAGAGGAGGTGGAAGGGCTGGGTGGTGAGGGTTGTGTAGAAGGTTTGCGTGCAGGGTGGGGGAGTGTAGGTCCAGGTATTGGGGTCGATGGCGGTGTGCTGGGGGTGGGTTAGTCGGGTGGGATAAAGAAGTGGGGATGGAGAGGTACTATTAGGTCCCAGGGGAACATCCGGTTCCAGAGTAGATGGGTTTTCGGAGCATCGGCATTGTCAAAGTATGTTTTGGGGATGAGCATGTAGGAGTACCAAACCAGCAAGACATCTGTTACGTCAGTACCAACACCAATACTCAATTTCGGGTTAAATACCTAATGGCGGCAGAGCGTGCTCAGGAAACTCCCAATCACTCTCTTCATCTCCTTCTCCGCTAGTCCCCCCATCCTCAGATGATGAAGACTTGTCGCCATCCCCATTTCCTTCCTCCTTCTTCCCAACCATCTCCACCAAAACCCTCTCCATCTTCTCCCACCACTCCTCAAACCTCTCCACCGCACACTCCACAAACGCCTCCCACAATCTCTCCCTCTCCCTCTCCCTCCACTCCCTCCCCACCCCCAACCTCTTCTTCTCCCTCCACCACCTCGCGCCCCTCCCCTTGTACCCAAACACCACATCCAGCCCTGCCGCCTCCACCACCGTAACCCGATACCTCAACTGCCAAAACACTTCCAGCAATTCCAGATGCACCGCGCAGTGCGTTACAGAAGGGAGAAACGGCGGCCCAATCGGCACACCTTCCTCTCTCTCCTTCTCGAACACCCGTGGCGATGGGATCATCGGTTCTGCGTCAAGGGAGTTGGTAGGGAGAAACATTTCCCAGTGCTCACTCGCGTCATGTCGATGGTGGTGCGACGACAGCGAAGACGAGGAGGAGGAAGAGGATGATCTCAACAGAGCTCGGAGCGAAAAGTGTGAACCCCCTCCATCAGAATGCTCGCACGATACAAACGGGCTCGGATTCAGCGATGGGGATTTCTCGTCGTCGTCGTCGTCGTCGTCGTGATGGCGAGGTGAGAAGTCGGAGGTGCAGGTTGTGATGGTGGTGGTTCCATGTGCATAGCCCGAGAGGTTCGGGGTCAGGATCTCGAATTCCGGGAGCGCCGTTTTCGCTTTATCGCGTGTGATGAAGATGGGGATCGGCGCCATCTTCAACGGTGTAGTTGTTTCTGGTTTCTCGCTGTTGTCGTCAATGTCTTGTTGTCGCTACACTCTGTCGTCTTCATGGACTCGAATTGTAGAGTCGACACAACCAAAACTTCTCGAACCCGAGGAGAAGGCCCAAAAGATAAGAAAAACCTCCGATCTAGGATGGTCCGTAACTTTTTGATAGGTATGTACCTGACGTGATGGGTGTTCGGGAGGCATCATCGCGCCGTGTCGTATCCCCGAACTCCTATGGTCTAGTGATGCGGTTGCAGCGTGGAGAAAGTATTCGCCGTTTAAACACACCCCTGTTCGCCCGCTCTCGCCGCCGTTGTATAACGTTATAACTGTGATCAAAACCCCACAATCACCGTCGCAATCGGCGGTCGTTGATGATGATGAGGAGATGCGAATTGGAGATGCGAACTGGGTGGAGTTGAGGAGCGAGACGGTGGGCCCTTTCTCCCCGATTCCGCGTCACTGAAGACTGAGGATGTTGGCCGGGAATAGGGCGACATTTCAATGTCAACTCCGATATAGATACACTCTGCGGAGTGTGCCCCCGATACTGGGTGGTACCCACAGTCGCCGTCTATGTATGATGATGCGCTCGTGTTCGCCCGGGATTGACTTGGAACGTGAATTGCAGCATAATCTATAGCAAACCAACAATAAGACATGTTTACCTAGATACACTCCGGGCATCTCATCGTATTCGGTGAGGATGAAGTCTCGGTGGAATGAGCAGAGATCCCAAACCGAGTCCGAAGCCGGCGATGTTGCGAACTTGCCAAAACCGCGGCGAGAACAAACGATCTAAGATTTGTGATAATGATTCCGACGATGAGACGGATGCTGTCGGCGATGATGTACTAGAGTATGTTAATAACTCCTTTGTGTAATGAAGGTTCGGGTGATACCTCGTGACACAGGCTTAAAAAAAACACTTTTACTAGACCGAGAGCGAGAGTTGTAGAAGGACCACACCCATCTCGCGCTCCAGGACTTCGCATACGTGACTCTGAAACCCAGTTATCAACAAATGAACAACAACATCAGGACAGCGATTCATGAAGGGTTGAACAACAAGGCCAAGGCTGAATTTCATGAGGATGAATCCGGCTGAATCTAGTTGCGGACACACAAATCCATAGAGCACGGCGACTTGTCGAACATAGCGGAAACGCATCGAGAATGCAGATGCAAATACACATGCACTTGTACAGAGCGGGATAGAAGGCAATGGAGACACAGAGGAGCGGACCCGGGGGGTGATTATTGAGCAGCGGGCATTGGATGGTAGAAGAAGTGAGCGAAAAGAATGTGGAGAAGAAGGAACCATTGAAGAGTCAGCCAACCACCAGAGAGACTTGAAACCGGAGCAGCCAAACACTCATTCGCACCCTCCCAGCTATCGCTGGCTGCTCACTCACTTGACTATCACTCTGTTCAGAGTTTTTCCATATCTGCTGCTGTTTCCGCGTTCACAGGACTTGAAGTTGATGTCCGCTCGCCAATGCCCAAGCTCAAGCTCAAGCTCCTCTAAGGTTCCAATTTCCAACTTCTCCCCCACAAGTCAAGTAAGCATAAACCCCCCTCCTCGCCAACTCCAGCCTTCTTCCTCATCTCATCATGCAACAAAACCCGCACTCCCCAATATCTGCTTCACCCTCACCCTCATCCATCCTCAGAGAAAACCAAAACCTCACAGCACAGAACCTCACCATGTCCTTCCCCCTCCCCCTTCACGCCCCCACCTCATACACCATGACCAAAAACCACCACAAACACCCCCACCACGGCGACCACGACCACGACCACGACCACGATCATGATCACGATCACGATCACCACCACAAACACCCCATCCGCTACTTCAAACTCTCCAACCACGGCGCCGCGGTAATCCATTTCCTTATCAAAGACAAGGCGAACGGGAGAACTGTGTTTGAGGGCGGACCTACGCTGGCTGCTGGTATTTCCCTCCCCACCATTCCCCATCATTCACCATCATCCCCCATCATTCACCATCATTATCCCCCTCCATTATCCATCTCATCTCCTCTCCCCATCACTTCCTCTCCCTATCACCTCCTCTCCCCATCCCCTTCAACTCCCCTCATCCCCCGTCTAACCCCCCGTCCCCCCAGATCAATCCGCCATCATCGACCTCTCGGCCACGCCTGGCATCCACCCGGACACCTCCTACACCTTCGGGGCTTTCGTCACCGCCGGAAAAAACGCGACCGACCGTCATCCACAAAAAGTCGATTTCGGCTCGGAGCTGGTCGGGGTGTGGAGATGGACGGGGACGACGGTCGCTGGGTCGAAGGTGCATTTTGAGGGGTATGAGAAGTATCAGCCGGAGGAAATGGGGATGGGGATGGGGGGGGAAATGTGGGAGGAGGTTGTGGTGAGGAGGGTGAGGAGGGGGTGTAGGTTGTAGATGTTGTAGGGAGTAGAATGGTGTTGTGATGGGGGTGGAGTGGAACTGGGGTGGGGGATGTGAGTTCTATGTAAATCAAAAAATTAGAAATGGATGATCAAACTTGAGCGCCGAGTTGGTTTTGGTGATTGTGATCGTTACTGGTTTCACTGCGCAGAATGAAATATCGTGTAGTGCTAGTGAACTTTGCGGAGCACGATGGTTTCCCACCCGACGGTTTATCTCTTTTTACTTTGCTGGCCATCACATGAGAGTCCAGACTCTGGCGGAATCCAAGGTTTCCCGTGGTCGCTGGTGATACCCATGCTTCTGAATACCTCCAACACGCATAACAGTCACCAACTGTATCCATCCACCGGGAAATATAGTGTATCTACTCTAGTACACATATTCTCAATGTGCATAGAGGATCTAGATGAGGCTTCGTGACATCGCAACGTGATTCGTCGCATCGGGGTTGAGATTATCTTTCCCCGGGTGGCCCTTGAGGTGAAGAAGGTCACACAATGCAATCAATGAGTGGAAAGCCCACAGAGTGATTGGGGTGATTGCAACCTCGTGTATATATGACCATCAGGGCGGTGGAGTGATGCGATTGGGGAAGTTGCCAGAACAACTGATATAGGAGCCGAGAAAGGCTTGATGGAAGCGCGCTAGATTCTGGTTGATGGGTTGCGCATGATCGCGCGGTGGGACTAGAGATGGGTGAAGCAGAGTGGGTTGCAGGATGGGGTGTCAGAGCACTAGTGATGATGGGAAAGAGGGGGACTCTGAGGGAGAGATGAGCTGGGCAGAGTGGTAGCGCTGCGCGATGATGGTTCGGAATCTTGGGATGGCTGGTCAAGGCATTTTTTTTTTGAATTTTCTGTCGTCATGAAGCAGCGCCGTTGTCTGCGCCCTGGATGCAATGGCCTTGCTTTGCCGTGGACCGTCACCCAGCGAGAAGGAATGGTGAGAGATGGAGAGAGGGGAGGAGAGGGAGTGGGAGACGGAGTGTCCAAACTGTACTTTACTCACTCCTCTGCCACACCATCCGCTACTTGCCCCCCCGCTGTCGTTCCATCTCCATCTCCATCATCTCCATCATCTCCATCACTATCCCATCCCAATCTCTATCGTCTTCACCTGCTCGCTCGTTCCTTAC
>ML220124.1:310185-440804 GCA_004786065.1 Ascodesmis nigricans
CCCGATTCCCACCTCCCCCCCCTCCCCCACACACATAAACCTCGCGACCGCGGCGAACGAAGGGCTCCTCCAACCAGTTCACCACCACCGTGAATTGCTGTCCGTCGTCTGTCCCTCCTTCAATGCGCTGACGAGAATCTCTGTCCTTCGTTCTGCCACCTCTCGCCGGTTTCTCGACACTGCCGCTCGTTGTTCACTCCTGTCGCCTTTGTCGCTGCTCTGCAGTTTCGCGAAAAGCCCGTTCGTCAAACTCTCCACCGGCTGACGGCCCCATTCGTTTCCTCGTACGCCTGCGCCCTCTCCCTCGTCGTCGCCGCTCCGAAACGGTTCCTCGCGAGACACACGCACAACTGAAAGACACGCTTTTGAATCCTTCGGCCGCGCGAGCGGTGAATTACCGACACGATGGGCGTCTTCCGGCCCGCAACGGCCATCAGCATTCTGCTTCTCGCCGCTTTTGTTTTGCTGCTCTTGAGCGTCCTCAGCGCGCCTATTGTCGAGAGCATCACGATTGCTAGCTACAAGGGCGTCAAATTCGGCGTCTTTGGGTACTGCTCAGACTCGAAAGGATGTGGGTCCGTGGGCATAGGCTACAACATGGGTATGTGGAAGTGTGGAATCCGCAGCACTGAGGAATGCTGGGATGAAGATGGTTGAAAGGTGCTGATGCGGTGGTAGATAATGCCATGGATAATGCCCAAAACGACTGGAAGCTCCCAAGTAATGCTCGAAACTCGCTCACTAATTTGTTGATTGTTCACCCCATCGCCGCTCTGCTCACGCTCATCCAATTCGTCATGAGCGTTCTCGCCCATCTCCATGGACCGGCTCATTCGCCAAAGTATTTGCTTGCGCTTCTCATTTTCGCGCTCCCGACTTTTGTTTGCGCGCTGCTCGCCATCCTGGTTGATATCCTGATTTTCCTGCCTCACGTTGAATGGGGTGGATGGGTGGTTCTTGCGGCAACAGTTCTCATTGCTTTTGCTGGAATTGCAACCTGTGGTATCAGACGGCAGGTTGTTGGACGGATTGCGCGGAACAAGAGGATTCAAGAGAATGCCGAGATGAACGGAGACGCTTATAATACCCAACGTGTGGCGCTCAACAATGCCATCAATGCGGAACCGACGGATAAGCTCCCAGAGTTTGCAACATTTGAAGTCAACAAGGGCGGTTCCTCACAATCTGGCGCTATGGAAGGCGAAAGGATCCCGTTGAGATCGAGAACTGCGTCGCCACCGGTAGACGACCCTGGTTTTGGAAGATCTAATACCATCAACAGTGATAGAAGCGGATCATACGGACCGCCTCCGAGAGGAAATGGGCCTCTTGGCTCTGGACCCAACCCTATGGGAGGCAATGGACTTCCGCCCATGAGAAACCAGTACTCCAACCAGACTCTTCATAGCAATGGCAGTGGTCAAGGTCCGTACGGCCCTCAACAGCCAATGCCGATGCGTGGGGCCTATGGCCCACCGCCTGATCGTGGATTCCGTGGGCCTCCTGGACCG
This sequence comes from Ascodesmis nigricans, assembly GCA_004786065.1. Classification (NCBI taxonomy): domain Eukaryota; kingdom Fungi; phylum Ascomycota; class Pezizomycetes; order Pezizales; family Ascodesmidaceae; genus Ascodesmis; species Ascodesmis nigricans. The sequence continues at coordinate 311,697 of ML220124.1, forward strand.
CCAGGAGGATATGATGGTGCCCCAGGACCCCGCTATGGGCCTGGACCTGGATATCGCGGGCCATCTCCAGTTGGAGCTTACGGCCCTGGCCCCGGTCAAGGACCACGCAGAGGACCTCCTCCGGGCCCTGGAATGTACGGACCTGGTCCAGGACTCGGTCCTATGCGAGGACCATCTCCCGGAGCCTATGGACCCCCTAACAACGGCTACGGCCCTAACCGTGGCCCTCCACCCGGTAGTATGGGCGGTATGCCTCCAGTGGGCATGGCCATGGGAATGGGACCCCGCCGAGGCCCTCCCCCCCAGGATCGCTACCATGACGAAGACATGCCGGCGCATTTCGATAACAATGCGCGCGATGAACGTGGTGAATTCGACAAAACCACCAACGTTCCTGGCGCTTTCCCGACTGACAACATGATTGGTGTCGCCCGCTCCGACAACGGCTTTGATGACGCCAATCGCTACCCCCATAGCATGCTCCCCGAGCTTGCAGGAAGCCACGCGAAGCTACCAGTGCTCAACGAGTCCCGCGCTGCCACTCCACAAGCCGCTCAACTTGAGGGCGACGATACCTACATACCACCGCGCGCACAGTGGGAGCAAGACCAACAAAATAATCAATCCCAACACCTCCAACAACCATCCGCAATCGAACTCCCCACCTCCACCACCCCCTCCGGCGAATCCCCCCCCACCCTCACCACCACCACCAGCAACACCTACTACGAAGACGTCCAACCACAATTCGACCGCCCCATCCAAACCCCCCCACCCCTCACCTCCTCCCCACACCCCCCCGCATTAATGCCCGCAGGGGGAACCCACTCCCCGGTACAGAACATGTCGCAATGGCAGCCACCACCCCCTCCGATTCCGAATGAAGACCCGCCAATGAGCCCAGGCGCCATGTCGTCGGCAAGCGGATTCACGAGTGTGAGCCAGAGGGGAGTCAATCCGAGGTGGCAGGAAGAACAGGGTAGGTTGGCCGCGCAGTCTCAGGGGATGGGGAGGAAAAGTGCGGGGCTCACGGGGAATCCGGATTTTGATATGTCCGCTGTGAGGAGAGGGGGCGCGGCGGGGTTTAGGTGATAAGATGAGGTGATGGGAGTGGTGTAGAATATTGGAAACTCAAGGGCTTTTGTGCGGGATTCATTTGTGGGCCTTTTTTCATTTTTTCATCTTTTTCATCTTCTTTTTCATTATTTTCGTTTCTTTATCATTTCTTTGTTACGTTTTGTGTGGATCTTATATTCGGTACATTCACTTTTTTTGCATGTGTTGTATTGTGCTTTATGTGGTTTTTTTTTTCATGTGCTTGTTTCTTGACGGTGGTGTTTTTTTTTTCCTTCGGATTCTATCATTTTCGATGATGTAGTTACGCTACTTTGATGTGATTGTGGGTGTTCTTTTTCTTCTTTTTGCACTGGTGCGGATTTCTTTTTCTTCTTCGGTCTTTTTCGTTTTTATTCGTCGGTTGGTGGTTACGTTGATGGTGGTGGGGGTCTATGGTATTGGTACCAGTAGTGGTTTGGTTGGTAGTTGGTAGTGGGATTGTGCGGATTGGATTCGGCGGATTCTGCTCCAAAAGAGGTGGAGAAGAAGGAGAAGGAGGGCTCGAGAAAGAGGAAAATAATTTTAATGAATGTTGTGTTGACTCTCACTCTTGCATTTCGATTCGGTTATTGCGCATTCTTGTTTTTCTCTATGATAGCGGCGGTGTGTGCGACGAGAATGAAACGATTGACATTGATTGTAGACGGTACGATACTCATCACCTGACCTTTTTTCATGTTAAACTCATTCAGCATGTGACAGCGAGTGTATCGTATCTATCAGTGTATCCATCCTATCCCTGAAGTGTACTCTAGTGCAAAGCACCTTAACTTTTCCAAACTCCATTACTCGCAAAGCAGCGAATAACAGGAATCCTTGCTCTTTTGGGCCTGATCTTGAGCTTGACTGCGAGTGACTGTTATGAGAATCAAGCGGTGATGGGTAAAAAATGAAGGATCGGTATATTGCTAGTTACCAATATCGATATCGATGACTCCTGAAAATGCCCTTTAACAAGCTAGAAGCTAGAAGAAAACAAAGAAAAAAAACAAGAGGGATACAAGGAGCGGGGGGGATATTGAATAAGAAAACAACAAAAACAAGAGCTCAGACAAAACAACGGCAAAACGGCAAAGTAGCAATCATCGCTTGCTCTTCTTCTTCTCTTCTAGTTGCCGAACCACCGACTTCCTGAGTTCCACATGAATGGGACCGCCACAAATCCCTCCCCCCCAAAAAAAAAAGGAACGCCTTCTAATACTCGTACCAAACACTCCCCCACCTCTCCCCTCCCCCCTCTACCACTCCAACATAACCGCAGCCCTAATATCATCCGCATTCAACAAATCGACCCCCTCCCTTACCAACACCCTCCACACCTCATTCCTGGTACTCACCGGCCATCCCGGCGTCCCCCAATACCTAATCCCAATCCCTCTCTCATGCGCTGCCCCCACCTGGCTCCTAACCTTCCTCTTCATCTCCTCCGTCACGCCCCCTCCCACCCCCCACTTCACCTTGCCCACACTCTTGTAGAACGCGCCGGACGCCATGATGCACGTTGTCGAGTTGTACAGCCCAGAATCGAGCTCGTCTAAAGGCGCGTCGAAGAAGTAATCGCGGTGGGTAGAGGGGGAGGAGGCGAGGAAGAGGTCGAAGGGGGTCGAGCCGGTGAGGTGGATGGTGATGGGACCAGGGACGACGTGTGTGCCGTTGAAGTATGTGAGGTAGTTGGTGGGGGTGCGGAGGGGGGCGAGGTGGGAGAGGACGACGGGGAGGGTGGTAGCGCCCGGGGTTTTGAGGTCGATGTAGAGGTGGAGGGTTTGTGAGGGGGCGGAATCGTAGACGCCGCTGTGGGGAGTCAGTCAATGACTTCTCCTATGGGGGAATGAAGAGATGGTGGGGGTTGAGGAATGGGGAATAAACATACCGTAACGTTTTCTCCTTCCCCGTGTCCTCCGTATCCCGAACTTCAATCTCGGGTACGCTATTCATCCTATCCAGCAGCTTCCTCAACGGATCCACATACAGTCCCCTAAACGTCCGATTCCGACTCAAGCTCGGCGCATCATGGCCTACATACAGCTCGTCTTCAAACACCCACACATCCGCCTCCACCCCCATCGCGCCCACCGTCAACGCCATAAACAGCGGTATCTGCCGCCAGTAGTCATTATGCGAGTGCACCGGCCGCGGGTGGATGTCGCGCGTGAAGCTCGTGGGGTACTCGGTTTTGAAGAAGATGGAGGGGTCGAGATCCCACGTGCGGATTACGGTAGGAATGTCGGCGGCCCAGGATTCGGGCGAGGAGAGGAGGAGAGAAATGACCTTGGCGGTGCAGCTGGCCAATCGTGTTAGCAGTTGTGGTACAGTGGGAATAAGCTTTTTTTTGCGGGGGATGGGGGACGATGACGTAGGGCGACGCGTACCCAATGAATAAGACAAGAAATAAGACACTCAACACCATGTGTGTCCATTTTGATGTCTTCCATATTGAGGATGAGGGGGAGCGTGAGTATCGTTTGCTGCTGGTGCTGGAGAAATCGTCATCATCAAGATCACTCCCGCTACTTCTTCTCCGGCTGCTTCTCCACCACTGTGGCCGGCCGACCAACATGACGGTGCCGCTAGCTAGCTTGCTGCCTTCAACTGTTCCAAAAGTCTGCGTAAAGCTGTAGTGCACTGCAACCAGAACCACAAGAAGCCGGAGGATCGAGAGGGTGGAAAATTCGTTTGATGAGCTGGGCTGCGAAGAAGCTACTATCAAGGTATTGTGGTTGTCGTGGGCGCCGTGGTCGGCGTGGTTGCGGGGTGATATGGCGCGCTCGGAATTGGCGGCCACGGAGCAATCGGCAGCACCAGCAGCCGGAGAAGGAGAAGAAGACGTTGGTGGCCGGGAAGGAAAAGTTAAGGTCGGCTCTAGCTCCGAGTTCCTCGTTTCCGGGGGGTCGTAAGTTTTTTCGCCTGTGGTGGTGGTGCCGGCGTCGTCGTCGTCGATAAGTTTGTCGATGAGTTTGCTGTCGTCTTTGTCGTCGTAGAAGTTCCCAGTAGTAGACTCCAAGGTTGTAACCTCACCAGCATAAAGCTCTGACCTGCCCTGTCGTTCCAGGTCTGGTATACGTTGCTGCTCAAGCAACAAGAAGCGTGACGCCGTCGTGCCTTGCCTCAGATCTCCGTGTCCAGTTATAGTTTCGATGTCTAGAACTGCTGCTGCTGCTGTCGTTGTCGTTGGTCTCGTATCAACCTCCCGTCTTGATGTTCCCTCCCCCATTTCTATATACCCAGTATTAACGCCATCCGCGTCTCCTTCCCCCACTCTCAGCTCGCCTCCATTGCCGAAGTCGGACGTTCTGGTTCTGGGGGCGGCCCTGGGTGCTCCTCCAATCACCGCCTGCATTCGATGTCCGTGGTCGTCGTTGCGCGATAGTAGATATGATCGGTACGTATTCTAGGCACGACACGGCGTTCGGCGCCCGCGCTCGAGTTGGATAGAATACCGGAGCTGCGTGGAAAAACGCAGGCACGCAGGGCACCGTCTGGCGCTGGAATTCCCGGTGGGTGGGGAGGAGGCGTCTGGAATTCGCAGAGAACGATGCAGGAGGCCCTGCATGGATATTGCCATCTTTTCTATTATGCAGCACAGTATCATACAAAATGATAAAACCGTTACACGAAGACAAAAGAATCTGAAGCTGGAGAGTGGTCGCAATATTGAGAGTTATTGTTTTCACGACCAGAGTAAACTGACCTTCACCCGCCAAACCCTTTCTTTGTCAATGGTACTAGCAACACTTATTTTCGGATCATGTTACTCGCTAGTGTATATTACTCTACACCGGCGCTATACTCTGCTGGTACCGTCTACGCAAACCACCAGCAAGGCAATATCATCATCAACGCAACTCCAACGCATCTTCACCTCAAGGCAACCTTTTTCCCCTGCTCTCGCCTTTTCAAGCCCAATCTTAGCTCTACTGCCATGCTTCTCCATCCAATCTCCTCCTCAAGCTTCCTCTCTCATACTAGCCATCCCAAAGATCCGATACTTGTCGCCTACACAGCTTACCAGCAAAGAAGAATGCCCGAGTTTGCGCAAAGACTGCGTTGCGTGATGCCATGGAATCGACCATGGCGCTACATACGGAGTTTACAGGGATTTGGAGAAGAATGGGGTTGGGTTGAGGATGGGGTTGGGTTGAGAATGGGGTTGGGTTGAGAATGGGGGTGGGTTTACTTCAGAGAGGAGAGGGTGGGGAAGGTGTTGGGGGTGATGAGGGCGTTGGGGGGAGAATATCTAGGTAGGCAGCGGTGATGGTTTGGGATGTGCGGTCTGTCCACTGTCAGAGTATTCACCATTGCACGGTCTATCCGTATCTGTTGGGGTAGATAACTTCCACCAGAGTGTGTATAGACTCTTTGGGGGTAGAGTTTACCCTCAAACTCTAGTCATCTACTACTGGTAGAGTGCAGCATTTCTCAGGGGAATTGTGGAGATACTATGATGGAACTTCTTCCAGAGTGCGTTCGTCACATATCCGAGTTATCATAATTCAAAATATGCAAGTATCGCGACGCTCTGTGGGCAATACCCATCGATGAGGATAGTGTGGGGTGTTTAATCTTGAGCTGGAACAAGACTGGTGGTGATGCTTGGGGCGTCCTTCTTCGCACTTGACTGCTGCTTCACCGCTGGATACCCGCTTTCCCTCTGACCCCCTCCCTCTAACCCTCTCCCTTCTCTTCATCTAGCTGGAAAAATCTGCATCTCCTTTTGCCGGCCGCTGCTTCCACCTTCTGTCTGGATTCTACTCCTTTACTGAGTACACCCCAACTTCTCCGTCCCGCTCCTTCTCGTCGTTATCCACTCTACACTGCACCGCTCCTCACGGATGCACTCCTTTCTTCTCGCCGGCAATAACGCCTCCTTCTCGCCACCATCAACATCTCTCTTCTTCTCAACGCCCTATATCCAGCCAACGAAGATACCATCAACACCGCTGCTTCTCGCTACCGCCACCACCTCCCCATCACTTGAAGACACAGCTCTCCACCCTCACAGCCGTTTTGCTGGCATAGTAGTAGAGCACACTTCTTGGATACTGTCTCTCCCGGAATCGTCTTCGACTCCCGATCATTTTCTCGCTAGAAACGGGACCTTAGAAAATAGGATCTCGACAGCAACCGGATCACATGGAGCCGAATCTCGAGACTTTCTTCAGCGTTCTTTCTTGCACGACCATTCAGCGGAAGACTTTCCCGGACGGTGGTAGAGTTTTCCTTATTTGATAGGTTGGCGGTACACCAACAAGACGCGGTAGTGCGGTGCTTAAACCTCAAAGCCGAAGTCCCAATAATGTAAGATAATTATACGAACGATCTGAAAATTCGGGGCGATGTCGATTATGCCTTGGGGTATCTGTCTGGTACAGCATCGACCAGCGACTTTACAACGTAACAAGTAACGAGTGATGCTGTGCTCTGGGTTTTCTACTTGGAGGACGTGGAACACAGCAGACAAGTCATAGTTACTCACTCTGATCCCAATCTTCGGTGCACGATTTTTGAATTCGCTGGGTGATACACTATTCCACCCCACAGGAGTGGCCAGTGTACTATATATGGATTGGAAATTTTCTTTCGGAAGTTTCGAGCTTCTTATACTAATAACCATCAGTGGGAATCCAACAACAGAGGTCCCAGAAGCTTGTTAGAATGGTGTACTCTACCGTATTGTTTCTGACTGACGATACTAGACCTTTATTCGAGTGGACAGCGGCCTTGAGCAGCAGATGAGTGTCACATATGACATGATATGGAAAGATGATCCCTTACAGGTGTATGTTTCAATGTCGCCCCGTATTCAAGCCTCCTAATCTCTGTGCTTGCTATACATCGGTTGATAGATAAAATCTTCGAAATGACCATTCATTCTCCCTATCTTCTGAAGAAAAGCTTTTCTGCAGCACGAATCGTCCGATTTCGAGGCCTTATGTTAGAAGGAGTGGCATTGGATGCGAAGAATTCTTGGTGAACGATGATTCTGACGACTCCGCGATATACCAGGATACGCCAACTAAAGACAAAGTCACCGTGAGTTACGATAGTCCTTGAGATTGGCAATCGCTGACATGTTATAGACTCGGACGATGACGCGCGGTAAAACACGGCGGATCCGTGGCGCATAATACCAGAGGAATCGGCTCTGATCAAATACCTGACTATCATCACACAAATGTATTTGATTATACCAAAGTGACAGCGAGCCATGGGCGCGGCGCGATGAAGCTTGGGTTAGATATATCTGTTGTAGCTATCACAGCTTAATACATTGCTGTTTACCTACTTCACGTCATTCTCTCATTCTTTATTTTCGCTGCCGCAAAAGAATGCCAACACCCTAGCACGGTGCCTGTCGATTAGAAGAGAATTCATCAATGGACTGATGAAGAGCGGGGTGTTGCTTTTTGAAACATAGTTGGAAGAAGATTAGAGTAGTACTTTTCGAAGTGAAGGCACTCCGAGATTCATTGCTGCTTGGCTGCTTCACTATTCCATGGAGTTACTAGTTTCATCCAAAGATGGAAAACTCAAGTAGATTCTTCCAGGCTGGAATCCAATTGTGGGATTGTTGTTGATTATCCATCAAGGAAAAAAAATACATTTCCAACTGAGAAGAAAGTGGTTATCTGTGAATCTAAAAAGCAGATATCTCACAACGACAACAGCAGTGAGGAGAGCAGGAAATGAGGATAACGTTTTCAGCGCGGCTTGCGTTTAATTTTCTCGACAACTCCAAGCTCCGAGCTCCGAAGTACACCCTCTCTCCATTGTTCCCCCCTCTCCCCCCCCCCCCACCACGACACGACACGGTACGATACGGTACGGTGCGATAATGAAGACATCTCCCGCAACATCACAGACTTCACCCCGTAACTTTACGCCGCAAAAAAAACAGCAGTAGCAGAAAAATCTTGAACTTGAACGTGACACCTGTACGAACTCGACAGAAGTGATATGGCGGAAGACGAACGACAAGGCGACAAGCGAGAACATGATGGCGAACAAACACACACGCCAAACGCACACACATTCAGGTACGACGGTACGGCCAATAACTACCCCAACCCCAGCAGTCCAACGACGACCACGGCAAAAACAGAAGAAGGAAATTAAGTAGGTTTTGAGGAAGAGGACAAAGAAAAGGACAAAGAAGGAAAAAGGAAAAAGGAAAAAGAGAGAAAAAAAAGAGGAAATCTGATAGTCGGAGGCGGGAGGGAGTGAGATGATGAAAAGAGAAATTTGTGGTGTCGACACAAAAAAAAACGAAATCAGGTTTCAGATATCCACGCCACGGTCCTGGACAAAGTTCCACAGCTTTTTGATGAGGGTGTCTGAGAGGGTGCAGAGATCTACGTGGAATTCACCAGCTGTGTCGGGGGAGGGATTTGTTAGCCATGGTCACGCTTGTTTGACAGTATGAAAGAAGGATAATATTATTGTATAACGATGGATGGGGGGCGTCGCCGAACTTACCCTCCACGTCGTTCTTGACATATGTCGTCTCTGTTTTGCCGTCATGCACCATTTGGACGACTATCAACAAATCGTCTTCCGACAGCTTCTGCAGACCTGCGGCAAGCTTCTCCATGTCGAACTATCCGAGAAAAGTTTCGTTAGCAGTGAAATCGAGTCAAGGTCAATAAATCATTGTTACCTTCTCATTCTTCTTCTTCTTGGCGGCACCGCCGTCACCATCTGCCTTTCTTTTGTCCCGCTTCGCGGTACCATTCTCTTCGCCAGGGACGGGGCCAGATTCTGCCAACAGCGCCCGCAATTTGGGGCCTGGGTTCTTGAACGTCTGTTACGTGAATCATATTAGCCTTGATCCTTGATGTTCAAGCACGTCGCTTCAAAACTGCGATACTCACCACTGTGTGAATATTATCGTAATCCGTCTTCATAAAGTTCAGGTCGTGCTTGATGGTATGGCTTTCACGGCTATCTAGCGACTGGAGATGAATTGGAATGTCGAACTCTCCCCAACCCTGTTCTGCCAACAAGAACGGCGGCTTCTTGAGTACTGTCCAGCGATTCGTTAGCCTCCACTCTACCCAATATTTCCATCAAAACCACAGCCGTCGCATCCCATATCAATCTCATAGCGCCGCGCCAGAAGAAGAAAAGTACCAACATACCTCTCGTAGGGTTGCCAAAAGTCGGGTGCAACTCGTATGTGACCTTGTCAAAGACATTTGCCGGCAAGTCCTCGCCATTGGGTCCGATCAAGTAAATCCGAATCGACCACTCCCTCATGGGGAAGCCTTCTGCAGCAGGTGCTACGCCTTGCCTGTTTTATTCGCAAATTCGTCAGCAATCTGTACTGAAGCTTTATCTCCCCCTCCACTGGCATGTGCTCGAGCTTATGGCAACTCGAGATATGCTCATCCAGACCGTCGTGGACCGTAAATGGGACGGCCAGGTTGTCATCTTCGCCACGACCACGATTTTCCTCATCATAGGAGTAGAGACAAGAGCTGTTCAAATCGAAAAAGTCTCTCAATCTAGTTGCAACTGCGGTCTTCAAGCTCTCTCCCCACCACCGGCGTGATTCGTCGCAATCGATATAGGGGGCCGTCGAGAACGTGCAACGCCGAGAAAAAGAAGGAGGAGGAGGAGTAGTAGAAGGAGAAGGAAAAGAAAAAGAGGATGAACATACATCTCATTCTGGTGGGTGACGATTTTGACTTTCCTTGAGATTTTCTACAACACCAATCATCATCAGCAACTTTATCCCTACACCGCTTTTTTCTCTCTCCATATCCCCATCCAGAGTTGATGCTGCCTCCCCCGAAGACCAGAATTTCGCCCAACCCGCCACATCCCACGTCCGGCGCGCGCGTGTCACAGCTCTCCGCAGCAAGACGGGAAACGTACCTCGGCCATTGTATACCAGTTGGGGTCGCAGTCGTGTTAAAGGAGAAGGCCTTCTTTCTAACGGGACAGAAATCGATCGGGTGGTGGTGGCAGCGACGGTGGAGGAGGTTTGATGGAGCGTGGGTGTAGGTTGAGGTGGTGTCGCGTTGGAGGTTAAAAGGTCGCCAGGCGTCAGACGTGTGCGGTCAGTGGTGGTTGCTAAGGCACGGAATTCTCCGTCTGAGCGCTGTGGAAGCTACCCGGCGCGCGGTCGTCTCTGTATTCATATACTGTATTGAAGTTGACAGCTTGCTATTTAAATGGTCGTCTGCGCCGAGATCAATGCCGAAGCGTGGCGGTCTGGTAATCCGGTGGAGTTGAGCTGTCTTTCATTCAACTGCAAACAAGGAAACCCCGCGAATCTGAGACTCGGGAAGACACCATCTCACTCCGGATTCACAGCTAATATTGAAACATTGCTGAAAATGAGAACAGCGAGTTGCAAGGTCAAAATTGGCACTGTACGGTATCATTTCCTCCCGAAACCGGCGTTCTTCAATGCGCCAGCCGCCCAACGCGATGAACTATCAATATCGAAGAAACATACCACCATATCCTTCATGGTCCTCGGAATAAGAACCAAGTCTTGGATTTCAGCGTCGTGTTACCTCAAAGCGAGTACCCTGCCCACCTGGTTCTTAAACAAAGATTACATTTCGATGGAGAATAATTGAAGAAATCATTTCCTTACATCACCATTTGATCGTAAACCATTGAAGCTTCTTTTCATCTCCATCTCACCCGGCCTCCCCATGCCACGGACTTGTAATATCCACACACCCAGCAAATTATACAAACTTCTCAATCAAAGGATTCTTGAAAAACACCAAAAAAGAAAAGGCTTTCACAACCGCGAACAATTATCATATAAAACTTTACAAAGCCGCAATACAAACACTCCACTGTATCATGAACTGCCTTCCCAACCACCAAAAACCGACCAAGGTGAAAAAAAAAAGAAGAAAAGAGAACAAAGGGAAAAGAAAAAAACAAGATACACAACGGGTCTCCGAAAAAAAGAATACGTTTCATACAAAGAAAAGGTACACATTTGCTGTTTTATAGGCATTAATGACGCAAACTGACATCGCCCAAGAGATGGATTCAGTGTCCCGATTGTTCGTTTCTCGTTTCACATCCATTACTTATTCCGGGGAATCAAACCCATCCACCGGCAACCTCAACCCATTCCGCCAAACAACTTCCCATCTTACCCTCAACGTCAACGATATCTGTGTCGCATCTGCAGCGGCAGCCCACGCCGTTCTCACGTTCCTGGTCCCACTCCTCCCAGTAATCGTCGTCAATTTTGGCTTGCTTCGGATCGATTTGAGGTTCGATAAACGGCTCGCGCGGGAGCTGGCGAGTTGGAGCGTTCGCAGGGCAGTGCTGGATAGTGGTATGCCGGTAACCAAAGTCGCGGAAGTAGTGGATATCAGCCGGGCCAAGAAGAACACCGGCGGCCAGAGAGTGGATAGGAGCATCTCCCCACTATTGGAAAGTCAGAACCGCTCAAAAAAACATGATGCGAAGAATATACCCGTTCAGCCCAGAAACCGCCGCTCTTGTCCATCATCTGGAAGAAATCCTCATATTCCTTGCTTCGGAAGAAGTCCAGGCGAGCAATCTCAAAGTTACTCCAGAAATGGCACATGTTGTACTTTTCGTCCTCCATGGCCTCCAAATCAACATCCGGAAGTTTGCCGTGGCCGGCCTCCAACATTGAGATATCATCCGGAAGGTTGTCTTCTTTCTGCTTCTGCTTCTTCTCCTCCCTGTCTTTCTTCTTCTTTTTGCTCTCTTCTTCAATGAACATCTCCCACAGTCCTTGAGATGTGATGTTGTTCGTGCGCTTATAGGCTGATGCATATCGGAACAAATTAGGAACGGTTTCCTTCAACTCTTTAACCGCGATGGTAAAGCCATAAGTTTTGTTGTTACGGGCCATGTGGACGAAAGGATCACTAGGCCAGGTCAGCATAATTTCGAGGAAGATGGAAGTGAGCACAAACTATGTGATATCGCAGAAGTACTTGATTTCGGGCTCCAAACGCCAATACCACTCATACTTCTGCAAGAGCTCGTGCTTGTAGAAGAACCTTAAGGCCTGTCAGAACAATGTCCAGAATTCGAAAACAAGAAAACATACCCAGAGTAGAATCGGCACATGTTGTGGTAGCTTTCCATGCCGCCATACATGATGGCAGCATCGCCCTGAAGAGCGATCGCCTCGGTAGCCCATTCATGATCCACATCGTCCGGGAAGCCCCACATGCTCTTGTCAATCTTTCCGAACTCCACGGGAGCGCTGGTATAGTTCCGGACGGTGTCCATGAAGGTCTGGTTGAAATCGCCGTCATTAAGGAAAACGTAAGGATAGTGGTACCATCTGTTAAAATGGCGCTCAATCGACCGAATCGACTGAATGACGCCATCCAGCTCCTTGTTCCGTGCGAGGACAACGAATGCACCGTTCACCTTCTCAGTCTCGTCTGGCTGTGGCTCCAGGCATCCTGAAACGAACGGCCAGTCGTATAAGTCACTAATTTTGCTGCGGAGGTGTCAGCTCAAGTGCCAAATGATAATTTATGATCACATACCGAATTGCCGGCGGAGTTCCGGCGGGTATAAACTTGATTCCTGGCGTTTCCGGATGCCGAACAAGGAGGAAAATAACAAGCAGGATGACAGTGATGGGGAAGAGGAGGATAACACCCAAGGGCATTGTTATCGTCGAGCTCCCCTTTAGCCGTATACGCCGTCGGAGGAAGGCTAACCGCGGTGAGCGGAACTGCTGCTGTGAAAATTCATCAAACTGCTGCTTCGTCGGAAGGCGCTGGTAAAGTTGGCGCATCAACCCCATGGCGACGATAAGGGGCTGAGATCAGCGGGGTGAAGTGAAGGGACGGCCCCTGGGGGATCCGGATGGCTCAATGACCGCAGGAGATGTGAAGAATTACGCTGGAACCAGATTGACGATGGAGGGGCTCTGGATGGAGGTCGATGGTTTGCCAGGCGGACAAGACCCGGGGACGGGGGTGACGGCGGGCTCTTGTGGGAAGCTGACCACAGAACGCGTGAGTGGCGGGGCTCAGCTCAGGAAGCCAGTTGAAGGAGTGTCGACAACGACAGTCTCGGGGGGGTGGAGGAGGGACGGGGTGGGCGGTTAGGAGGGAGGGAGAAGAGAATGGGACCGGATGGAAGCAGATGGGGGGTTGCCCTCTCAGTGCTAGGGGGGATGAAGATGGGGATGGAGGAGGGAGTTGAGCGGCAGGTATACCACACTGCAAAGGGGTTCACGCCTCACTCCCCCAAAAATTCGGCATCCCTGCCTGTTGGCGCCCCCCCCGGCCAACCTACACTTGCTCGCCCGCCACTGTCACTTCGGACAAGTATACGATCGCCGCCAATCCGAGTCGACAGGAAACGAGAGGACATGGGGGAATATTGGCCGAGGTCCTCACTGCGGTCTGTGAAGTTGCCATTGAGCATAAGGAAGGCCTCTCCCTCCGCCTTCACTCTCACGCCCTGGGATGATGAACTGGTCAATTCAACACAATTGATAACAACGCAACGGAGATTTTCCGAGTGACATGCTCCGGAGTATGAATGTCCGGAAGGCCAGATTCGCCAATTGATTACAGCCAAGTCCTAGTCGTGCATAGCGCACCCCCATAACCTGAGAAGATGGTCCAGATCGACAGAGCTCTCGTCTCAGCGGCGGACGGCATACATCCTGGCTCGTGAGGATGGACAACTGCATTTCCCGCTTCTGTAGGAACCACTGTCGTTCTGCCACCATTAGAGTGATTACATGCGAGATATATAGCATGTTTCGAGGTTTCCTCGGACCCTCAGCTGCGCCTAACGCGATGCATGTCAAACGCCAAAAAGCTTCAACATGGAAAGGTCAGTTGTTGGCCCCGTCTCCAATATGGCGATGTTCAAAGCCGCATATCCTAGTGTGTGGTACCATCGACATCAAGAATCCCTTCACGATGGGGAAGACGAGGAAGCAATCATGTAAATTGTCGATCTGTTTAACTCTATATATCAAAAGAACTACTTGAGCTCTGAGGTCTAACACTGATTCCAGGATTGTCTCCCTTGACAAGATCATGGGAATCATGAAATTTGATTCGCCTCTACGAAATCGTGGTTCCCCAATTCTACTCATAAAGTCCCATGCCACTACTTAGAAGTAGAGAGGTTTTTTTTTTTTTACTATAGCCGACGTTGAAAAATAGCTTCCCTTGGTGCTTACCGTTACCATTCCTCTTCACGACCACTGCTATAAAAAAACTCTGATTACCTCACCCGTAATTCCACCCTTGAACCTGCGATTCATCTTTCCCTCTTCGTCCCCCACTGCATAACAACATAAACGCCCCATCGCCTGCCAGTTACACAACATTCCCTCACCAACAACTTGAACTCCCACTACACCACCACCACAAACCATCACAACCTTCCAGTACCATTTCCAACACTAAACTCCCCCTCACCAACATATTTCTCACATCTGCACTCTCACGGCACCGCTCACCCCAAACTTCCCCCACAACGTGTATACCGGTACTCATACTCGACTAGAGTACATAGACGCCCAGCGGTACCAGTACCGTACCCGCAGAAGCGAGCAAGCCGCCAGCGGCTACAACCCCCATCCACCCTTTCATTTTCCGCGTCCCGCGTCTCCCAGGTACGCTATGATACGAGATACCAGAGAGGAGAGACGTAGGCGCTTGCGTGCGGCGTCTCCCCCGGATTCTGCGTCCCATAACTATACTTATTTGTGGCGTACGTACCGGTCTGTAGGTACACATTTAGGTATGATATTGAAAGAGAAAGTGTGTGTGGGATGCGCTTTATGCGGTGTAATTGGGTTTAAGATGGTTTATCCAGACGCCTGGATAACGTTAGGGACTTGTGGGGTTGTGGGGGATTGCGGATGAGGCGGATAGAGCAGATGCGGGAGGGGTTGTCGAGGATATCGGGTGTTTCTCGCTTGAAGAGACACTGGGGCGATTGTTGCGGGATGGAGAACAATCGAGGGTGGTTAAGATGATGTTGCAGGCGGCGATCTGAGGATTTGTCACTTGGAAGAGCGATGAGACCTGCTCTGTTGTAAAGAAAGGAAATGTTGATATCTTTGATAGCCCGAGTAATTATTCACCAACCGCTCTCCATCCTTAGAGTACTCTTCCAGGGACTAGGAAGAGCTACACTTTCCACCCCACTAACTAGTACAAAAGAAAAGAGATAAACCGTGCCGAACGCTGTTGTGGTATCAAACTCAAAATCAACCAGACCCCAACCCTGGGGACTGAAAAAATAAACACAAACAAAAACCAAGCAAAAATACACCCAAGAACGAATAGCATTGACTGTCCTGCCGTCTGCGCCGTGTCCGAAAAGACCAAAAGTTACGTACCCGAGTCCCGAAAGACATAAACCCAGTCGTTACAGCATGAATGAAAAAGGAAATGTGTCTGGCGGAACCCAATGATTGAGCTGGCCGAAGGTTTAGCAAGAAAAGATACCGCTGCGGGCCTGACGCTGAATGGTGCACAGCCCCTATCGGCCAGGTCGATCAAAATTTCTCCCCCATTTGATAAGAGTCCACTCCCCTCTGCCTATTTCTCCAATCCCTCAAGTTATTGCTTCTGCCATCCATCCTCCCCGCTTGATCCCCAACCCACGAATCTACACCGCGAAACTTTGGCGGCTCGCTTTCCATGCTAGTTCGATTAGTCTTCCTAGTCTTCCCACTCATCCACGAGTACCGTCTTTCCGGTGATTCAGGGATCGGCGGAGGGGAACAATGCATGGGTGATTCCATTATTTTCGCAGGTTTTGGCGGGGTCGGAAGCGGCTTTGTGTATTGCCGGCGGTCATTCGTTGTCGACTTTGAGCTTCCAGAGTATCCACTGTCGCGACCGATACTGGCTTTGTCATCGACGAAAAACGAGTGGCTGTTCTGTTGAGATTTCTGAGTTAGAAGGTCTTCCCGGATGAGATGTCTTCGAGACGGGTGTCCGCTAAGATCCAGATTCGACGGAGCAAGTGCAGATGCCGGCGAAGCGATGTTGTTGTAAGTGCGATAGTTGTAACTCGGATCATGGTCCTCAGTTAGAGATGATCGTAATTCAGACATGCTGCTGCGTTTCGTGCGGACGCTCTTGGTGGCGGTAAGGGTTTTGGTGGCTTTAGTATTGGAGTAGTCTCCGGTAACCATGGGTCCAGAGATATCGTGGACTTTTTGTTTCCGTGAAAAGACGTTGGGGAACATCTTCCGGCGCCAAAACACCCAGAGTAAGGTGAGGAAGACGGCGATCCCGACTACATCATCAATTAGCACCATGATGCAAGGGACAGAATCAGTAGTGCTGCGAACCCATCAGTCCTCCCGCCAGTACCCAGGTACTGCGACTTTGCTCATTCTTTTCAACAGTCTTCTGACGGCGTAATAACGATGGGGTGTCGTTGGTAGTGGGGAGTGCTGTTGCGAGAAACACCTGCGCAAGCCCGGCAACCGCAAGTGCTCGAATGTTTGATGTTGACCTCATGTCGAAGGTGAGATGAAATGAACAGGGCGGAAGATTTTGTGATGTATAGAAAAACGATGTTGAAAACGGCACAGCCGTTTTATGTATCGTTCTGAATTGGTGTTGCTCAGTGGGTCGATTCGTAGTTGTGAGGACCCTCAGGCTTTCAAGCTTCAGAAGCAAGGGGGGCTGTCCACGGCAAGAAGATTCCACTTCGGGAGGCTTTTCGAGGCTTGAAGAGGTAAGACGACTTTGATACTGTTGACTCCCGTAATTGAGTCGAATGTAACTCGACGGTGACCAAACCAGATGAACTTCGGAATGCGACTGTCTTCTGAGTCAAAGAAAATAAAACTAAAGTTTGAAAGGAAGGAAACAGGCAGAAACCCGCGATGGTGAAGCCTGTAAAATGCGATCTAAAAACCGGAGCGCATCAAGTCCTTCCACTGAGGCGGGGTCCTATGTTCTATATGTGCACCTTGATCGACGTTGTTCAGAGAGGCTCGGCCTTGTGTGATGCTCCCTGCAATCGATGCAGCTCGCAATTTTCGTGAGGCAACCCCAACACCCCGTCTTTGGACCCGGGGGGACGGAGTCACAGAGTGGATGTAATCCAAAAGCGGCAGTGCAAGATCGTGCCCCTCATCTCCAACACCAAGCCCCATCATCTCAAGCGGCGGGAATGCGTCAAAAGAATTCTCCGAGCGCTTGTCGCAGAGCGAACTACTTCTCACTTCAAGCAAGAAAATATGGTCGTTAGGAGTGTCTGCGTTAAGCTGAAACTATATGCGAGCAAAAGGGCAATAACTATCACTCCGTCAAATTCATGGACTCTGCGACAGTGAATGAATCCTCAATTCACATGGCTTTAAAACGACGATCAATGGTCGTGCCTCGAGGAGCGTGACTTGCGGCGGCACAACGAGGCACAGTTGCCTTGCTGTAAGCAACGGTGTACGAGTAGGTATCACCAGCATGAAGCATCCCTTCCCCAAAGCTGAGTGTTGCAGCCAGTTAACCGAAGAATAACCCGTAGGTAAGCCGGTGCAATTACGAGTTGGAAACATGATGTCGAGTCTTTCCGTAGAAAAAGCTGAAGCCATCAGGTTCGAATCAAGCAGGTGACATGAATGAAGATGGTGACAATTCACCATCTGAAACAGGCAACGCCTGAAGCTCAACCTCCAAGCTGCATCTTTCCGCAATCTTCTCAGGGATGAATTTGGGATGCCTTGTTCCAGTGCTAACTCCTACAAGTTGCACCGACATGTGTGAGGGGCAAGTTGCTTAAATTCAGGATGTCCAAATTAACTGAGCAACCTCGCTATATTATTCCGTCGCATGGGATCTGGAAGCTTATGGAGTTTGTCATCCTGTTTTCGGTGTTCGCGATGGGTTGGGGGGTCGTCTGCAGATCCGTTGAGGATATCATAGGGGTCCTTTGTTGCCTTGAAGATCTCGCTCGGCGCTGGAAGCGAAACGTTAGTGCATGGCCCACCAACCTGTGCCTTAATTCTGGACTAACAGCGTCATAGCTTCTCATGCGCTTGCAGGTCGGGATGCCGATGTTGTCCTGACTTCCAGTCACGCCTTCCTCCAATGTTAGGCCGAAAAAGTTAGGTTTATCTGCCGGTTGGCGCGAAAATAGAGTAGTATAAAGTGATCCCGGTACCTGTATTCATACAAGTCTCTAATGTATGCACTGTTGGAATCCTGGTCCACAGAAGCCACCTCCCGGTAAAGATCGCGATGTGTCAATGAGGATTAGTACTCCGAGCCTTGGAATCGGTAAACTCGTACGATATGGATTCTCTGTTTGTTTAACTAACATGAAGAAAAAGAAATAGTCAGCGTCCAAATAAACACATCAGGCCAAATAATCCAACTCTTGCTTCGAGAAGAATACTCCAGTGGGTGCTCACTTATGTCAGTTTCCTGTAGAGTACACACGTATCGCATGCCAGAATTTCTCTGCAAAAAGTGCCACATGAGCACCACAACCAGTTAACCTCAATCCTGATTAAAACTCCCGATAAAGCTGCTCCTAGCTCAGGATAAAGTTAAGCTTGGCGAAGAAACACAGGGGTGTTTTGAATGGATTACCTCACTGATGGTAGCGATTAATCCAGGTGACGTGGAAGTTCAAGTTCTAGGCCTGTGCAGAGGTCCTGGAAGTGTCACAAATATCACTGAATGATGAATGCTGAATAAGGAATCCATCCGCCTCTCGATCCAGCAACAATCAACCTCCCAACGGATCGAACGCTTGACGATAGGCTACGCGGGATACTGGTATCGGGGCAGGGAAACCTTGACAGGAGAAATGAAGACCTAATTCACCAATCAAAGCTCTCATTCTAAAAGGATTTGACGCGCATACGTACCAGGTACAAGTTCCAACAGCCTGCACGGAGAGTCTCCCTAGGCCATTCTCTCATGCCTCCAGGCGGCACTTGAGAAAGTTTACGATGGTCTTTTGTACCATTAATTCCTGTATTATAAGCATTTTTTCTTCTTCAGAAATCGTCCGATGATGCCGGTGTCCAGTTGGGAACGCATTGATAAACCCCTGACGGCATGGAGTGGGGAGCTTTCGTGGCTTGTTCGGTGGCGTCTGGGGAAGCAGAAAGTGTCCAAGCAAGAGCAGATTGATGATATGGACTCAAGAGCGGAGACTGGTAGCGAGAAAGAGATGGATAGGAAGGATAAGCTTGTACCGGTAGTTTACCTGATAAAACTGCTTGTTAGCCTGGTTAGCGTTCACAGGAGGGGTACGGCTACAAGAGTACAAAATATTCGTCTGAGGAGTATGAGCGCGGTATTGAGCGAAAGATCTTACCTAGGTAGATCGTGAAGACGGAGATGGGGGGCAGCGGGGGCCGAGTGATGTACACTCACACCGCCCTCCACCTCCAACGGTTTCTGGCACGCGCTGGCACGATTACATTCAAATAATTCCGTATCTTATCTTTATCGTCCTCCATTAGATTGGAGGCCCGTAACAGCATGAGTTCAACGCATATCACTCAACCAGTTCGGATCAACCACCCCACTGTTCCCGATCCCGTTGGTTTGCAAAGATGGGCACGCGCTCAGTCATCCAATATGCGATGAAGTTAATCCTTTATGGTATAACAACATGTCTAATCTACCAATCCGCTAACTTATAATCCTTGTAATATCCTAACAATAACGGCAAAGAGCTCCATCAACTACCATGATTCATCATCACCACATCACCCTCGTCATCCACATCCTGCCCGACATCCCCATCAACGCCATTCATCAACTGCTTCTTCACAATCTCCGCCGCCGCATTAGGGGTAATATTCCTAGCAACACATAATGCTTTCGCCATTCCTTCAATCTCAGTCCGTCTCTGTTTCACTATCTCGTCAACAAACTCCTCCACCCTGTCATAGATACCATTCGCGTCGGCGCTTCTCTCAATCATGGCCGCAGCCTTAGTGCGGTCTCTCGCCATCAAACTGGGGTCTCTATCCAGCTCTGCGTTGACGGCGATCTTGAGATCGGCGGAGAACTCAGCTTTGATTGGCGATTCAAGGAAGGCTGAGAAGAGATCTTTCTTAACTTGATCAAAGTGGCCGCGTTTTTTGTAAGTCGTAATGAGCTCAGCAGATGTTTGTGCAGCGGCGCGGTTGTGAGCGGCCAGGGTGGCAGGAGAAGGGCTGCGAGAGGGGGGTTTAGGGGACGGTGGATGAGTGGAAGGGGTACGTCGGTGGCTGCGTCTGTGCTGGGGAGAGTCAGGACGGGCCTGGAGGCGGTTGTTTGGAGATTTTTGTTTTGGTTGAGGATTCGATGATGGTGATCGGCGAGACCGGCGATGTGGTATTGGGGAGGACTGTTTGACAGGTGGAATGGGTTCTTTGGTGGGAGGAGGTGGAGCTGTGAGATCTTCTGCTGAATGATCGATTGGGATAGACTCCTGTATTAAGTCATTCAAAATCACCTTTGGTTCCTCTTCTTTCAATCCTTGTGCTGAGTCTTTCCTGGGTTCTTCCTGCTCTTTCTTGGATTCTTCCTGTGCTTTCTTGGGTTCTTCTTTCTCTGCCTTCCGTTCCCCGTCAAACTGTTTCTGTTGCAGTTGTGGAGCTTCCTTTGAATCTTTATCCTTAACTGGAGCTACGGGGATTGAAAATGAAGGCAATGGAGGTGGAACAAGAGGCGACTCTGCCGGTGTAGGCTTCCTTGCGATCGGGCTCCGCCGTCGACGGGGTGGACTAAACCTCCGCGGAAAGGGGCTTCGATGTCGCATGCTAGGTCGTCGGGATCTGCTATGGCTACGTGAAGGCCGACGAGGTAGCTGTGATCTAGAAAGAGAGCGAGAGCGAGCTCGAGAGCGTCGTCGTTCTTCCTTACGGAGTGTTTCTG
Source organism: Ascodesmis nigricans (assembly GCA_004786065.1). Taxonomy (NCBI): domain Eukaryota; kingdom Fungi; phylum Ascomycota; class Pezizomycetes; order Pezizales; family Ascodesmidaceae; genus Ascodesmis; species Ascodesmis nigricans. The sequence continues at coordinate 332,666 of ML220124.1, forward strand.
ATGGTGGTCTGGGAGACCTGGATCGGCGTGCGGGAGGAGACTTTGAACGTCGTGCCATCGGGGATTTTGATCGCTCTTTCTCTTTCTCTTTCTCTTTTCCCTGTTCATTCCGCTGGTCTTTGGGAGGGGTTTTGGAACGGCGATGGGGAGGCGATCTCGACCGTTTGTTATTTGGAGTTCTGGAACGTGGCCGCTGAGGTGACTTTGCGTAATCTCTCCTGGGTGTGCGGGAGCGTCTCCTGGGAGAAGGGGAGCGTCTTCGTGGAACGGGAGACCGTCGTGACCGTGATCCTACTCTAGAGCGAGATCTTGACCTCTCCCTCCTCCTCGACCTGGACCTCTCCCGTCTTCGAGATGGTGATGTTCGCGAGGGAGACCGTTTCCTAGGTGACCCAGGCCGATACTGATCATACCCCGTCATACTCATCTCCGCGTCTCGACTGTGAGGACGCCTCCTGTGCCTGTCGCTATCTCTCGCCCAGTTATCTCTTCTATCCCAATCATTCCTCCCCCTTCTCAAATCCGCTGATCGCGATCTTTCTCGTCGCTCAACAGCCTTCTTTCTTTCCCACGATCTGGAGCGATCGCGTTTCTCCCATTCTCGATCCCTCCTAAATTCTGCAGATCGGTCTTTTGACCCGCGACGGGACCTTGAGCGAGATCGTCGCGGCTCCAAAGTGCGCTTTGCTCGATGCTTGGGACTCCTGCTACGAGAACTACTCGGCGAGCGTGTCCGTTTCGAGCCGCGAGAATGTCGTGGAGTCTCATCGGGGCTGCGACCTCGACCTGGATTTCCGCCGCCGTAAGAGGGCCGGTAAGATGACATTGGGCGATTCGGGTTTTCCGGGTCGATTTCGCCGGGCTCAAGGGATGGAAGACGCGGACGGATGGGAGGAAGAAGGTTTTTACACGACGGAAACTCTCTTTTGAAGAAGCGAGAGAGGTTTGGGTTGGTGCAAAGGTGGCTTTGGGGGATTTCTGGAAGAGAGGGACCCGGAGGGCGGGGTAGAGGTGGCTTCAACAAGAATGCAAGCTTCGCTGGAGCGTGAGAGAGCTGCTTCGATAGAGCCTGTGGTGCCGCGCTGGGTTGTGGCTGGTTTGGGAGCGGGAGTGTGAACCCAAAGAGTGGGACACAGCGGTTGCTATATTTCGGACGTGTGTCGTCGGTCGCCGTCGGGTTGCACTGTGGCTGGAGCTGGCTGCTCGGCTGTGGCTCATTCATATCTCTGCCAGAGGAGGAGGAATATATAGCAGGAGAAGGCGGGGGTGGCGAAACTGGAGATAGAGGGCAGCGGGATACAGGGAGAAGAGATGTAAGGAATGATTTTTGGATGTTGCGGCGGGATGAAGAAGCGGAACGAAAAGCCAGAGAGGACTCTGTTTCCAGCAAACATGCGCAGTGAGCGTGGTCGCCGTGGTGACGTTGCACAGCCGATGGTGCCATTGAAATTGGTTTCGCCAATACAGTATGATTTAAAACACAAGTTCCGAGGGTAGATAGTCAGAGCCTGCTCGTGTGACAACCATACACGGGCTATTGATTGTTTTTTTTTTTTATGTGTGCTTGGGCTTGAGTAGCAAATCCTTCACCGTGAAGAACTGCCCCCATCAGTCCTGTTGAGCAGCCGGCCTCACTGAACGATATCGATTCAGAGAGGAACCTGCTCACTGGATTCGGTCATGAACCTCCTGGATCTTCTGTTATCAGTTTTGCCGGCTCACCACCAAGCCACAGAAACTCGAGCCCGACAACCTCTCCAGCCATTGCCCGGCGTATCATTAGTTTCTCGAATCAAGCACGAACAACGCACTGACAACTCTTGAGCCCCTTCAATCCTCAGATTTAGTGTACACTTTGCCACGCACTTCAGCTTGTGTTCCTGCCACTCAGATGCGATCAACTCTGCAGGATGCTATCGAGCTGCACGTCTACGGATCAGATCCGTCGCGCACCATGGTCTTGATATAGGGCCTTTACCCGACAACAAAGTTCATGCTATAGCAGAAACAGGCAGAGAAAAGAGTCTCCAGAGCTGCTGCTGGCGTGTTGTCACGAACGGATGTTCGTGGAGAGAGGGCATTCGGCATCGGACTCATCTTCTGAAGTTGATGTTTAGTATGTCGATTGCGGGAACTTTTCCTGGAGATTTAAGGGTCGATCACTGCGAGAAGGTGCTTTAGAGGTCATAAATCATCATAATTGTGGATCAAACTAGGTACAAATGAATCATTCCATGATGAAAATAGACGTCAAAGGATAGAAAGACAACAAGATGTGAAACGAGGCAGCCCGATTGGACTTACAGGTGTACATCACAACAAGTGCTTGAACAAAACCCACAGGCCTTAGACCAGCAAAGAAATGCCTGATGTGTAATGTACCAAACTGAGACGTCCAGAAGCCACGAAAAACCAAAGACAACAGCGCAATGAAACAGAGAGCCCTCCCAAATGAAAAAAAGGATCCGAGAAACACAAGATATGAAACAGAAAAAATTTCAAGCCCATAATGATGGCTGTGTCCAGGCGGCCTAGCGATGATGGCGTACATCAACAATTAGGCGTGGTAGCGACGTTCTCCTAAGGTTCTGTCAGAATCGTCACAGCCCGACTCGTATGGCCACATAGACTCACCGCCGTAAGAGCCAGGCATGGGAGCAACGGGCATGCTCCTCCCAGCAGTTGGTCGACTGGAGCGACCGTAAATGTCATCGGTACTATCGTATCCATATTCGTAATCGTCGCTACGAGTGTACACTCTTGGAGTGCGGTCAGATGTAGTCGCTCGGCGCTGCAGAGAAGGGCGAGGCGATCCAGTCAGCGTGATGTCAATATCATAAGTATTTTGCCGGTGACTGAGAGGACGAGAAGCATTTGGGGTAATGGTTGCATAGGTGCGGCCTTCGGGCCCCCCAGGCATAGAAGAGTGGTGAGGATAGGACACTTGTGCGCGGTGAAGACTAGCATTTCTAGATAGCGACTCCATGGGCCGGGACCTACGGGTTTCGCGGTCGTAGTGCTTGCTGATCGTCCTTCGAGGCTTCCCACAGGAAGTGTAGTTGTTCACGCTGGTACTGGAACCGCTATGATAACTTCCCGCTTCGCTATCATCGCTTACACTGTCTCCATCTTCATCGTTCCAGCGCTGATGCCGAGACTGATGGTTTGATGAAGATTCGGGGCCTGTATACTGTAGAACATCATGCTCGGACGCGCGGTATCCCGAGCCGGGGATTTGACGGGGATATGAGTTCCCTTGTCCATAAGCCTGGGTTAGTTGCCTGACGGTGGTTGTTGATGTTGTACCTGCGGGAGTAGCGCCCAAAAGGCCAGTGCCATATGAAGTTGCAGTCGCAGCAGGTTGATATGTCGTGGTTTGCGTCGTTGTAGTGGATTCGTACTGGGCCGGTGGAACAGTAGACTGTGGGACTTGATAGACGGATCCGGTTGTCGAAGATGGATAGGCATTGGCAGTCACAGATGGCGGAGCGGGAAGTGCGAGCTGGGAGGATACTGGGCCAGTAATGGCAAGTGGAGAAGATACCACCAAAGTCTGCCCTGGTTGCTGTCCAGCAGTAAGGATCTGAGTCGGATCATTGTGCACTACAATCTGTCTTGTGGGGGGTTGTTGATTCCCATTTCGTGGAGACCGCCGGAAGATTGCCCAAAATGTGTTGACAGTAAAAGTGGTATGATCCCTGACTTCACCAAGGGCCTCCAACACCCAATACCAGTTACCGGGGTCAGATTCGCGAGCGTTGAGCTTGTGTTCGTAGCTTCGAACGTGTTTCTGTCGAAACGTTCCTAGATTTCCGAAGCAAGTGATCAAGTCGCGCCCAGGTACATCGTGTTCTCGAACCTTCTGCTCAAGCTCTTCTGGGTTCAGATTGATGTCGAGGTGTTCGCAGTGTTCCCAAGATTGCCTTGTTCGACTTCGTTCGGTGAGATTTTTGAAGTTGACGAACTTTCGGAGGACAGGATTGTTGCCGTCATCCGTTTTAGTCTGAGTAACTTGAACGACGCGTGTTTGGACTACCTGTTGTTGGGGTTGCTAGGTATGAAGTTAGTATGGTTGGGTAGCAATCAAAAATCAAGCTTCTACCTGGTATGCTGGCTGGACATGACGGTTTACTGACGATGCCGGAACAATTGTCATGGTTGGTGTCGGGTATTGGCTGGTGGCAAGGCTAGTCATAGCCATCGTAGTGAAGTAGGATAGATTGAGGGGGGAAATTCTGTTGGAAGGGAGGTTGATTGGCGCTACGGGTCGGGAATGTTGGTGTGGAGGTTGTTGGTGGATGTTCGTGGAGGAAGAGACAAGACGGAGGAGAAATGTCTTCTTTATACCCAGGGGTTGCCATCCTTCCGGACTGGAGAAACTGAATGTTACCAATCACGCAATGATACATTTAGGATTGGAAGAAACACGTACCATATGCAGGCGTGGCATGGGTTGTCGGTTTCCCAAAGACAGAAAGCACAACTCAGAGATGCCCTCGTTTCTTCCAAATGGAGGGGAAAAAGCCGATAGGCCTTGGCATATGGCGGAAGAGCAAGACACGACAGTCTATAGCCCTGAGTAGGCGCATCCGGGCATCTCCGTTTTTACCCCATGTGCGCAATGCCAATGGAACACCTAACGGTGGTTCTAGAAGGAGCTGTCGTCGGTGTTCAATATCTACTATAACCTCAATCTCATGAAATTAATTCGTGTAGTAGTCGTTGAGTGAATTTGACATGATCCTCCCAGTAGGCTATCATCTGCTCTGAGGGAAGGCTGGACGGAGAACTTGCGCTTTTCAGAGCGACAGAAAACGGAATATGAGAAGAGCACTACCGGGTGTTTCGAGAATCGCCAGTTTTTCCATCGGAATTCGTCTTATGCTTGCATTGGAGCTGTGGGGTTGCCTTTCAAAAACCATTTCACTGATAGATTGAATTCGACACCCTAACTGGCCCACATTGAGCTCCAACCGTTGGTTGCCAATGGCACTGATCATGAAGTCGTAACCGTGGATCCAAGTAACGATGCCAGCATACTCAATAAGCGTTTGTGAGGGACTGGGCCATCTCGTTCGGCATAGTTCAAGCTGTTCTCTATGGAGCCCAAAGTATGGAGGCTCCGCCAGATTCTCGCTCGCGAGGTGTTGAGTGGATGGGAGAGAGATGCGAGATCAGAGGAATCAATAATTGGTCAAGTGGGATGAAGGATCCGGAACTGTGTGGAGGGTGGTGGGCGTCGCCTAGGGCCGGTGGTGTGAGGGGGGGAGGAGAGTAAGAGAGTTTGTTCCATCCAGCGAAGCCCGTTCTCTTCCACATCACCCCGATCTTACACAAATATCTTCACGACTCCATCACCAGCACTATTCTTCATTTCGATATTCTGCTCCTTTGTCCCCTGTCCGCTGAATCCCATGTTTCTAACGCTGAACAAGTGCTGAATCTCCGCCGCCGAGATCTTCCCTGTATTCTCCTTCGATGCCCGCTGGTTCAAATCGTCGTCATCGCCTCCATCCCAATTGAAACCCCTTTGCCTCCAATTTTCTCGGGGCAATCATCCGAATGGGACGTGCATGACATGATGACAGCTCATCAAGCCTTCACAGCCCTGTCTTCGCCTCCACCAACAATTTTTTATGTCACGCTGGGTGTCGCTGGCGGCACCTGCTCCGGTATCTATTCCAAGGAGCCTCCAATGGTTATGTCAGACTATATCACACACTCGAGCTTTGGCTGAAGCTCACAAAAGAGTAGTTTTGCAGCAACTGGCGGTCATGCCATCGCTTTTCACGCGTGGAACAGTCTGCAGAAACAACAAAGAAAACAATAATCTTGCAGACCGCGCTGAAACAGTGGAAGGGGACTGTCAACGGTGCCCTTGAATTTGGACGATGAACTGAGACATTAAAACAGCTTTCAGATTTATTGTGACGGCCAACTATTCGACTATGGTTGCGGACTTACAGCGCACTGTTCTCCTCTCCGAAGACTACTGAATGGATAATTTGCTTCCTGTGGCTGGAAAACAGAAGGGAGTTGAAGGTATGTTTTTGTTGCGGTAATGACTGGCTTCAGAACGGTTCACCTGGCTCTCATTAACTAAGTACCGGCATCTTGGTATCCATAACGTTTCTTGAAGCTCCATATTCAGTCTACTCCGATTCTCAAACTCGTCAACTCTGCGCTGCGGTGGCCCTATACAGTGCATCTACCACTTCCACACATCTCCATCATACAGAACCACGAACATCCTCAGCTTGAGTAGTTCCATTACCGCCATGAAGAAACCGCCTTCTTTCCTGAAACTGACCATTATTGAATGTACACAGTTTGGTATCCATATACTGATGATGAAGGAGTAGGGACTAAACTCAAAGTATCTCGAATCACATTATCCAAAGTCGATCACGCAAATCTTTGAAGGACAAACTAAGACCGCTCACTGTTCTTACAACAAATGAAAATGGCATCACAATTTTGTGCGTGCAGGCCTCGAGTTGAGCAACATCTAACGATGGTTGGTGGTCAAGTGAAGGATTACAATGCAGTTAGAACCTTTCATTGTCTTTTCGGGCCCTCGGATGGCGTGGGGGTTTAATCCTATTTGACGGGCCATTTACCAATGTCTTCCAAGGCTTATTGTCTTCGCTAGCCTTGCTAGCCCCATATGGAGAATATTTGGAGATATGGTTATGCCTCATGGAGTATGTTGGGCGTGGAACCCAACCGCTATCAGACGAATCCCAATACGTTGCTACCCGTGACCTGGGGCGTTTAATTCCACTTGAGCTGGGTGCCGACATGTTACGATGTGCAGATTTTATGCCAGTACCCGACGTTCGAGGATGCACGACATCGAACAACATCACTCTGGGGATTCGCTCCTCGTAGAGAAAAGCGCTTTAAGCATCTCAGATACGGCCGCAGCTATTCCAAAGACATGGATACGAGGTGGGAAACGATGCTTTGCCAGTTGTCCAAGGAGTCATACCCAGACATCACACGGCCCGTTATTAAGTCCTCGAGCACAATGGGCTATTGGGGTTAGTATCCTGTATGAGGTTTTCCGTCTTCCTATCTTCCATTGGTTGGATAATACAGCGCCACGATCATCTCAACCTCCTCGCCGACTGCTCCAGGTGCCAATGGGCACAACTCGCCCAGCGGCTTCGAATCAGCTGGTTATGCCTTGATGAAGGTCTTACTGTCAATCCCCCGTTGATTCGACAATCCCACCAGCCCCTCCGCCACTTCATTCGCAATCAATGATTGGCATACCTGAGGGCCGTTTTCCTGAATCTACCGACACCCAAGCTGCCTGTTCACCGTGTCGTGTTGTATTTGACACATTGGGAAAATCCCAATGAGACGATCGGTCGGACTTAACAATGAATTTACAGGACGGATAGCCATTGATTACATGACTGCATCGGCGGTAGCTCCACTCTCCGCGTGCAAACAGGCGGACGGTGTCATGGCCAATTTGAGGCGGACAGAGCCCAACAACGCCAGCGACCGCTCGCTCGGGGACATGGGGAGGGATGATAGAGCCCAGGGTCAAAAACAGAGGACTTACAAACGTAGAGATGTTAAGACGACGAGTGCCGATCTTTGTTGTGAACCCGCTGACTCGAAAAGGTCTGGAAAATTATAAAACTTGCGAATGACTCCGAAAACAACACTCATTTACCCCTCGGATTCCACCCTACACTTCCAACTTATTATAATTATTTTTTAGGTTCCAATGTGGCTGCACTTTGCTCGTCTCCGGAATCTGGAACGGTAGAATTCCTCGCCCATCATCTACACCCCCCATCTGCCATCATCTGAAGTTCGTTTGTTTGTTTGTTTGTTTGTTTGTAATCATTTAAGCGCATGCGTCCCTTTGGGATATGGCGCGAGAACTAACATACAAAGCGTCCCCTTTCCGCAGTGCCGTACTGCATCTACTCGAAAAAACTCTGTTTCATCCGTTTTCAACCATTCTCTCGCCGGCCTTGCTGCCTTTGCAGTGGCCGCCTTTTGAGCTGTACACTGCTGTGCACTTAGACTCTCCTGCATCTACCGGTTTCTTCTTCCCTTGCTTTACATTCTGAAGTTCGCAACCGATATTAATAGTTGATATAGCTGAAATCTTGGGCTCCTTAACATATCAGACGGTCCCTTAGCTCAGTTGGTTAGAGCGTGGTGCTAATATCGATACGCCAAGGTCACAGGTTCGACCCCTGTAGGGACCAAACTTTTGCGACATTTTTGGAGTTCTTTTTCAATGACCTTGGTTATGGATGGCATCCGTCGTGCGACGTGATCTGTGCACGATGATGACGAACGGTCTCGAGTTAATTCGGGTGCCGAGCTATATGCCATGAAGAGACACTGTGGTGATTGATCATGAAGGGAGTGTTTTGCAAAACATTCCATCTTGGAATCCTCCTCTAACCGGGCTTCAACGTTCCTCGCAGATTCTATGAGAGGAGCCATGCCAAGCACCTCTCCAATCTCTCTCCTGGACTATTTCCTGGAAAGTTTTTGCAACGTTGAATTTCGATTCATCCTTACTCTCCATACCGCTTACAGTTAGCTCTCATGATAGCTGATCGCGCAATCTTGCATAGGCCTGCCTGTAGGTTCCTTTCATCCTTAGATGTGTATCACCGACGATTCAATCAAGAACGAACGCATTGGCTGGAGCGGCGATATCCTTCTCGTTGTTACCTCTACAATACCTTTTACACAACTACTTCCGTATCGACCCAAGCGTTCTGGATCTCGGTGCCGGTATTCAAACCCAGTTGGAATGTAGGGACCCTTGTACAGGCATGAGTTAAATGAACAGAATATCTCCGAAAAGGGGCGTGGCGTGTGCTACGTACTTAGGTCTGTACTCTGTAGCGTTAAAGAGGAAGAAAATCACTCGCCCAGAATCTGGATTCTGTAGTGTAGCGCCGCGGCTGGGACGGTGCTGCGTTCAAGATGATGCACTGCGACGACAGCGAAGAGTGGGCTCGTACGATGGGGAGGTTGTCAGTGCAAAGGGGTCATGGAAAATAAGAAAAACAAGGTGAATACCTACTGGAACACGGTGTGTTACAATGTTGACCCCCCGTTTTGGAGAGAGGCTGCATTCTGGTACCGTACCGGTAGGCATTCCAGACTCTTTGTGATTTTCAGGTTGCCACGGTGAGTGACGGGCATGACGCTAGAGCCTACAGCAACCAGATCCAGAGGGCAGGAGGTAACGAAGTGGCTGGTGCTTGATTTGTGTGTTTTAGCGACGAGTGCACGGGTTCGCACAGAAACAACGATGGTGGTGGCGAGGCTGGTAATCGTGAGAGCAGAGGTGCGGGGTACTGGGCTCATACCGCTTCAAGAACCCAGTTGGTGAGGGGTAGGAATTCCGCTAGGAGGGCGTGTGATGGGGGCAGGTGGTTTCGTGCTGTAGGTGCGAGTACAGTGTAACTGTGGGGGAGGTGGATGAGGAAGCGAAATGTGTGGGCATGGAAGTTGTCAAAGCGCTGTATATAGATGGGACAATGCCAGGACGCTGGTGAGATCGGATCGCTGGCGGCCATCTAGCGAGCTTGATGCTGTGGAGTGTGGCCATGGTGATGTAGAGTACTCTATGCTCTACGGACTCTTGCGTACTTTTATGCTTATGTGGTGAGAGGGGCATAGTAAAGCATGTTTGCGATCTTTATCGAGCTCTTTGATGTGCAAGCTTTGCCCTCGGCGCGCTGCTAGAGATTTACCCACTTTCTTTCTCCCTGTCACCCTGTTTGGCGCCACCTCCACCATCAGCACCATCAGCACCATCAGCACCGCCATCAGCAGGACCATCCATCCATCATCTCGACAGGCTGCAGCCAGCAACCGCCTTGACGCTGCGTCGTGCTACCAAGACACTCGCAGACGCTCCTCCCGCCTCCGAATTGTCCACCATGTCTCTTTGCTCCTTGCTCCCGAAGCCCGGCGTCGACCTGGGCGAGCTTGTTCTGTTCCTCCTACTCCTTTGATAAGCCTCTCCACATTCTTGCTCCAATGCGCGCTGTCTGGTGGTGAACACGCCCTTTCCCGCCAGTCTATCTTCCCCCTCTTACCCCCCCCGCTCCCCTCTTTTACTCCCTCGCACACTCTCTCTCCCCCCCCATTGACCAGCGCATGCCTGCGTCCTGCGCACGTCGGGCCCTTCTCACTCACTCACGACTCCCACCACTCCAGGCAGGCTGTCAGCGAGTGACCCTTCTCTCTGCCTGTGCTTGTTTCTGGCCCAGCAGCAACAGCACCAGCAAACAACAACCAGCCCTCCTCCAACACCCCCCCTCCCCCTCCCCACCAGCTACCAATATTCCATTGCACTTGAACCTCCCCCTCACCTGCCCCCTCACCCCCGCGACCCGACGTCCTCCCAACGTCGTCATATCTTATCCACTCCCCACCCCAGTCGCTTAACTTGAACTCTTACTGCCCTCCCCCCAGCTCTTCTCACCCCAAAACATCCGTTTCCAACCCTCTCGGCATGTTCCCTGTCAGCATCTCCGCAACACACGCCGCCTCGTCACCTCCAACGACGTCCGCTGTGGCACCTGCGCCCAACAGCACCACCTCCACCTCTCGACCTGGTCGTCTGCGCGGCCTTTCGTACCTGCGCCACTACACCCACCATCACAGCTCATCGTCGCGAGCAGCTCCCACCGCTGTCGTGACAACCACTACCGCCTCCACCTCTCACCAACCAGCTTCTCCTACCGCCCCTGTCTCTCCCTCTGCGTCGCCCTCCAGTCCGCCCGCTCCAGCGTCTCCGAGGCAACAGCGTCGCGCAACGTCACCGCTCAACAACACAGAGAGCAACTCCTGGATTCCCACCGTGAGTGGAATCAGCGGCCTTTCTCGTGTAGCAACAGTCCCGGCCGCGGAGCTCGACACATCGTCTGTGCACGCCAGTAACGTGTCGGCCGCACCTGACTCTGATGGTAACCAGGCCATCCGCTCCATCGACGCTGCTCTCTCTCACGACGAGGCCTCCCACATGGATCTGAACGCTCCCGCCAAGGCTCCGTCCTTTTCCATTCGTTTCACTCCCCACATCGACCACAGGTCGACTCGCCAGTCGCTGCAGTTCTCGCCCATCGAACGCACCCTGAAGATTCCGGACGAGCGGATCAAGGTTGGTCGCTTCAACGAAAGAGACGTCCGTTTGGCGAATCCCCCCGTAGGCTTCAAGTCCAAAGTTGTTTCGCGTCGACACTGCGAGTTTTGGTGCGAGAATGGACAGTGGTTCGTCAAAGACGTCAAGAGCTCCAGCGGGACCTTCTTGAACCACATCCGGCTGTCTGCCCCTGGAATGGAGAGCAAGCCCTATCCCCTCCAGGACGGAGATGTCCTGCAGCTTGGGATTGATTTCAAAGGCGGGGAAGAGCAGATTTACAGATGTGTGAAAATACGCGTGGAGTTGAACCGTGCGTGGCAAAAGGCTTTAAATAACTTCAAGTATGTGGCCTTTATTGCAAGTGTTGACGACGTCCTAACAGCTCGGCAGCTTGTCCGCACACCGTCGGCTTAGAAGCCTGGCCAAAGGCAAGGACTCAGATACATGCAATTCCAACACTTCAGAGTGTTCTATCTGTCTTCTCGCAGTAGCTGTACGACTCCCTCCCATTGATGGTCATCATTCGCTAATGTAGTTTTGCGTTCAGCCCTGCCAATCATTATTCGTTGCACCGTGTTCACACGTTTGGCACTACAAGTGTATTCGGCCACTGATTGAAAAAGAATATCCATGCTTTCTATGCCCCAACTGTCGCGCCGTCGCCGACCTCGACCGCGACATTGATGAGGATGAACTAACCAGCGAGTTGTGGGAGATGATACCTGAGCACGATGCAGATGCCCCTCTCGACCCAGACCACGCCGAAGTTCAAAGTCAGGACACCACAAACGTTGCCACAGCCGGCACTGTCGGCGCGAGTGAGCCCACAACCGCTCTCACCGCTGTCACGGCAGCTGCCGACACATCGAATCGAATCACGGTCACGACCACAACTACCACAACTACCACTGCATCCCAAACCACGAGACCTACCCTTCCCGCTCCTCCCCCACCCCGCCCCACTGTCGACATGTCAACCTCGCCAGCACAACCCTCCCCCGCCGCTACCTCGCAACCAATCTCCACCCCGCCATCACAAACCACACAATGGCGCCGGCGCTGGAATATGTCAACACAAGCCACTTCCACCAACGATGATCACGATAGTAGCCACACAACAGAAGACAGCGGTAATAGTAGCGCAGGAGAAATGAATGGCGAGGGGCCTATGACGCCCATGAACGACGCCGGCCCGTTTTTGCTGGATGGTAATGATGGAAGAGTCAGAGGGAGTCAGCGAAGGGATACTTTGTTCCTACCGTTGGGAAACCTACCACCAGGAAGTTTATCTACCCCAAGCGCGGCGGCGGTGGATACTTGACAAAGGATTGTTCAACTAGCGGGATGTGATATGGACCTTAATCTTGTATAATGATACTAGTGGGGAAGGGTGGGATACAGGGGTATACAGGATGGTCATCGGACGTTGACGGCGATTGGAGAGTCGGGTCGGGATGGGCAACATTGAGGGATCGAATTGGGATCGGCGAGTGAGGAATTGGGGCTGAAATAGTCGTGGTAACGTGATACTACCACCACGACAGTCAATAGGTCGGGCTTGGAGACAAGGGTTGCATTTTTTTTCTTTGTGGTTTGTGTGTGGAGGACAGGGGATTTGCATATGTCATATTGTATTGCTGTGAGTTTAGTCATTTTGTTTACAGCGACTTGCTGTCTTTATTATTGTTGCTGCTGGTGATGCTGCTGCTGCTGCTGTCATTGTCGTTGCCGTTGTTGAAGCTTTCCGCAATCGAGCGGTCATGTATCTAATGGTGTTTCTTCGTTTTCGTGTTTTTTTTTTTTTTTTTCCTTGGTTCCTTTTTTTTCTTTTATTGTTGTTGCTGTCATTGTTTTATTCGCGGGGGTTGGGAAGTTGGTTATGATTGTGGTTGTATACGGGGTTGGGGGAGATGAAGATGAAGATGTTGAAGATGTTGAAGATGAAGATGTGAAGGTATGAAGATATGAAGGCTTCTCTCTGGTTCTGTCTCTCTTTCTCGGGGGATATTGTGTGAGTGGGTTGGTGCTTCGTTTTTGCGTGAAGATGGGGATGCGTTGCGTCAATGGTGCTGATATTTACATCGACAGTGTCACCTTGCGGGAGAGAGAGGTGGAGATCGGTGTTGGAGGACGGTTGAAGCTAAAGAGTGTGTGTGATTGGAGTATTGGTGTATTGGGGTTTATGCTGTAGCTGGGCTATGAGCTATTAGTATTGGGCGGCGCTATGAGGGATAGATGGCTGGAATTTCTCATCATTGGGCAACGAGAGAGAGAAGGATCCATCTTTAATAATCTTTTTAGAGTTCATCAGACCTGAGATGTGATCTGCATGACGTCTCACATCACCAAGCTCCCCGCCTCACCTCCGAACGACCGCCATCACCACCGACACTGTCTCATCCTCACAACCACCAATTCCCTCTCACCGCTCCATCCCACCCACATGACCAGCACACCCTCCGACCTTCCTGCTACCATGCTCTCCACCTCCAAGCGCGCCCTCCGCAGCGCCCTCAAGAAAACCATCAAAACCATCCCACCAACCTCCATAGCCTCCCAATGTAACCCTCCTTCTCTCCTCCCCTCCTTCCTCCTTCTCCCACCACCCACTAACCCTCCCCCCCGCAGCCCAAACCGTCTACCAAACCCTCCTCACGCTCCCCGAATACACCACCTCCCAAAGCCTCAGCATCTTCCTCAGCATGCCCTCCACCGAAATCCAAACCACGCCCCTCGTCCGGCACGCTCTCGAATCCGGAAAACGCGTCTACGTCCCCTACATCCGCCCCCCGCCCCGCATCGCGGATGATGCACCCCCTGCCGCGCCCGCCCCGGGGGTAATGGATATGCTCTCTCTGTCGTCGATTGCGGATTTAGAGTCGCTTAGCCGCGATAGCTGGGGAATTCCGACGATCCCCGAAGAGAGTGTGGACAATAGAAGGAATGTTATTGATGAGATGATTAGAGCCAGGGAATGTGGGAGGGAGGTAGAGGGGCTGGATTTGGTGGTGATGCCGGGGCTCGGGTTTGATACGCGCAGGAATAGGATTGGCTATGGGAAGGGGTTTTATGATTTTTGGTTGGAGAGGTATAGGGTCAGGGGTTTGGGGAGGGTGGAGGGGGAGGGGGAGGAAAGGAGGAGAGGGATGCCGAGGTTGGTGGCGGTTGCGTTGGGGGAGCAGGTGTTGGAGGAGGGGGCGATACCCGTCGGGGAGAAGGATTGGAAGGTAGATGTGTTGGTGGTGGGGGATGGGAGGGTTATTAGGGGGGAGTGAGAGGGTGGAGATGGTGGGATGGGGGTATTGATGAAGGGAATATTGAGAGTGAGCTAAGTGGTGGAATGGAAAACATAATACTTATGCGGATAATGGGGAAATGACATGGAATGTCTCGTGTAAGCAGTTAGGACTCACTGTTCGTATCCTTCCGTCTTTACATTACTGACAGGATAGAACCGGATTAGCAGAGTCATGCGCAGCCGCTATCGTCACCCACCCACTCCTCCAGCCCATAATGATTGATCGTGCTCCACTGCGTCTCCTTGCCGGAAAGATCTTGAATTTGTATGCATAGGCAACATCGGGGTTCGCATTGTTGGCCGACGGAAGCTACACCTCCAATGGCCCGACACTGACATGCCTCATGGCATTTCCACTCGGATTTTATGCCAATGGTGTGTCAACCATCAACTATACGTCGCGGTTCCGCTTGATATCAAATACGGGCGTTTGCAATGGCGCCGTGAAGTGCTGGTTTTATGCCATGTTCGAACGTCATGTTTGGTGGCATTGCTGTAGGAGTATCACACGATCGTCGCATTTTGGGGCATTCGTGGGCATTGAATGGACGGTATTTTACATGGCGCTCGGGTGCGGATTCGAAATGGTCATTTCTTCCGATCGCCAATTACACCAGTATTCTGGGGTCATTGAGGGTGCTCATTTGTGATCACTCGACCGACCAACTCGTGTTTCAGGATCCACGTGCTAGCGTATGGTGGGAAATTGCCGAGCACCTAAACATCCAGTCTAACGTTTCTGGTCTCTGACCCAAACCCCCGGCTTTGATGAATCTTTTAGGGTCGGGGCTTCCGGGTACCTGCAGATCCATCAATGGGCTTCAATTGTTATTACTCTGACCTTGTGGATTCGCAGGAACATGTCGGTGCTTGATATTCGGATGACTTCATGCTGAATTGACGCCGTGGGACCCCGTGAATATGGGCAGTTGAGATGCGGTTTCGAAGGATGTCAGGGCGATGGTACTGCAAATCATACCCCCACCAACTGGCCTCACAAGATCCACCTCGCTTATCAACTTGAGTCTTCGGGCCCCACATGAGAAAGTCTGATGGGACGAGAGGTTATGGGATGTTGAACGTTCTGCTGAACATCATCGAGGGGATCTATGATATGAACAGGTCCAAAGCTGTCAATACGCTGTGATATGCAAGTAGGCAGCATATGGACTTCGACTGCAGTTTCTGAGACGCCTGACTTGTGGTTGATGTGACTCCCTGGCGTGTGGCAACCTGGGGTTGGTTGAATGTTTGGATGTCGAAGCTCGTGACTATCAAAACGGACGAATAACTTGCTTCAGGATTCGCAAACAAGGGAAGAGATGGATACTCTGAAGCCCAATGCATCAATTTCACATCCGCTCTGTCGTCGCTCTCAGGCCGTGGTTGTGGTTGAGGCACCACGGAGAAGCCCCTGATTTTCGTTGTGATGGGGCCCCTCAATCACGCCCTGTGAAACAACCCCGGCGACAACGCCCAGGTTGTATGCCCTTTGGCGTGGAGGTAATCTGGCAGGCACTCTCAGTCCTTTCTTCTTTCTTTGCTCCTTCTCCTCCTGCCAACGAGCACCGTCAAGACTACCCCCGTTGCGCACGCCGTTCCCTCGAGCAACTCCATTTCGCGATCTCTGGCAGGTCAACAACACAGACGAAGTATATCGCCCGATCCGACATCGCCCCTCTCTCGCCATCGCAGATCTCTGTTCACGAGTCAAGCATACGCTCCTTAACTTGAACGCCAACTTCGCCAGCTACCTGAAGAATTCCGAGGACATTTTCCTGTAGAAAAAGTTGCGAACGACGGCAATTGTGAATACCCCGCCAACAGCGCCTTCGCAATTGTCAACCAAAGCGAGTCCCCCGTATTCAAGTTATCAACCTTTGCGCATTACATCGTCCACCGCCACTTCCGCTGTACGTCCGTGGAACTGAGACGCAACGTGTTCCTGAATCTTCAGAAGTTACAGTTTCTGAGTCGAGTTAAGCAGAGCTTCAGAAACTGAGTCGGAACTTACGATAGAGAGTCTCCAGTCGCAGTATTGGGATAAGCAAACCACCGTGTTCCACCCGGTTCGCCGTCTGTTTATATACCCAAACATTTTCGCTGCGCCGGTCGCAATTCAAGAGTCCTGAGAAATAGCGTCGTATTGTCGCGTTCCCCATATCTGCAGATTTCTAGCAACAACACGTTATCAACTCCCTTGACCTAGCAATCTCACAGGCGCCGTTTCAAGTAAAGTTGACATCAGAAGTTCTTACCTGCAGATCATTTCATCGAAGTTTGAAAGGATACCAGGCACCATGGCATCACCGCAATCATCTGTCCGCCGACCTCCCACCCCGAAAGAAGGGCAGTTCATTTCAGCACCTACAAATGCTCCTCCTCCTCCCCCAATCCCCAAGGGCATCGTTGGAAGAAGTTCAACCACCACCACCGCCCCAGCTCCTCAAAAGCGCGGCTTAGGATTCCTGCGCCGCAGCAAATCCGGAGATCCGATGAAGAAGCAAAAACCCGTCGTGGCCCCGGAGCCTCCAGAGCTTCCGAGCCTCTTCGTCAGCGGCCAGAATGCTACCCCAAGCTTGTCCAAGGAGCTCTTTGGAAAGGATATCCGGGACTCTGTTGAAGTCATGTCGAGCAAGCCCAATGTCCAGGGCACACCGCGAACTTCTCAGTTGCCACATGGAGGTTATATGCCGGGGAGGAAGAGCACGGATTCGGTTGTTGCCAATGGTCAACACTATGTTACGAGCAGCCAGGTGCCGCTGACGGAGGACCCGTATGCCCAGGTGGGTAGTATGGCCAACCGGGGGCGGTTTAGTGTTGCCAGCTCCCATATGAGCACTGTCAACTCTCCGCGCAGAGTGCGGAGGAGGCGAGACCCCACACCGTTCAAGTAAGGCTGATTTGTTATGATCTTACCGCCTACTTTTGCTGACATAGAGACAGTATTCTCATTATTGGCGCCCGCAACTCCGGAAAAACCTCCTTCCTCCGCTTCCTTCGCCAATCCCTCGCTATTAAGAACAAGCGTGGGCAGGTCATGAACGAAGCTGAAGCAGATGGAAAGCAGAGCGCTGGTACTACCAACGGGCCCTTCAAGTCCACCTACATCGAGACCGAAGTCGACGGCGAGCGTATGGGTCTCACGCTGTGGGACTCTGAAGGTCTCGAACGCAATCTCATTGATCTCCAAATCCGCGAGACCGTTGCATTCATCGAAAACAAATTCGAGGAGACCTTTTCGGAGGAAACCAAAGTCGTGCGAGCTCCGGGAAGCCGCGATACACATATCCACGTAGTGTTTCTGCTTCTTGATCCCGCGAGATTGACACCAGACAACCACTACCCGGGCAAAACCGCTGCCGACAAGCCAGCCGGCGGACTGGATTCCGATCTGGATATCCAAGTTTTCACCGCGCTTCAAGGGAAAACCGTTGTGGTCCCGGTTATCAGCAAGGCCGATACCTGCACCTCCAAACACATGGACCACTTGAAGCAACTCGTCCGCACGGGACTCCACAAAGCCGGTCTTGACCCTCTCCAGGCCCTCGAGCTCGAAGACGAGGAATACGACGACGACACACCGAACCAAACCCCGCGAGCTTCTGCCATCAATATTGACGTCCGCAAGAAACACTCCACCGATCCGTATTACGACGATGAAGACGACGAGAACTCTTCCGGGTCTGAAGACTCCTCACAGCAATCCACCCACCGCTCCAACCGCGACCGCGCGGTATCTCATGCCAGCTCTGCTCCAAGGAAGACTGGCGGCCCGCAGATGTCCCCCGGGTTGAACTTCGTCCCGTTGTCGATTATCTCACCGGACTCGTATGAGCCCGGTGAGAGAGTTGGTCGTAGCTTCCCGTGGGGGTTCGCTGATCCGTACGATGAGGCGCATTGCGATTTTGTGAAGTTAAAGGAAAGCGTGTTCAGTGAGTGGCGACAGGAGCTGAGAGATAAGAGTAGGATCCAGTGGTATGAGTACTGGAGGAGCGAGAGATTGGCGAGTGTGAGGGGGTCGAGGCTGTACTAGTACTAGTACCGCGAGTATTATTACGACCTGAGTGCGGGCCTGCTGGTGTGGGCGGAGTGAGTTGTATGACGGACGATTCGGGTTTGGGTTTGCGGAATGCGGGTTTAATTCTTCTTTTTTCGTTGTTGGTTTTCATCAGCCATGAATGGCTGCAGGGTGTTCTGTGTCGGTTTTTCCTTCTTTTTTTTTTTTTTCTGATTCTACTTTCCGGGGGACGCCGCGGTTTGGTGGTTTCTTCTCCCTTCTTTCTTTACTTTTACTGCTGCTACTACTACTACGCTCTCTGCGACTATCGATTCCATATGTATATCTTTTGGTTTTTACTTGCATTCTTCTTCTATTCAAACTCTTTCCTTCCTTTCTATTTTCTTTATGCGGTGATACCTATGTGCCAGGGCAGATGCAGTGGTTCAATTCAGGCTGTCGTGCGGTGATCAGCGTATCGCTATGGCTTTGTCGATTCCTGTGGGCGGGGGTGTGTAAGTTTAGTTAAAATATCCGTTTACTTTCATACCAACTTGTGTTCGAATACCTTGTGGATCACTGGCACAATTCAATGCAATATCTGATAACCAAACTCTTACATCTCTAGCTTACAGAAACGCCGAATATTTGGTTTAAATAACAAACCAAACCAAAAACCATCCTTCTGTCGTGTAGATACCGTAGCCTTGTGCAGACAATTGAAGGCGTGGGGATCGGATACTGACATAACGGTACCATATAAGCCACTACAATACCATGATCCCCCCGGATCGTCACGGCTGTCATCCGTACAGCGGGATGTGTGTAAGTACCCGCGATACCTGCAAAGCGCTGAAATTTACATAGACATCACAACCATTACATCCAAACCACCAATCGGAATTCTTTCGCCTGTGAACAACCTATTCACCGAAAGATCTCTGGTACGTCGCCTTCAACGGACCGAGCACATCGCAATATACGGCTTTCTTATAGTCGTCATTCTTGAGGCTGGTCTCTGGGTGGTCCAGTCCTTTCACACACCTCCGTACGGCCATTTCATATAAACTACCCTCTTCATATCGAATCAAAGTTATAAGACGGGTAGCATGGTCATACTGCTTTGTAACATCATCCATGTGCACCGCACTCTCTTCTTCCTCCTCATCCATCAGCACTCCTCGCGGACAGTCGTCGAGACAGCGGTTGTACATGAGCTCGATAAGGACAATCCCCAAAGAAAAAAGCGTTGGGTTCCCCACAAACGGTAGGCGTGGTAGTTTTTTTTTTCGGGGGGAGCGGCGGACGGACAAAATTGGGGATTCGATTACTGCGCCGCCGGAGACCTGTAAAAACTCGACATCCCCGGCATCCCACCATTCGTCCATCCATCCGCTGGAGTATAGCTGTAAGACAGATGAAGTCAACTTAAGACCGATCTGTAGCTTTTGCTTGCGGGTGAAGCGATGGCCGCTTTTGAGCAAGGCGCGAAGATTTGTCGTATCTTGGGCAGGGGCCCGGGATCCATTTATGATGGGGTTGTATACTGAGGTTTGTATCCGGTGATACTTGTGAGGGACCAGAGCTGACTTAATATAGCAGGATTGATTGGATTGGGGGAAAGATCCTCTGAGTAACGCTTTGCAAAAAAACTCAAATGTTGAGACATCCGGAGACGCAACTCTCGTACCAGAAGGTAGCGTGATATCAGGAGCTGAATTTGACTCGGAGACGAGGGCGATAGTTCCGTTGTTTGCTTGCCCAGAGTGAGTGGGTCCTGGAACTGAGGCGCGAATCATGCTACCATTCCGGGGCGCAAGCGATGTGGAGTTTGTTCCAGGGAGAAACATGACAGGCCCGGAAGGTTTAGGATCGGGTGTGGAAGAAATTCTGGTTTTCGACATGAGGTTTCGGACATAGCGTCTATAGAAACTACTTCGCCGTCGGGATGTTAGATAATCCGCTTGTAGTATCAGCTCCACAAAAAGGGCCATCGAATGTCTCACCCTATCATCAGGCTGGTGTTGTAAGAAATCGGCGATGACGATGTAAGAGGCGGGTTGCCGTGAACAAGAGAGGTTGGCCGAACATCCCCAAGCGTTCTGTCATTTTGTACAGTTTCATGAGGACTCGAAGGTTCGGTGATCAAGGCCGGGTCCTCCTGCGCATTCGCATCGTCCGAGACCGGTTCAACGTCAAATTCTCGCCAGACGTCTCCGGATTCTGCGTTGTTAAGTGATAGAAAAATGCGAAACCTTATTGAATACTCATGCCTCAATCTCATCAATTGGTTTTGGTCTTTCCGTTGACTTGAGGCTTCGTCATGATGATCAACATCCCGGATCTCCAGTCGCAGTGCTGCAGTATGAGAACTGTCACACTCACACAGCGTCGACCGAACGTTTTCCGTGAGGACGTTCAAGAGATCAGATGCTCCCTCTTGAACCTGATGGTACAGTCGAACCGCTTTTGTAGCATAATGTGTTTCTGTGAGAGAACCACCCGAGACCAGACGTTCCAAAACTACGTTGATTTCCTTGATCCGTGTCAAGGCCTCGCGTGAAGTCGTACTAAAAGCGACAAATTTCACGCCCTGCAAAACCATTTTTATGCGCTTGCGAGAGAAAGGTTTCTGGGCCCCGTATTAGCTCCCAAAGTTCAGTACGAGAATCGGAGTAGCACACCTTTTTGGTATAATTGACGGGGAATTTTTGCGAAAGTTCCCCTAGACTGGCATTCAAAGCTATGACATTTCGTACGAATGTAGTGATAGTTCGTTGACGAAGTTTGTCTTCCAAAGCCAAGTGTATTTCTTGAGATAGCCACAGTGCTTTTGCGTCCTCGTGCTTATCGGGGTATAGTAGTCGATCTAACTGCTTCACGCTGACTGAATCTTCGAGAAGACTTTCGCAAATGTTGTGAAAAAATACGTATTCAATATCAAGCTGGTTCTTCAACTGTTCTATCTCTACCGTGAAGTGAAACAATTCTGATATGGTTTAGAGTATGGTATTAGCAGTGGCTTCAATGATGGACCGTCATCAGCAGATTCAATAGCTTACCGTTTGTTTTCCGACATCCATCCAGATACCCCGACAAAGCCTTGAGAAGAAGAGGGAATGCCCCTAAAACTAGACCGGCCACCTCGAGCCCAGACATGAAGGTGACTCTGTGAAGGTTATCGTTGCGATGTTGCGGAAAAGAGGGGATGGGTACCAGCCATGCCTACATACATGATTATATGCATAATATTACTAACTTGAACTAGTTTGCCGCGCGCAAAAGTCGTGACAGTGGTGTGTACTGCGATTGGACATCACTGTCCGAGTCCGACGCTCCTTGTGTGAACTTTGCGCACCCCTTGCGTGCGAAAAGTGAAAGGCACGCGGTGGTTGTGCCCGATTTATATCAGGCTGCAGGTGCGAATCAGAGTAACACAAGTGCAGCGGTTGGTAAACGCGGAGTTCTACTTGGGGGATAGAGAAGACTCGGATGACACCGTTAAAGTAGTGAGCAGGTGACAGCAGAGGGTATGGAAAGAGGTAAAGAGGTATCTGCGATAAACGTGTCCGTGGTGATACCAAGGAGGAAGACGTTGCCAAAGCAGCGAGAGATGAAGATCCCAGTGAACATTTACAACGACAGCTGCTCGAATCTTAAGAATCATCCAGACAAGGAGCCCGAGTATTTATACAAAATTTTCAATTTACTCAATTTCAAGACTCCTAGAATCTCCGCTCATGGACGTCCTCATTTTGCCATATGTTTGTACCTTGGAGTCCTCACGGTAGCCGTCATGATGGATACCACCAGGAATGCGGCTGTTCAAGCTGCAATCTAGTTACTAGAAGCCCTCAAGGCTTGAAAACCCATGCCATACACATGAGCCTATAATGAAGTCGATCGTTGCTCTGAGAAGCTCGGCCCCCTCGTGCCGTTCTAGTGAGGCCCCAGTACACTGTAAATATCTTCTTCTCTTCTCTCTGGTACACTCATCTCTCTGTGCCTTATGCGCACTCTCTCACTCTCACTAATCTTCACCCCAAATATCAAACTGGCAACTCCACAGAAAGATTGAGCAATGGTCTTCATAGAAATTGCGTTTCATTGGTACAGCCGTATAAAATTCCATACCAGCGCCAGCCAAAGTTGTACCAACACACTGGTACTCCAACTCCGCCTCGTCGATGGCACCAAACCATATATAAACCGCGCCGACCGCTGCCCGTATCCTTCCATCACCATCCCACTCTCCCCACCGCAAAACCTCATCCCACACACTCGTCCGAGTCCACTTCACAGTACTTCCCCTCGCTGCTCATCTTCATCCCGCCTCCCCCACACAACTTTTTCTCTTCCCCCAGTTCAACCCAGTAACACATCACCACTTCCTCCACAAATTCCCACCTTCAAACCCCCACCAGCAACATAAAATGGGCTGCTTCATGACCAAACCAAAAGGCCCCGGCACCAACCGCGGCTACAACTACCGCGTCGGTGATACGAGCGCTGCGAGGATTCCGGAGAGGCGTCAGATGCGCCGCCGTTGAGGAGGATTGAGTTTTCTTTGTTGCGGTTATCGTAAGGATGAGGGGATTGGAAGGAGAGGATTATAGTTTGAGGGTGTGTTTTGAGGGGTTGGTCCGCGGAATGGGCTGGAGCATTCATTATGGTGTAGAAAAGGTAGCGAAATATATATATGAGGTTCATCGGATGCTGGTTGATGGGTGTAAACATTCTCTTGGGGGAGACGGGTTAGGAAGACACGGTGGGGTCGATTTTCGAGATTCCCGACATTCGCTGGTGGGTGCTGGGTGGTCGGTGTTGAACATGAAGTCGGAAACCAAGCCGGATGTGAGTTGTTTCTGATGTGATGTTCTGAGTTGGGTGATGAACTAAGCTCGCAAGAGAGAATCGCAGAAGTTGTTTGTCGAAGCAAGCACCGACGATGAAAAAGTTATATTGTCATTGTATCACCGGAAGCAGAAGGAAACAGCTCACCACCAACCCCGCCTCTCCTCCCTTCCCAACACCCCCTCACCATGCCCCCCACCCTCCACACCCTCCTCCTCACACCCTCCCACACCGTCCCAACCCCCTCCCACCTCCCGCTCCTCACCTCCCTCCAAACCCTCCTCAACACTGCCTACACCGCCCACTACTGCACCCACCCCGATCTCTTCGGCCGCGAGCACATCCGGCTCGCAGATCCCGCCCAGCTAGCCGACATCATCGGTGAGGGTGGCGGAACGGTCGTAATTGTTCGCGTGGATGATGATGATGATGATAATGCGGAAACGGGGGCGCGGGTGGTGGTGGTGGAGGTCGTGGCGACGGGGAGTGTGAAGGATTTTGGTGAGGGGGCAGTGGAAGAGTATGCGCAGTGGAGTAGGAATCGGAGTGGGAGTGAGTGGAAAGCTGGGGCGAGTGGTGCTGGTAAGCCACCAACATGTGTGGAGGATGGGGAGAGGGAGAGGAAGGTGGTGAGGAAGTATGAGGTCACGGCTTTTGCGGTATCGCCAGAGTATCAGGCGAAGGGGCTGGGGACGATGGTGTTGCGAGAGATTGAGGGGATTGTGGGGTGTGGGTGGTTGAGGAAGGCGGTGGATGAGCCGGGAGGTGTGCCGCTGGTGGAAGGGTTGGAGATTCGTATTCCCGGGGGGTCTGGAGAGTGTGTTTCTGTGGAGGCTGTGGATTTGGATAAGTTGAAGGAGGATGTGGGGAAGAGGGAAATCCTGAAAGGATACGGGGAGCGCGATGGTGAGAGTGAGAATCCAAAGTTAGTACTTATGGTGATCAGGGAGATGGGGCAAGAGGCGTACTATCAGAAGCGTGGGTTTAAGAGCGCGTGGTCGGGAACTGTGCCTGTGGGGATGTGGGATGTTAGGAAGGAGTGTACCATGGTGTATATGGAGAAAGATATATGAAGACTGCTGGTGGTTCAGTTTTTCTGTGACTTATCGCCCTGTTCACCAGAACGGGCGCATCAAAAAATATACTTCAGCTTGTTTCCACGAATTGGCTACTGTATCGAGAATTTGAATGGGGGAGAGAAGGCGACCGGCCAGGGGGTGCAGTTTCGCAGAAATAGATTGGTGAGCTATCCTGAACTGTCATTACACGTCTTCAGATTAAACATAAATAACACCAAACTGCGCCCCATGAGTTACGTTACAATTGTTACCGCTGAACCCTCCACTAGCAATCCACATTGAATGATGAAGGTGTCAAGTTAAAGTATGTAGAGCCTGGTACCGAAGAAAAAGAAGAAAAGAAAGAGAGCATTAACTACAATCATTATATCCCAAAGCCAGAGCATCAACCCGCAAACATTATACCGGAGCTTATACTCAAAATAAACAAACATTCATCAGACGTTATATTACGAACAGTGAGAGGACCCGTCGAAACTCAACCTCTCCCAGCCTCCCACGCTACTCCACTCCTCCCAACTCTCCCAACTACGCAAACTTCCTCCCCAATCGGCTCGTATTCCACGACGACTTCTCTCCCCTTCTCATCTCCCCAAGCCTTGAAATATCCGAGCATCTCCTCTGCCAGCCCGTAGCCTCGTCTGATATACGCTCGCGGTACAAAATTGACGACCCAATGAGCTGGAGGATGTTGAAAATGGCGGTTCCATTCGTTGAGGGCTTTAATAAGAGCCTTGTCTCGTGGAAATATTGATTTTAGGTTGTTGATAGGTGTTAGGATTCCGTCCGCAACCGGAAGCGGAGGGTCAATATCATTGTTGGATAGAGATGGGGAGAATAGTGCTGAGGGAGTTCGTGATGGGATGACGGAGAACACACAATTCCCGGTAGGGTTATTTTTGACCCGGAGTGTGATTTGGCCGGGATAATCTGCGTGGGTATATGGTGTTGCTGAGGGTATTGAAGCAGACACAGGCTTTTCGTTGAAACTGACTGATACCGAGATGTGGAATCCATGGAACATGTGTTTGAGCTTTTGCTTGAATCCGCTGACTTTACCACCTTTCTCGGGGGTTCCAGCGCCATGCCCACCAAGTCGACTCTCTGTATCATAGCTCCGTATGTTTGGTGTTTTCATCCTGCCGCCGTCATATGCCTCCCATTTCCGTACCCCATCCATATCAAGATCTCCATCTCCCCGTATCCCAAGCCCACCGCCTTTCCTCCTCCCTCCAGGAGAAAAGCACCCAACCTCACCTCTCCCACCGCTCGGGACAACCGGCACCACAGGTCCCGCTGCAATCGCATGAAACCCCATACCTCCCTTCATCCCCTGCGGCATAGCAGAGTATTTGACATCCCCGGATCCAAATGAGCTACTCGGCGCATGATGCCCCAGCGGCGCGCTTCGTGTCGACGCCGACCTTGGAGGCGGGTATTCTGTCGTGTGGTTCTTAGGTGAGAGGTTTGGGACGGAGGGGCGGGCATGAAGCCGCGTGGGGGAGGTGAGATATGCGTCTCCCGCCCGCTCGCGGATGAGACGCATCAGTTGCTCGGGTGTTTGGGGGGATCGTGTTGGTGACTGAGGTGTCGTTGTTTCTTCTTCCTCGCCGTCTTCGGCATGGTTGGGGACGGTGGTGTGGATGTGAGGGGATGTGACTGTTCGGCGAGCAGCGCCGGAGGAGCGGGCGGCGGGAGGAACGGTGGAGGTCAGGTTGCCGTAACGGGGAGCGCTTGTAGAGGCATTGCTGGCTGCTCGGGGACGGGGCTTGAGGGAGCTGTTGCTGAGCCCGCGGGGTCGGGTGAGAGTTGCGCTTGCTACTCGGGGTCTCTGAGCGGGTGGTGTCGTCGAAGGGGGTGGTGGAAGTGGGTGGGACGGTGGAGGTGGTAGCGGAGGAGGAGGAGGGATTGAACGAAGCTCGTCGTGTGATTGTGCGTGGAGTTTTCGAGGAAGGGACGGAGAGGTGAGAGGCCGTGGGGCTGAGGTAGAAGGAGTCGGAGATGTCGTGCCAGCGTCTATTTCTTTCAATGTTGAAGGTATTGTAGGTATTGGTGGTGGTATCGACGGAGAGATTGGTAATGCTGCTGCTTTCGTTCCTTGGCCAACACCAGTTGCAGGCTGGAGATGGTTCATACTCGACGTTCGCACAGGCACAGCGTCGCGGGCTATGTGGATGGTGGGCTCATTGACACGGTGACTTTGGCGGGATAAGGACATGTTCTTGCTTATTGTATGGTTTACCGGAGAGATATCGCCATACGCTCACCGCAATCTCTGCGCCCCAAGCTCCCGGGTAAAGAAGGCGCAAATGAATGTGGTCTTGCAGGTGCCAGAGCAAGAGCTCGACAGCGGTTGCACTTGCTTTTTGACAGTGCGGGTTTTTTTCGTAGTTGACGCGCTCGTGGTGGTAATTGCTGTGAAGGCCCGTGATAGTGGAGATGTCGAATGTGTGAGGTTGTCCGCGGACTCGCAAAGGGGCAATAGGAGAGGTCCTTCTTCCCTTGGCTGTGCTGCCCACGAACTCCCAAAGGCGCCAAATGCAAGGCGGGAGGGCGTTCTCGGGAGAGACAAAACTCGATCGATCGGGTGCTTGGTAGGGTCGTGACTCGAGGTTCTGAGACTGGATTCGAGGAAAATCAATGCCGTGGATGATCGCACGCGAACGCGGCCGCCGTGAGCTTCCGATGTTGTCCTCGCGGGAAGCCCCTCTTGGAGCGTGAAGATGGAGATGGAGCTACGACGTTCTGGGCAGACCAATGAGATCCGGAGATGTCATTGGTTAGTGCCGTTGGTTACAGACATGGATTTGGCTGTTAGCGTGACCAATCAGACTAAACTTGGAATGGAACTTTGTCGTTCCTCCAGTGGGATGAACTGGAAGAGTTCTGCTCAGTCCTCACCAGCTACAAACTGCTTGCACCTTCTGCCATGTGTGCGATCTAACACACGCATATCAGTCATTCAAGGCATTTACAGTGGAAACAGAGCTTTCCCACGTGTGTTGAATGTGAAATGGCCTCTCAAAGAAACGAAATGAGGCACTCATTTCTCCGATGTCACGTAGCACAACATGCACATGCAGACATCAATGGATGCTGGACGAAAGCAGCGTTCAAGATGAAGCATTGGGACTGTCTACAAGGTTATGCGGCCGCCTCCACTTCTCTCCCTTTCACTTTCTCTGTCCGTGATCCTTTACCCCTCGTATCTACCCCGCACGGTTCACAAGAATTGCATTACCAATGATCTCAATGGTTCTTATCCCTTACATGATTCTAATCGTCACGATATATGTACATCTGCATTCAACACCACAATAAAGCATCTGGGGTCAGAGAGGTCTCCGGGATGCCTTTGGAGAATGTGTATAATTAGCAAAAGTGTAGGGGGAGAGGATGTCGTTGGACACATCCCGCCCCGCGACATAAAACGTTAATGCTTTACATTTGCAACCTATTACGACGTGCTCTCCCGCTCACAAGTTGTGTTACAGAAGCTCAAAGGTTGAGTCGTTTGGTATTCCGCAGTGAGACAATATTCGGCCGTTGCAACATGACACAATGGCGGAATTGGATGAGATAGTATAACGGGGATTCAAGTGGTAGTTGTCCACTTAGGACTCTTCATCTTTCAATTTGCTAGATTCAATCCGCATGGCATTGCTCGTAGTAACTCAATCACCACGTTCTACAATATGGAACTCGTTTAAGGAGCCGAGTTTTTCTTCAGCAGAGTTGAACATGATAGTATCTCCGAGTCCGGACTTTTCACTCTCCCGGCCTCCAAACCAGAGGAGCCATGGCTATCTCTCCTCTCATAGTTGTATAGATAACCCTGTGACATGTTTGTTGGCCTACTCACCTGCTCACCTTCGCTTCCAATCAGCCGAACTGGCTCGCTTGTTCACATTTCGAGTGACTTTCTGTGCATACAGGTCGCGTCGGCACGGAACGAGCATCCCGCTTGCCCCACCATCATCATCCACTCACCCTTACCTCACCACCATCACCTCACAACTTCAACGTTCTCTCCGCCGCAACCTCCCACCTCTCCACAAACCACTCAAATCCGGTCGTCGTCACTCAGTTGCACCTCAATTGACCCTAGCCCTTCACTCCCGAGCGAACCCCGACCTTCCCCACCACAACACCATCAAAAATGCGCAACCAAGGCGAAAACGCCACCTCCCAAACCACCTCTCCACTCTCGCACCCACCTCCCTACGCCTCCACCTCCACCTCCACCAACCCCAAGCCCACCGCAAACCCCGACTCCCCCGCCAGCCTCGTCCTCACGCACCCCGAAGCCGATCCGTTCCGCCGCATCCGTTCCAATGCCGCTCTCTGCGTCGCCATCGGTTTCCCGATCCTCGCTGCTCTGCCGCCCCGGAAGTTCGATATCTACACGTTTATGCTCGGCGTGTCGTGGGTTGTGGCGGTGAATGAAATTGCGGAGGAGAGGGCTGGGATGGGGTTGTTGCGGATGATTGGAGGCGGGCTGAGGGAGAGGAGGTTGACAGAGGAGGGGGAGACGGAGTTGGTGAGGTTGGAGAGAGAGAAGGGGTGGAAGGGGGAGGCGGTGAGGAGGGCACAGGTTGATGAGGAGGAGGGATTGGGGATTGCGGAGATGATTGGGAAGAGGATTAGGGAGGCGGTGGGGTTGGAGCATGTGGATACGGATGGGAAGGTGGGGAGTGTGGCGGAGGAGGTGGAGAAGATTAAGGGGACTGCGAAAGAGAGGTAAGGGAGATTAAAGATGTTGGCGTTGTAACCAGATGGTTGCCGGGATTTTGACGTGTATTTTATCGCTTGTACATTACTTCATTTACACTTCGGGGATAGATACAAAAAGGCATTCTGTCATGAGAAAACATGGCTTGGTTGATAGAAATCCCCCAATGCCACGCTTTTCTTCAAGTGTGGGATTATTGCTCTGTGATGAATTCGCCTTTCAAGCGTTGAAACTAAGAGTTCCTGGATATATGGCGGGTGGATATTTGCCAGAACGGAGCCCTATCACCGTGCTACTCTCACAAGCGCGAGCTCTTTACGACTATAAAAAAATACATCCCGTGTTGGATCAACTTGAAGAAACGCTGTGATCTAATCACCCACCCACTTCCCGGGAAACCCAAAGACGGGACGTACTTATAAAACAGAGCGACACGCTCAAACCAACCTATTCGTCAAAGAAACAATCATATGACAACACGTAAACACGCTTCCGATTCCTTCGATACCTTCCGGCTTCACTTTTGCCCCGTTGTAAGCACCAAGCCCTACGGTCCGTTTATAACCGTAATCTAGTGAACCGCTTTCTTCTGTCTCGTAAGTACTCTACAGTACTACTAATTGGTGATTCATATCCACTAATATATCCATCGAGGAGAATGTACTGTACCTATGAGCGCCAGCCGCCTTTGAAAAGGAAGAACTGAGTCGTCACATTCTCTATCGCCACCTGGGAGGTCACCTCATCGCTAGCGTTCGCTAAGGCGCTCAATAGCTCCGTGAAGCGGTTAACAACGTGAATAGAAGCTCCCCAAAGGTTTCTGTTCTTCCTCGTTCACGTAGATTGCAAGATTCTGCTTGCACTTGAGTTTGCGATCTGTCAAGGTGTTGACGAGGTCCTCCAAACGTGGGAGGCGGTTCGCTTTCGTAGACCCTGATTCTTCTTTGTTCGTGTTCATGGGCGCTTGTTGTGTTGATGACGTTGAAGGATATCGATATATCAGAGGGATCAAGATGGTGGAAACCGCGATGTGGACGAAGGGGGGATGGGTTGGCCACATCCTATAGAAACTGGAGATATAGGCCCCATCACGTGGGGGCGGGAGTCGGAGACGACTTGTTTATTCTATGTAATCTTGACAGCAGTTCACCGCTCTCAGGGCCAAAATGGGTATCGAGCATATTTGCAGTAAGATCTCTTGTTTTGGGGTTTCATTGGTTCAACGGCATCGGCATGGATGCGCTAATCAACTTAGAATTCCTCTCTGTATCAATATGTTAACATGGAAGACTTCATTTCTCAGACCTGATATCCCTACCGTTCCACACATTCATCCACATTCCCAGCCTCTTCTTTGGCTCAAGCCTAACTTTCCGCCCTGTATTCTTATCGCCTGACTGTTTTACGCCACAATCCCTCCGCCTCAGGCTCCACTCCTCCTCCGCGCACCATCCCGCCCATTACCGTCATGTTCACCGAAACTCTCAATCCCTCTCTCATTCCTCCTCAGCTCGGCAAATTCTCCACTACCAACCCCCTCATCTCTCTAATCTTCTCTTCATTCCACCACTCCGTCCGCCCAACCCAGTGCCTACTCACCGCCCCGCATGCATCACAGCAATCCCGCATCCTCTCTGCCAACATCGGCCAGTCGCAGCAGCTACACACGAACACAAAGAACTCCCACTCGCTGTGGCAGTATGAGCAGAAATGATGCCGACAGTGGATATTAGGACAAGCTTGCGGAGGACGTTGATGCGAGCGTGTGTATGTGCAGTGGCAGCAGCGGGTTGAGCGCCGGGTGGTTGTTTTCGGTGTGCGGATACAGGGTGTATATAGCGGTGTGCGTTGAGGTAGTGAAGGAGTGGGAGCGGTAGAGGGATGAGAAGCGGATAAGGATGGATCTGAATCCGAACTTGAGGGCTGGGCAACGGGAGGTAATGCTGATGGAGATGCAGTTGATAGAAGTTGTGTTGATGTCTGCGCCAGCGGTTGCAGCGATTCCGTTATCACTGAACCTGGGGCTTTCGAGGGTGATGTTGAGGCAGAAGGAGGTGCCGAACTGACACCGGATGTCCGAGATTTTGAGTTGCTCCTACTTCCGCTTTTGCGGCATCTATCATCAGTGTGTTGATCATTCATAGCCAGCCCAAGCTCACCGACACAGAACTTACGTCGATTGCTTTCCATCAGATTGTTGTGGATGCGATGTCCTTCGTCCAAACACCACCGGCCCCCATATCGTCTTCAGTCCACGCATGGCGAAATCGTGTATGCTCAATCCAAATTTTCTGTAGCACGCCGACTGACTGCCCCGCACTCGAAACTTATGATATCTCAGGCTCCTTTCGGCGGTTCTTCACTTGCACGAAATGCTTCGGTGTCGGAGTTACAGGTATAAAGGGTCCGGTCATTCGTTGCAGAATCACAGAGATTGGAGCATAGGGGTAGAGTCAAAGGGTATATGTGCTTGACTATATGATCCACATCCATGCGACATGGTGACAATTTCTGGCTCTCCCGCCTTCGCAGCTGCATGTTTTAACTCTGTCCGCTGTCCGTCTAAGGTGGGCCTAACCAAGCAGAGCCCCCGGAGGGCAGCTCGTGCAGAGTGTAAGTGGGGATGCAGCATGGATAAGGTCTGGACTCTGGAGGAATCGATGACTGAAGACGCGAATAGTGCACAGAATGCGGACGGACGTGACCTTGCGGGGATACGGCACATGATCGTGCTCTAGATGTCGATGAAGAACCCCGATCTTAGTGTTGCACCACGTGATCTTGCGCAAAAACCTTTTTACATTCTCGACCTCCGAAACACCACCGCGCTCCTCAACCAAACTACTGTCCAAAAACTCAATTCTTTCCATCGCGTCCTCGCGCAAGGGCCAGAGCCACAATGAAAAAAAGAGGCAGCTGTCAGACCACCATCGCCACCCATCCTCCCCGACTCGCAATCCGAAGACCACTTGATGTCAGGTTGGATCGAGATCATCAACCACCTACGCCGAAGCGCGGGCAAAAAAAGCCTTCACTCTAGGGCGGCGAGGTAACTGTTCATCGTCCAGCTTGGAGATTCTGTGGCTCAGTTAAGAGTTTCAGAAGAGACGATTTACTATAGAAATGATCCCTGGAAAAACGTTAGTTGATGCTCGCTATGGTTTTCCAAAATGTAGGGGGGTACTCACTATGAAGTAAAGTCGACTGGAGATCAAAGAGAGCAGAGAGGAGGGTTTTTATACAGGGCGCCGAGACCAAGAGGGACTGTGGGAGGGCTGGGGCTCGAGAAAAAAGTTTGACGGCCCGGAGAACGGCACAGGAGCCGCGTTCCGAGTCATGCGATGTCACTGGCAGGTTCACGATGTTCTCGGAGAATTGTCACGCAAAAGTTGGAGAACAATCCAATTGATTCAGACATACTATCATCCTTACATAAAACTGTCTCACAGCTATATGATCTATTATGACTTTGATTGATTGTAATCATTTAAGCGCATGCGTCCCTTTGGGATATGGCGCGAGGTAACATACGGACCCCCCCTTTCCACAGCGTGACGTTGCTTCTATTCTACAAGACTCTGCTTCATCCGTTTTCAACCATTTTCTCGCTGACCTTGCTGCCTTTGCAGTGGCCACCTTTTGAGCTGTACACTGCTGTGCACATTGGGCTCTCCTACATCCGCTGGTTTCTTCTTCCCTTGCTTTTCTATACGCTCATATCCTCCTCTGCCCCCCCATTATCTCTCTCCCAGCCCCATTCCTCATGCACTCGGTCTTCTTCAACTCGGTCCTCTTCCTCTGTTTTTGGCCTACCCACAAGCGTGTCTTGGATGAAGTTTAGGAGCGCCGGGGTGGCTCTGGGTTCTGCGAAGATTGTCGACAACGCGTGCGTCTTCATGAACCCTTCTTTCCTCAGCGTGTTCCAGAGCCCCTCTTGCTCCCTTCTCCATGTTCTACACTCCTTGAACAGGTGGTCGCGGGTCTGACGGGGTCCGCCGCACCACCAGCATTCGTCGCTGTCTCTTTTTCCTATCGATTTTAGGTAGACCGCTGTGACTGCGCAGTCTGCCGCGAACCTGTAGTAATGAAGAGCAACTTTTTTCCGAGCTTTTGCAGCTGTTGGGTCCACTTTGGTAGACTTCCTGAGCTTGTACCGCTGGGGATAGTACTTTTGGCACTTCTCCCCAAACCACTGCTTCTCTTCTTGGTGTCTGGCTTCGTTGATCAGCCGGCTGATATGGGCTAATGAGGGTTTCCGAGTCCGCCGAGAATTCAGGTTACGGGTGGCAGCTTCTTTTGCTGCTTTGTCTGCTGTATCATTACCTATAATGTCTTGATGGCCGGGTACCCAGTGCAGATGCACGTCCACTCCTCTATTGCTTAGTTCTGCGTAGCTTTTCTGGATCTCGTTGGCCACTTCTTGTCCCGGCCCTAGGTCCAATGACTTGATTCTTTCCAGCGCAAATTTGGAGTCTGTGAAGATCCGTATTTCGTCAGGCCATGCGCTTGGTGACATGGTTTTCAGGGTCGCCGCAATCGCGAATAGCTCAGCGTTAATGGCTTCCTGATTCCTTTCCAGAGTCCAGCCATAGGTCTTCCAGGCCCCGTCTGCGTCGCGCCATGCCGCCGATGCCCCGGTGTCTCCTTCTCGGTTCTTTGATCCGTCTGTCCAGAAAACTTCCACCAGTCTTTGGTCGGGGACCAGGGGTCTGAGCTCGTATACATTGGCGGTTCTTATAACCTTCTCGCGTTCTTCGATATGTATTGAGCTATGGGGTACCAGTTTGGCAGTGTGCGGGGGTCCCCTCTCAGCGCCAAAGGACATATCTGTTAAGTCATGAATGCAGTCCCGAAGACTCCTTCCCAGGTTGGTTGCTTTCTTTTGCCCAATGCTATATGACTCCATTGGGATGATCATTGCCAAGGGGTGATCTGTCGGTAGCTTCAGGGCCCGAAGAGCGTATTTTCTCTGGCGGTAACGTAAGAGGGTTGCGGCTGGGTGTAGGCCGGCTTCTCTGACCAGTGGTCCTATGGGTGTAGTCCGTAGCATTCCTGTGATGGCGCGAGCTTGCTCGTTGATGAGTTATCTATTATGACACAAATACCCAAAACGGTTAATGATTGAAATTAATTCAACCAAACAACCAATCAACCAGATTCAGTAGTGTAGGGGTATCATGGGCGCTTGCCACTTCAGCATTCTGCGCCCGACCCGGGTTCAAATCCCGGCTGAATCATTCGTTCTTCTTTTGCTCATCTTTTGAACCTCTTGTGGTCGTGCTCGATGAAAGAGACAATTTTTGTCCAACCGGCGCTTGATGACATGGCAAACCAACAACCATATAATTCGGGTGAATGGAATCGTGAGGCTTCAAAGTTCACATGAAAACGCCCTTTCCATTTGACAAGCCTGATAGAGGCCTTATTTGTAAAAGCAAGCTTGTTGTGTCGGTAGAGCCGACGATTCGAGACACTGCGTACACTTCGTGGTGAGCTACTTGTTTACTAATCCATCATCAAAGAAACATCCAGATTTTGTTCGGAAATTCACATGAATTGTATCCCACACATAACATTCTTACTCGGTTTCACCATCATCTTACTCGCATGCGGTGCCGACCGTTTGTCCCACATTACCCCTAAGCACCATTCACCGGAACTCCATACTTACATCGTAACTGTCATTTTTTCTATGTCAATTGCCACAATATGGATATTTATGGGCTACGGATATGTTTACCGGTACCACGGACGACAGGACAAGATGTTCTTCGGCTCGGTGCGGCCGCTACCTTGCATGAGCTGCTGAAGGCTTCGAAGCTTCCGTGACACAGAATAGAAGCCCCGGTTCGCTCGGTCCGATGACATTTTCGCTAGAATTTGCTTTTGGGATCTTTATCACATGAAAAGAATGGTTAATGGGCTTGAGGAGACATCATAGATGCATTGATACGATAAGTTGTGTTTCTGCGGCGTTGCGTGGAGGTTCACCTGGATGCGAGCTTATGATCCTCACGATGGTGAAGCCCAATGGCGATGATCGCATATGGGGTACACCAAGCTACGCAAGTATCTGTGGGGAATAATGAATGTGCACATCTCGATGCCATTCAATCCATGCGGAAGCACATCCTACAGTTTCGAAGTTGCAACACTTCCCCACCACATACCTGTATCCCCAATCGAATAACCACTATCATCCACAACATCACTGCAAACCCCCTCTCACACTCGATACAACCCAGACCATTTTCATCCTTGACACACCCGAACTCCGCTGCAAGCATGCTGCATATCCAGCGCCCAGTTGACGTGCGTTGGTGCTCTTTCCCGCTGCTGAAACATCTGGCGAAACCACTATCGTTGAAGAACGCGCCAACCCCATATCGCCACTCAGGAACCCCGCTCTCATCCAACCTCCCTCGAAGGATCGATCGTGAGTTCCGGTGTGCTGGGGGTGCCGGATTGGAAGAGCGGGAAAGATTTATTACTAGGCTGGGGTACGGATTATAGAGAGCACTCTCCTACTTAACGGGGCTCTTTCTTGCTGTCCTGAGTCGATCGCAACTTCTTTCTCGACGATAACATCATCCCGCCCATAACCTAAACTGTTCTCAGATACAATTCATCCACCCCTCCCGGTACCAGTACGGAACAAGTTATCACCTCCGAGCCATCACTACCGAACATTGAAGACTTGCAACGTTGTGAAATCCCCTGGTTTCACGAAGCTCCTGAAGACGGTTCTCAAACTTTATCCAAGACTACTTCTCTACGGCCACAAAGAACAAGATTTAACAAGTTCGGCTGCCCTTCTGGTTGAAGTAAACTTTCGATTTTTGGAGAGTGGGTCGTAATTAATTTAATCCATCTATTCTCGCGGGCGAGAAGGATCCACATTGCCGGGATTTGGAGAAGGGATACAAAACAGTAGGTACCCAGCATTGGATCAAGGCAGTGTGTTTGGAATGGTAGCTAACTAGAAAATCACAGAATCACGGACACAGTTCACGAGCCCTCTTTGGGTCGGAACAAATTCTTTCATCTCTCTCGGCCTGTCGACTAAAGGCACAACTCGATCTCTTTTTATCTACCCCTTTTCCGCATCGGCGCCACGATAATCCAGCCCGTCCGGCTACGATTTTCTTGTCCTTACGGCTACTTTCGCCTACCACATCTCCTTTCAAAAGCGTCAGACTAGTCACCGGAAGCTACTACTCACTTCCGTCGGAGATTCAGCTGCGATTAGCAACTCCCAGATCCTCGGATCTGCATCTACATTTCTACTTTTCTACCTTGCCGAGAGTGCCATCATGATTTCAATCAACCCACGCCCAGAGATGGCAATGCCTATATCACAGAGTCTCGCGCCCGCTCTCTTTGCATCTTGTGCTCAAGCATTTCAAAACAACCATCTGCTTCAATACACACGCGGGCGACTTCCTGTCATCACAGAAGCTCCTCATTCAGAGCGCTCAACACCGTTTTCCGATTCCACCGGACTGGGTCGGAGTCACTCGCCCCACAGTTCGAACGGTAGTGATAGCAGCTATCACTCCAACTCGTACCCATCAACCACCCAAACCAGTGTGAGCGAGTCAGGTGCGACTGTTCATCAAAGGCCTCAAAAGCACCGTCAGCGTCATCAATCTCAACCACCTCTCATGCATTACCACAGCGAAAGCCACCAACAACAACCCCAACCTGAGCTTCATCAAGACCAAACCATGGATACCACGGACTACCTCGCTTCCCCCTCAGTCGAGCAACTCCAATTCAACATTAACCAGGAGCAAACTACCCTCGTTCTTGGAGTCCTCAACTACCTTGAACGTCTTGAACGGCAAGTTGCCGACATGCGGGAGTTTGTCAAGATGGGGTTCCGGCAAGATAATAGCATGATTGGTGATATGGATGGAGGGTTTTCGGGGAGAGTTGAAAAGTACGTTCCAAATTGTTCAAATATAAAGCTCTAATATACTAACAATACCAGCGCCCGCCTCCAAGCCCGCAACTGGAATCGCGCCAACGTCACCGAATTGGACGAACCTTTCCGAATGCTCCCACTATTTTCGGGGGAGTATCCGGCTGACATCCCGACCACTGGTGATGTGTTGCGAGCCGCATCCCGTGAGCATCACTTACTAGGCTGAATGAAGAAGAATGCTGATAGTGATTTCCGAGTAGATGAGCTTATCGACCACATGTTGGATATCTACGACATCCCGTTTATCCCGACCATGTTCTTGATGGAGAAGAAGATGCTGTATCTGAAGTTTGTGGGCGCGAACCGGGTAGTCATGCATCGTATTTTGGATTGACGGGGTTTGACGGGCTTTGTTCCTGTGAGTTGGGAGAGTTGGGGGCGGATAGGAGTTATTTTTTCATATATTTACGTTTTTATTTTAATTCACTCGACTTCCAGTTTCTTCTCTCATCAACATCAACCTCATAACTACCTATTATAGTCTGTTAAAACAATCCTCCGACCCTATCCTTTCCTCAGTTCCGAGTCGGCTCCAGCCTCGTTTTCCCCAGCTACTCAACTTCAACTCTAACTCTCACCTTGACCTATCCGCACGGTGTCACAGTATTACAGCTCCATCTTTCACACACTCAAACCCATCTACACCACGCACCCCTGTTTAGGACATTTTATCCCACCCCACTTCCTTCTTCACCTCCAACAAACAACAGCGTACCATCCCCACCCCAAATCTTCAGCGCATCCTTCTCTCCACAGCAACTCAGGGTCTCCAAATCCCCTACAGAGCCTTCACCTCCTCGCCTTTTGCCCCCGTTTCACCCCCCGTTTCACCATCTTCCAGCCGCGCCAACGAGCCGTATTGGAGCTTTACTGCATGCACCGTGAGCTCACCCTAAGATCCTTCTTTGCTATGACTGTTTATTAAAAAACATTGAAGTTCTGCGACTTGGTGAGGAAATAAGTAAAATAAAAAGAGTAATGATTCAGCCGGGATTTGAACCCGGGTCGGGCGCAGAATGCTGAAATGGCAAGCGCCCATGATACCCCTACACTACTGAATCTTTGTGATTGTTGTTTTAGATTTTTGGGCTATCTCAGTCTATTATATTTAAGTTAACCTGATTAAAGCGAAGATAAAGTTGGATATGGCGATAAGAATAAATTACAGACCTTAATCCAAGTTCAAAGGTCTATAGACTTGAAAACGAAAGCGTGATGGGTATCTGATTCCCCGGCGGATGAATAGCTCTAACCAATCTTGTCCCACCACCACACCCGCATCACCACACCCTCGAAAAAAAACTCCAAAACGTCCCATCAATAAATGTCAAACACCAAAACAGAACCACACAAAAAACAAAAAACGCCAAAACTCCAACGCCATTCACGCCATCATGAAACGCTGCGACAACAAAAAAACCCGGTACACGCCCTTACTGCAACCAGGAACCCCACCACACCTACGCATTCAGAAACTGATCAATCTCCTCCTCTTCCCTCACTCTCATGACCTCCTTCTTCTCCACCCCATCCTCCCAATTAACAATCACAAACCCCGCCAAAACCAACACTGCACCAACCCAATACCAGATCCCCGCGATCACGCCCAGCACCACCATTTCGCCAACCATGGCCACGGGAATCGTTGCGCCGAGTCCCAAGGTCGTGACCAACGGGCTGGTAAATAGCACCGCCCAAGCCCAGCACATATCACTGACGAGAGTGATGGCAGCATTAATCAGCAAGATTGCCCACACCTGACTATTCGGCGGGAGCTCAAACGGCTCGATACCAGTTTTGTGGAGGATGATTAGGCCCGGCCAGAGGAAGAGGGCGTTGAGGGCGCCGACAAAACCGAAGAAGAGGGTGTAGTCGACGCGCGCTTCATCGTCGTCGCCGGTTTTGTGTTTCAGGAGGGTGATGTAGGCGGCGTATCCGAATGCTGAGAGGAGCGCCATCAGGTCGCCGAGGAAGACTTCGTAGGGGGTTCGAGATGATGTGGGGGTGTTGGCTGGTGTGGGATGGAGATCGATGTTGGCGATCAATGAAATCCCGAGAAACGATAGCAACACGGCGGTGAGTTTCGGTATCGTGAAGCGCGTGTGGGAGAGGAGGACGCCGAGGAAGAGGGTGAAAATGCCGGAGGTGGCAGAGAGGATGGTGTAGGAAGCGACGGAGGTAAAGGCAAGGCAGTAGGAGCCCAGGTAGTTGGCGATGAACCATAGGAGACAAAATTGGGCGGATAGACGGAGGGTTTCCATGTTTGTGAGTTTCAATGGAGGTGGAGGCGAATGGAGAGGTTCGTCGACGCCTGCGCCGTTGCTGGAGTCGGTGATGGTGGGGAGTTGTTGGTACCTGCCTCCACGTTTGTGCTCACAGCGCTTCTGCCACCAGTGTCGCACCCCGACTGGTATTAGGTAGAGGGAGAAAGAACAGGTGTTGAGATACGTCATAAAGTACGGTTTCGAATAAGAGTCGTCCGAGAAGATGGCGAATGTGAGGAAGCTGCTGAAGACCCAGCTGAAGACGACGACCGCCAGGAACAAGAGTCCGATGCTTCGTCGAGCTTGGGGACTCATTGATTCCCGCTTCTTCTCACGATTATAGGTGATTGGTCGGGGCTTTGGTATCGTAGGAGCAAGTAGCGGCGTGGAGGGTGAGGACGAGTCGAGAGTGGAGATGGAATCCAGCGAGTCTGTCAAGGCGGAGGTGGTAGGGAATCGTGGACGTGATGGCGCAGAGCCACTGGAGCTCAAGGCCGCCATTTCGAACTGTGACACGGGCGTGATAGCGGTCGACGTATGAACGGATAGATGAGATTATCGTTCGGCCCCGCTCATGGACAGGACGATGCTCAGGGATGTGTCGCGGTGGACGGTGACATGATGAGTGCGGGTGAGTGCATGTTGGGGGTTCAAGTCTGTGACACAGGTGCAGACAAAGCACGCAATGCACGGATGAAGCCCAGTCACCTGACAATGAGATGATACCCTGTGAACAGAACTGACAACCACAACCGATAGACCTACACCACCGTGAAGTTATTTTCCGTCTGCAATGTCCCAGACAAACTGCCTCTGTAGTTGCCCAAAGAGTACTGAGGCAAATTAAACGGTAACAAACCGTCTAATCCAAACACACATGCACGGAGGAGGTGAGGTGGTAACATCATGCGTTCCTGGATCAATCCATTAGCTTGCCATAGCTCCTTGGTTTATGCCTCTTCATCTTGTATGCTTTCAAGAGCTGTATACTAAAATCATCAAGCTGTCCTTCTCTACTCACGTCGAAGTGATCGCCAACAATGCCGAGCCAATCATCCTACATGACTCGGAATTACTTTAACTAACGTTATTCAATTCTAATCACACCATAGATTCACAAATGGGGCGCATCCAAAATGATAGAGACAATACAGGTTATCACGCTCGCTAGAACAAGACTGCCTCTCAAATCCCACAACACCAAGCTGAAATCAAAAAAAAAAAAAAAAAAATACAAGACCAGAACGCAAGAAAACCTATGATACACATTTTCGCAAAGAGACTCATCACTCAAGCCCATCGCCGCCTCCCTTGCCAGTTCCCCATTTATATATACATTCCCGTCTACATCGTCAACATCTCGTCACCGCAAGTCACTTACAACTTGGGGGCAATCATCAACTCTGGACGAACGAGCTCATCGAACTCCTGCTCAGTCAACGCCTTCAACTCCATGGCGCTCTCCTTGAGGGTGATGCCCTTCTTGTGGGCGTTCTTGGCGACCTTGCTGGCCATGTCGTAGCCGATCTTGCTGTTCAAGCAGGTGACCAACATCAAACTCTCATTAAGGAGCTTAGAGATGCGCTCCTCGTTGGCCTGGATACCGACAACACAGTTGTCCTGGAAGCTCTTCATGCCGTCGGCGAGGAGGACGACGGAGTGGAGAAGGTTGCGGATCAAAACGGGCTTGAAGACGTTAAGCTCGAAGTGGCCCTGGGAGCCAGCGACGGTGACGGCAGTGTGGTTACCCATGACCTGGGCGCAGACCATGGTCAAAGCCTCGCACTGGGTAGGGTTGACCTTTCCAGGCATGATGGAAGAACCAGGCTCGTTCTCCGGGAGGGAGAGCTCGCCGAGACCGCAACGAGGACCAGAGCCGAGGAAGCGGATATCGTTGGCGATCTTCATAAGAGAGACAGCGAGAGTATTGAGAGCGCCGGAAGCCTCGACAATGGCATCATGGGCAGCGAGGGCCTCGAACTTGTTGGGGGCGGTGACGAAGTCAATGCCAGTGAACTTGGCAACCTCATCAGCGACGGCAACGTCGAAGCCGACACGGGTGTTGAGACCGGTACCGACGGCGGTACCGCCCTGAGCAAGCATCTTCAGGCGGGGAAGGGTGGCCTCTACGCGCTGAATGCCATAGGCGAGCTGGGTAGCATAGCCAGAGAACTCCTGGCCGAGGGTAAGAGGAGTGGCATCCTGGAGATGGGTGCGGCCGATCTTAATGATGTTGTCGAAAGCCTTGACCTTGTCCTCGAACGCAGCGTGAAGGCTGCGAAGCGACGGAAGAAGCTTCTCTTGAATCTCCACGACAGCAGCAATGTGCATGACAGTTGGGAAGGTGTCGTTGGAGCTCGCAGACATGTTGACATGGTCATTGGGGTGGACGGGCTTCTTGGAACCCATCTGGCCGCCGAGGATCTCAATCGCGCGGTTGGAGATGACCTCGTTGGCATTCATATTGGACTGAGTGCCGGAA
This sequence comes from Ascodesmis nigricans, assembly GCA_004786065.1. NCBI lineage: Eukaryota > Fungi > Ascomycota > Pezizomycetes > Pezizales > Ascodesmidaceae > Ascodesmis > Ascodesmis nigricans. The sequence goes on from ML220124.1 coordinate 374,508, forward strand.
CCGGTCTGCCAGACAACAAGGGGGAAGTGGTCCATGAGCTTGCCAGAGGCAACCTCCTCAGCAGCCTGCTCAATGGCCTTGCCCAGCTTAGGATCGAGGCCATACTTCATGTTGACAATCGCAGCAGCACGCTTCAAGATACCGAAGGCCTTGACGATAGGGGGCGGCATACGGTCGAAGGGCTGGTTGATCTTGAAGTTGGTGAGAGAGCTACCTCCTTTGTGAGCTTCCAAGCTAACGTCTTCAAGCTCCGGACAACCTACCGCTGAGTCTGCGCTCCCCAGTACTTGCTGGTCTCAACCTCAATCTCGCCAAAAGCATCGGTTTCAATTCTAGTCGGAGCCTTTGATTCGCCCATTCTGTTAGCTGTTGTGTTTGATGAATTCCAAGCTCTCCTCCCATCAATCCAACTTATATCGGATCGGGTGCCAGCTACCCCGCACTTCCCGGGAACCCGACAGAACCGTTCCAATCCATGCAGAACCGCCCATCCTCACCGCCTTGGAGAAAAAAGGAGATCAGCGAAACTTACCATGTTTCTCTGGTGTGTCGAGAAAGCAGCGATGGAGGTCCGCGGCGCAATGGGGTTCTTGTATGCTTGGGCCGACACGCGCAACCTCGGAGCAGCTGAGGTGGACGAGGCCATAGGTCGCACCACCCTCACGCCTGCACCGGCCGCCGCAACAAATGACGGCCGGGCAGACACATGCAGTCGGCAGCAGCGCGCAAGCATGACTCTCTGTGAATTCTAGGCTGATATTAATGGCGACACACGGGATTGACGACGATCCGATGAGGTAGCGGTGTGACGGCGAGCGGGCGAGCGCGGGGAGAGCGGTGATGGGGGGGGGAAGTGGGAGATGAGAAGCAGAGGAGGAAGAAGATTCGGAGGAGCGGATGGGAAGCAGCAGCAATTCGCACTCGGTCCCGGCACGGAAGCTCACAGAAACTTAGGGATCGGAAAGTCTCGGTGCCGATGTCGTCAGTCCCGATGCATCATGTATTGTCACCCGAGAAATCGATCGGTTGGGACGCGGGGTGCGCAGAGTTTTCCGCGACCCAATCACGCGGCAGCCGCCAACAGCTCGCCTACAGTGCGTAGGGCTGGTGGCGGTGGCTGAGCTCATGAGAAATCACCCACACTTCCTTTGTCCTATTATTCTTATCCACCTCCCGCTGCCATGAGTGTTGTGCTCAATCTGCTGTGGCTGTTGATATTCAAAATTTAATTATCAACAAAACCTGACATCTACATCCATATGTCTAGTCCTTGCACCTTCACCATCACAGAGTACCACCGCCGCCCATCATGGTCAACCAAGTATTCACATAATTTTTGCTGTCACAGGATAAAACGTCCTCATCCAGCAATACAATGAGATCCGGTACATGTCGTGGCCCACAACTCACTCTAGGTAACAAACGAAACGTAGAATACTAGTACACGATGGATACAACTGTTGCCTGTCTGTATCCTCCCGTAATATCGACACACCCATCTCAAGAATTCCAATGTTATCCTAGCTGAAGAAAAAATTCAAACGCTATGTATGCTGTATACAATCCAAGTTATCCCAAGCTAATCCAAACAACGAACGTAACAATATCTCAGGGCGGAAGAAGTAGAAGAAAAACCACAACACAAAATATGCATTCAAACAGATGAGATAAAACCGCTGCCCGACAAACGCCAAACACCTCGCTCTAAAAGAGAAAAAGCCTCAAAAAACGCACCAACCATATCGAGGCCGCGCAACAGGGGAGATGAAAAATCGGACAGGTATTCCGCATGAACAAAGGAGAAGTAGTGGGTCCAAACGTAAAGAGCCGAGGGACCGAAAAAGGAGCGAAGGAGGAGTATGTATGTCGGGAAAAAAAAAAACTCCAAGTCTGCAGCATCATGGGCACAGCATGATGAATCAAGCGATTGGAGCGGGCGCCACCAGGTACCAATTCTCAACAGGCGTCCATGCAGCTCATGCAGGGTCACAAATGTTTCAGCATCTTCTGCGTCACAAATCACTCGTCATAGACACAAATCCACGGCTCCCAGCGATTGTTGTTTAAAGTCCGCAGCTTCGTAGGTTGACGTGGCGGTAGGACAAACCTTGCCCTTCCCTGCGCAGTGTCACTTAATTTTCCTTCGCGGCGCATGTTCATCTCGAGGACAATGACCCGAAGAAAATCTGAGTTCTCCCGCTGTTCCCGCTGTCGAACCATCGGACCACAGGCGCATGAGGCCAAGGCGACGTCACCTTTGCGGCCGGCTTTGCCCGACTTCGAGGCTGATGATTTGTATGTTTGCATCTGGATGGCTCCAGTGCAAGTTGTATCATCATATGTAGCCGCCCAAGGGTTGAAGTATCGACGAACGGCTGGCGCCGGAATTTCGGTGCTGGGAGCTGGTCGACGCTCATCCCGATAGGTTGGTGAAATTGAGAGAATGCTCCGTGTGAGATAGTCATCCGGTTGAGTTGCTGATGCCGTAAGAGACGTGAAACTCTTTGCTGCTGATTTTAGGACACGTAATGATGCAGTGAGATTCGATTTGAGATTCAGCCGGCGGGTGACTCGGGTGAGAGTATCGTCGAAAGCTGTGTCAGACACAGGCTGAAGTACCACCACATCTTTCTTTGGGGCCGTAAGGAGCGGGTGATCAAAGTCGCATTCTTCAGGTGGTGACGCGATGATGCGCTGTCGTGGGTCGATTGATGCGCGCCGCCGCGAGGCTGAGATGCTGCTGCTCTCTGAAAAGGTGGATTCGTTATCGGTTTCAAGCGATGGGACTGAATCGTCAGACGCTGACCGTTCGGATAACCGTGTCTCGCTAAACGCTCTTCGTAAGGGGGCATCATCAAAATCGTCCAAGTCCGGCGGGCTCAGGAGGAGTTCCAATGCTGCTCTAGAGTTGTTGCGCCACACCTCCTCTGGTGATAAAGGCAACACATCATCTTCTGGAGGGCTAGGTTCACAGGCAAAAGGGACGTTGGGAGTGTCGTAAAAGACTTCGACTGCTTTCCGACGCTGATTCTTCTTCTTCGGCTTCGGAATAGTTGTTATGGCAAGGAGGGCGGCAACTGCTGGGGGGACTCCGGCATGACGAGGGCGAGGTCTGGCGTTCTCTCCGCGACGTGTTCGTGATGGGATAAAGACAGGTTTCGTGGCGGATATTGACGGGGAGGACATGGAGCTTGATCTTGTGTGTCGGTTCGCAGGAAGAATCTCCATCGCTCACTGCTGGAACAGACTGGGGATTAGCAAGTGTTCGGGAGTGGTAGATATGAACGCAAGCTTGTAAGCGGATAGTGGAGTAGCGGGCGGACGTCAGGGAGGACCGAGCGAGTCGCGGGTGCTCAGTGCTCTTGAACTCAAGCTCAACGAAGCTTGATTGGGAAGAGAATGATGCGTAATGCGAGACTGACAGCCACACGCAGCACAACACAACTCACCTCAGCTTTGGTTTGGGTTGTTTCCGGTTTGCCAAGTAGCGATGCTCGTGACGAAGGATCAACCAGTAGTGGAGACGAGGACGTAACTGAGGACGGCGGCAGACAAAAGTCGAGCTAGAGAGCAGAAGATGCCTGGACAAAGCATCGATAGGTGGATAGATATGGGTGTTGGAAGTTAAGGGATCAGTCCGAGACGATAGATAAAAGCAAGTGGTCTTTTTTTTTTGCAGTCGAAAGCGGTGGGCGATGATAAGAAAGCTGCGGGACTGGGCGGAGAGGGGGGATGATCCACGGATGGTGGCGGGGGGTGAAATACGGCGGGCGAATGACGGTTGAGGGATGAGACGGTGATACTGAAGGGGGGTGGAGGAGAAACGGTGGGGGGAAGTGGATTAAAGACGAAGCAAGTACGGCTGTGCAAGGCTCGGGGACAAGGCTGAAGTATTCCGATGGTGCAGCACCACAACCAAGGATCCCTTCATCTCCTTTTTTCCCTGGTCCATACAGAACACTCCTCGTGTTCTGTCTGCTCCTGATAGCAACACACCTCCCCCACCCCCACCCCTCTCCATCTCCGTCTTTCGGCGGCTTGCGATGTCTCTGGTATAGATACTCCCTTAACCCGCTGCAACTGAGTGTTCTACGAGCACATACAACCTCATTTCTCGCTCCTCCCGTAAAATGTTGTAGCCACCTTCTGTATCTCTCGTGTACCATCGCCGCCTGCCCTCCGTCACTGCGATCGGTTACCGCTGACATCCTGGCATTCAAATCCTCCGGCCCCACCGTCTTTGTCCTTCTCGAAGCCGCCGCCGACCCACATGGCGTGTCGCCTCCCGGCGAACGCGATTCTTCTTCACGTCCTCCGGCCAGGCTCCCACACGCTCACCGTCATCTCTGAGTCGTGGGGAAACCCTGCATTAAGATCTCGGGCAAGGCTCCCTGGGAACACTTCCCTTGCGGCCGTTTTCTGGTTCGTGAGCGGTCTGACGTGACGCCGTGCTGCACCAACTGCACCCCACGTTAACTACAGTAGAGGGTAGATACCCTCCAGAGAACAACGCCGGCGAGGATGTGATGCTGTAGTCAAGCTGTAGGCGTGACTGAATACACCTGAAGCCAAGAGGTTTTGGCGTTCTTGACACCTCGAAATCGCACGGTTAACAGACAACATACTGGTACACGAGACCGCACTGATTGGATAGAGAGCAAAGTTCTTCGTCATCCAGTAATCAAGCCTGCTCTGAAAGGTTCAACGCTCTTCTTGGCCACGTGCCTTGCTCAGGTGCCCAGCGTCGCGACCAGACAACTATCCACAGCCCAAAGCTGGTGGATTCACCTCCAGATGTTAAAGAAGTGCCCTAAGAATCATGCCGCGAGGACGTCATAACGGCGCCAACATTTCTGGTCGAGGAACCCCACCAGCCTTCTGAACAGCGATATCAGACGCCTCTTATCTGATACAAACTTTCTGAACGCCCAGCGCTCCGTTTGCTGGCCTCTCCAAGCACGCAATCCCACCAAGCAAGACCTCCCCGGTCGGTATTTCACCACCAGATGAACTCTCAGAGGAGTCATCTTTTCTCATCCCCACACCACGGCGGCCAACCGACAACGGAACATCCGGCACCGGCTCGTACCTGGCACCACACACACAGTTTTCCCGATATTTCGCTTGTACCGACGACCCGATCCCGTCCAATCATCAGGCTCGTAACTCACTCGTCCCACGAGGCTGAGCCGAGCGTGGATCCCGTGATATCCGGGATCCGTTTTCTCGTATGTAGTCTAACCCCGGATTTATTGGACCCTGGCGTGACCACGACGAATCAAGCTTGTCTGGATTATAGACGCTGGTGGTGTTGAAAGTTGAAACCAGCCTGAGACGACGACGTCGGAGAAAATGTTAAAAACTTCCGCGGCTGGGACGGCATGCATGCTGAAACGGTGTGTTCGGCAGCAATGGTAGGGAAGGTTAATTATTGTATGTGAGCTGTCAGGTTCAAACGTCGGGAGTACCGGTGCCGTATCTCAACCACAGTATTCGGAGCCCTATCATACAGCCATCTACATACAAGTTGCCCCTGGATAAACACCCGCCAGCACACTGTTTTCCAGGACGGTAAATATCATACATACCTCCCCAACCCAGCCTAGCCCTTCAAGTTCCTGAGGAACCAGCATCTCATCCTGCATACTTCCCACGTACAGCAGGCGTTAATCTATCTCAATACAATACGCTTCATCGGAGATGGACGCACAGATCGGCTGCCTATTGCAGCTCCCAGGTTTGAGCGTTGGGGGCATGTAACCTCTGATATACAGAATCGTATGGTACTGCATGCGGCATCGTCGCTAGGCTGGACTACACTGCAACATGTCGGCTGAGAAATGGGTCGTGATGGGGCGTGGGGAGGAAGAGCTGTGAGTTTCGGAGAAGGGAGTTTCAAGGTGAGGGATTTCGGAGGAGGAATACTGGCGCGCGTGAAGTCGGGGATGAGTTGGCGATTTTCTTGATACCAGAAGCGTTGCCTGAGGAGATGCCTGGCGGAGGTATCTGAACAATACCTAACCAAACCCGTAAATGCTCCTTCTGCTCCGTATACAAGCATGAGTATACACGCTAACTCCACCCCACCTAGCCCCACTGCAACACCCTTATCTGACCTATCTCCGCTGTCACTTCCCCTCTTGACTTTAAGCTTAACATTCCCCCACTTCCCCGCTCAGACCGGCATGACCGCATCATCAGTGTTTATCCCGACTTCCTCTTCGCTAAAAGCGGGGTATTCATAGACTGCACATGGCGAACAACGAGGAGGATGAGGGTACAGAGGGAGGTTGAGGTCTGGTAGTGAACTGTGGTGGTGTTGCGATGTTGTGGTGCTGCAAGATGATGCAGTGGCTTCCCCCGCATTTTGCCACCCAATTGAGTGTCGGAGAGGTGCGATGTGGGTGGATTGTGAAATCGGTACAAGACGAGAGTGGGTGGGGAACAAGGCTGAGGGGGTTTTAGTGTTGGTGTCTGGGAAGGGTGATGATGATGATGATAATGATGCTTGAGAGCTTGAGAGCTTTGGGAGTGAATGTTTGAAACATTGAAACAGTGGACGATGGTGTACGCAGCATGGCCAACAATATATCAGCATCCCATGGCTACAGTATTAGCTAGTACCTCCCCTAGGTACCTGTAGTAAATATTCAAATTAGCCTGTGACGGACGTGCGAGACTATAAACTATATCCAGATCTTCACCCGAAAGATCAAAGTGAGTGAGGTCATGATACCGCGGTGCATACGGCCTACTATGCCACAGTACCAATGCAATAGTAGTATAAGCCCCAGTATCCAAAGCTGTACTATACATCGCGACCTAACTTGATAATAACTCGACCCGGATGCCGTCAATGGTTCTGCTTCTGATTCCAGTACGGTCTTACCTAACACCAGTAAATATAACCGCTGTACCCATCCCCTTGGGTAGGAGTCTATTCGTCTCTAGCCCACGCCTCTGCAGGATGGTGTTCCTTGTCGACCCGATTCTTCAGGTCATCATTACTAGTTCACTTCATGGCTGGCCGGTCTCAGTAACGCTTCATGCTTCTTCCCTTTGGCTAGCTTCATGTCCAGTCTATAACTATGCGTGTAAAAGTGTAAAGCGCTCATCTTTGAGCTTTGATGCTTGCGCAATGTTCGCGAAATGTGCTTGGGTGGTTGAATTCCGCGTTCTGCGTTCCTCGTCAACTGGGATGGGGGGCTGCAGTGTGACATTCCATGACGGATCTTTGGAGATGTGTCATGTCTCACCAGGTTTTCTCATCATCACTCCATCACTTGGCCCATCCATCCCCTCACTTCACTTCACTTCCATTACGTTAAAACACAAATCTGAGATGGAAAAAGTTCTCTGCATTCGCAACCCGCAACTCGGCACTGCACTACGCTACGCAACACCTAACACCTACCTAATTTCCACTACACTTTGACAACACACATTTCTTTTCATCGCTCGGTATCTCAGTATCTCGGTACGGTATTCATGACAAAGGAAAAGGTAAGGAAAAAAAGTGAAACATCACAGGAAAACCAGGAAAAGTAAGGGAAAAAAAAAGGAAATGGGGGTAGTAGTGGGGAGTAAGGGGGTAAGATTGTGCAAGTCAGAAAAAAAAAAACAGGTATCCCCGGGGTGAAAAAGAAGAAGGCTGCAAAAACACAAACGATACATCAACTAAACTCGAGAAAAATAAAGGTTCTACAGGCCTCAACGCGCAGTGTAGTGGTTGTTCTGGTTGTAGTAGTGGTGGTGGAAGTATTCCAAGCAAGAAACCCCTGAAAAAACAAACTTCGAAAAAAAGCAACCCATGATGAATTTTTGAATAAATGAGAGAAAAGAAGTGAAGAAAAGAGAAAAGGGTGAAAAGAATACATGCATGCTCTTTGTAACTTTGTATGATGGGGTAAAAAACAGTCCTCCGATATCGTTGGATTACCGGGTTGGACGTGTTGGTCCCCTCCACGGCTACTGTTACTTCGATTTCGACTTCGATTTCGACTATTACATCCATCTCCAGCTGAGCTTCGCGGGGACAATAATGATCGTCAGGCGGGGAATACATCGGATATGTGACGATGGCGATGCCGAATCCAGTAATGTACGTATTGCAGCCGCCCTGGATGAAATGAACAAGTCGCGTCGCGGCGGTGTGTGGAGTAGTAGTCGCAGTTGTAGCCGTAGTACTAGTAGCGGTGGCGGTGGAAGTGGAATGAGTTTCCGGGGTCCGGTAAGGCGGTAAAGACGTGAGATTCGGGTTATCGAATGTCGCGTCAAGAAGATGATGTAGGGGTAAAAGGGCAAAGTCATGAAACAGAATTGGGCCCAAAGGATATGAAAAACCGAAAAGAAAAAAAAAAAAAAAAGAAATCAATCAACGCCGCCCAAATGCAATATCGACAAAGGAAAAAGGTAGAGCTCTAGGAAATAGTCATTGTTGGTCGTAGGCGATTGGTATCGACATTCCTTGGTCACTTCAGGGAAACCAACAGTGGTGGTGATGGGGATGTGACTGAAGATGCTGCTGATACGAGTTATGATGATGTGCTAAAGCCGCCGCATACTATTCGGCGTCGTCGTAAGTTTGCGAGTCGATCCATTTAGCGACATAGATGGAGGCGCGTTTGTATCGTCTGTCCGTGTACTTGTCAAAGATAGCTTTGTGGTGTTCTTGAGCATTTTCACAGCACTCGACGAGGGTCTGGATCAACGGCTCGAGTTGGGAGGCGGTGTACCCGGAGTAAAAGGTGTGAGACGGGGTCTGATGAGTTAGCAGAGATTAATTGGACATTATGACCGGATACTAACCCATTCACCCTTGTCCAACATGTGTCGAGCGAGACAGTGTGCGCCAGCAGCAAGGAAGCTGGGAGGACTGGCGACAAAGCGTTCATCCATGACGGTCACTTCCAAAAAGTACTTCGCAAGTGTCCGCGTCTCGAGATCGTAGTCGTCGGCTTTGCTGATGCGGCGGAGGAAGCTCATTGGTCCTGGCCAGCCAAGCTCGAATTGAAGCATGGACAGCATGAACCTCTCTGCTTTAAGGATCTCCTCAGCAGTGTACCCTCCGTCGACCATGTACACGATTTCATGCACAGAGGGGCAGTTGACTTCCTCGTATTTTGCGGCAACAAACAGAGCAGTAGCTCCAACTAACTGAAGCTTCCCCAGAGAAACAACCTTGTTCGAGAGGAAGCGATCAATATAGTTCTGGGTGAGGAATAGCGTCTCCGGGAGCAGGTTGAAGCGCTGGTGGACTTGAACAAGCCAGTCCATGAGGATCGACCGCATGGACCACTGAATTTCAGACTGCTTATCCATGTAGCTTCCATCCGGTAGAAGTTTGATCTGCAAACATTAGCAAACATTCACAATGAAGGAGTTGACACTCACCTCGAGGGTACGCATGTACTCAAAGATCTCTTCGCCATATTCAGCAACCATTGAAATGTCTCCCTCATCTTCCTCATCGTACGCAGAGAACTTGGTGCTCAGATACTCAAGCTCCTTCTTTGCCTTCGCAGTCCATTTCGGTATCAAGACCTGAGTGGTTGCGCCGGTGGTGTTATCGCCCGCGGTCACACGATGGTAGTCGGTGTAATCCTCATTGTCCTCTTCCGTGTCGTAGTCTGAGACGGCGTCAACCTCAGGAATTTTGGCAACCTCGTCTTCTGGCTCAGTAAGGTCGTCTTCGTCAGGCTGAGCTCCATCCTCATCAATATATTTGCGGTCAAACAAATGCGGCTGCTGGTCCGAATAGACTGGCTCATCCTCCTTGATAATGCGTGCAATGCTTGAAGTTTCACGCGTCAAAGCTCGCTTGGTTGTCTGACGGGCGGGTTGAGTATGCTTTCGGACGGCATTGCGGTTGACCTTTGGACTAGCCTTCTTAGGGCTGGGGCGTTTGTCCTGGTAAACGGAGGTCTTTCCACGACGAGTAGCAGGCTGAGCTATCGGACGCTGGCCAGGAGCGGTGGAGGTTTGCTGAACATTGTGGCGTGTGGTTGCCCTGAGGCCTGTGGGGCGTTGTGCTGGCTTTGAAATAGCCGCCGTCTTTTGTTGTTTTTCCACAACAACTTCCACCGCCTTCACGTTCTCTTTGCCCACGCGTTGCTGAGGAAGAGCACGGCTATTGGAAACATCGGCGAACGCACTACGCTTGGCCGCTGCTTTGAGGCCCGTAGGTTTAGATGCGTTCTCCTTGACAACCTTTGGTGCTGCGGGAATCATGTTTTCGTCACGGGTTGAACGAGTTCGACCACGACGCTGGGGCTATAAAGATAAATCAAACATCAGTAAATGTTTTTTTGAATCAAAATAAATAATGTTCTTAGTGTTGTGTAGCAACACTGCTCAATGAGGGGGGCTCCAGACAAGCTGAAGCCAACGGGGCCACGACACGTACCTTGACATCCATCTCTTTTGCTGTTTGTTAGTAGCTTTTTAACGAGCGTCTTGAGGGCCTATCACCAAGACTGTCTGTAGCTGCAGACCGAGCGGATCAATTGGCGAATCTGAAAGCGCGAGGTCAAAACGCGAGCGAAGGACGGCTGGAGGGGAATGATTGAGCCGGGCGAAGGATCAGAGGCCTCGGAGTAGAGAGGAAATGATGGTACGAGTGAAGGGAGGGCAAGGGAGGCCCTTGATCGGGATGGATTCGGTGGAAGAAAGGCTGTCGTGGTTGAAGGAGGAGGACCTGCGGGAGAAGCAGCGGTTTTGACTGTGTTGTTTACGTTGTGAACGGCAACGACGTTACACAACGCTTGGCCGTTGCCATGGGCAGCGAGCAACTCACTGTGGTCAGCGTCGCGTCTCCCCAGCAGGCCAGGAAAACAACCTTTTGTTTGCTACTCACCACCAATGAAGTATTTTGTCCTCAATCTCCCATAGTGTTGGTCGCTAAAATGTTTGCTAACATTGCATCCAGTTTGTACATCAATTTATCCCTGTGGTGGAGAGAAACGCGCGCAGTGCGCAGAACGCGCCCTACCTCACGAAGTCACGTGGAGATGTACGTCATGGACCAACAGCGCAGGGACGACCTCAAGGGATTCACCCACTCATCAGGAACCCTTCATGGAGCTCCTTCGGTGCACCAGGCGTCGATTCCATCATTCGGCGCTGTGCTTGGGATAACCTCGGCGGCGACGGGGATGGAGAACAATGCCTCGTGAAGCGCTGTGGGCCACGAAGGCGACATCTGGCACAGAACTGGAACGGCCGTTCAGCGGCCGCTTGCTGACAATGGAAACGGTGACAGCAGCAGGATCGCAAGGCAGTTGACCCGATCGCGGATCTACTCGGCGCGGTCGGACGGATGACGAGTGCTGTTTCGACGCAATAATGGTCAAGCTGTTGACGGGAAGAGTCGGAGTGGAGCAGCTTGGTTTCGAGGGGCTTTGAGATCGCTGCTGGCAGGCTCTCCCTGTCACTACGATATCGCACCAAATGGCACCCAGGCACCCAGCAGTCTCAGCTTGTACACAAAACGAAACAGCTGGAAGACTCCCCAGAATCTGGCCAGCACTTGGCTGTCTGTTCACCCGGCGACTGCTGCTCCTGCATCATCATATCTGCATCTGCAGGCCGTGGGGTTTCGCCAGACAGACCCGGGTGTTTTTGTTGTCCTCTGTGACTGTCAGACTTCCCCTCTCCATAGCCACTGGGGTACGTCCTCTCCGCGTCTCCGCAGCTTGCAAGTTTGCTCTGGGCCTGCACTGGCATGGCGCACTTTCAGCGTAAAGCCGTCAAGGCCGCCATGGCCGTCCTCGTCGCCGTTAGATGAGCGCAGCAACTGCCATCAATCCTCTTCATCTGCAATCTGGCAACATCAGCAGAATCAGCCGGTTCCAGAAAAACAGCGCTCTGCACCTGTCTTTGGATGGAATCAGTGCCCCGGAATAAACGGCCTGGCGATTTGCTGTCATCCTTCAATGGCATGCGTCCATCCAATGATTGGCTCTTGTGCCAGCATTGGATGAAGCAACACAGGCTGTAATGTAGCCAGTCGCGCGTGTACCGTCTTTTTTCGTCTCGCCGCTGCTGCGATAGATCGGCATCTTCTCTCCCGCCCGCCTGTGTAATATGATAGACTCTGCTGTGTCCGTTATACTCTCTGCTCTATGCCTGCGGAGTGCTTGTTGGACACTGTTGTCTGTTGTCTTGCAAACCGAGTGTTGGGCTAAACTGCTTTGGCATAGCGGTCATGAATTGTGTGCATCCACGTCTGATAAAGTTGTCATCAACCCCATGTTTACGTGAGTGCGGGGAACTGTCTTCGAGTGTCTATAGTCGCAAGGGTTTTGAGGGCCGGATGGGTCTGGCGGCGCGACCATGGGGCGGCGGCCAGAGGCAGAAGTTACAATAGCAATAGAATGAACACTGGTATAACAATACTTCTTTCTGGTGGAATCTCGGAGGTGTCGAACGAAACAGCTCCAACACCTGCTGCACACACTGTCAAGCTTGTCGCCGCGGGGACAATCAACATGCCCATCATTGTGAGGAATGAGGTTCTAAAGACTGAGAATCTCTGTGTTCCCAAGCATCCTTCAATGCTGGGATGGTTGGAATTCAGGCTCCAGACAGCGTCGCGCTGTTGTTGCGTGTCCCAGGCTGTTGCTGCTGTTCCGCCCGGTGCTCGGGCTCATTCACCATCCTCCTCCACGCCCTTCTCTGTCCCTCCCACCCCCCCATCCTGCTCTCATCCTCCTCCTCCCAACAACCCTCCCGCTCCCATCAACAGCTGCTCTTCCATCTCACTCCTCCCCTCATCTTCTATCCTCTTCACCATCCCCTCCTGCTGTCTCCCGCGTCTTCTGTGCCTTCCTTCTGGACCTACTCTCTGCCGCCGCATAGCTCTCTCAACCCCGATCGCGAGACAGCTCCGACATCGCAACTCTCCCTCTGCTCTTCCACTGACTCCCCCACAAACTCCTTCTGCCTGCTAGGATATCGCTCGTTGTCTCGCACAACTCCCGACCGCTATCCAAGCTCGCCCTTCGCAAGCCTGTCGCCTTTACTCCACCCGCCGCGTCCGCAAGCGACCGAACAGCGCCGCCCACCTCTCTGATTCTCCGTGAGCCCGCCAGCTGCTCTATCGACAGGTCGCACTGTCTTCGTCTTGAACACTCTCGATTCTTTGGGGAGGTAGCTTGTTCTGACTCTTGTGCCGTGTGTTCTGCGCGCAGCCACGAGGTTAGTACTTTGTGTCCCCTTTCTACTTCCATTCCTTGCACACAACCTCCACACCACCACACACCATCCAAACCTTCGCTGCAACTGGTCTCCATCCGAGACCCATCAACACCGAGAATGAGCCCAGAGTCTGTTCTACCCTGAGATTCAGCTCTCCTGAATAGCCCCAGTGCCCTCGCTCTGAGGGCCAATGATGGCCGACTTTGGCCCTCTGGCTCTGCCCATCTCATCACGGCCTGCTCAGACACAATCATGCTAATTGTCCCACTTCGATTCTACAGACATTCGCAATCCGTAACCGACCGTTTCGTCGATACCGTTGAACGCCCTGAACTGTGCCGGGTCTCCGTGCGGGATTTCGCCAGTCGCTCTGAACAACACACTCCGCCCGCGCCCCCGCACCTTTCGCCTCCGCTCTGTCGCCGATCGAGCACCAACTCGATCGCGCCCCCCTCAACCTTCACCGCTGCCATGAACGTCAACTCGCTCCTAACAGATGCCTTTCCTCAGCGAAATCAGCAAATCAACCTCCCTCCCGTCACCACTACCCCGCAGTCCAACGGCTGCGCCATGACTCCCAAGTCGCTGTCGCCGAATACTGGCGCGAAGGCAGTTTACTTTCGACTGCGCAATTCACAAAACGAACCCAAGATGTTTCAGATTCGGCCTCACGATACGACCGACTCCATCATGGACACCGTGAAGCACCTCCTAGGAGTCTCACGGCAGTATGATTTGGGTGTGTCATTGGAGGATGAGCAGGAAACTTCCTTCATCCCCAGTTACGATAATTTCATCGACGGCCAAACAGTATATGTCCGCATTGAAGAGACTGTGTCCCACAGTTACATCCACCGGCACTCTTATAACTTGCGCCAGAATGGGGGCGGATCCAACAGCTCGCGATCCTATGACTACCCCACCAGTCGCAGTGTATCGCCAAACAGCCGAGGAGGTCGCAGTGCCAGCGCAACCGGCCGTCAGCGTGCGCTGAAGCGCGCTTCACTCCATCAAGACCCTGATGATGACCGGTACTTGGAAGACTTTGCACATGATGGACAATGGTACGGTATTCCGTCTCAGCAATTTCTCCCCGACGACTATGAGGGGTCAAGGACAAAAGCGGGGTCTGTGGCTAGCGCAGACATCAGTGTGGAAAATATTCTCGAAGGGTCCCGTAGGAAACGGCCCAAGTTCTCTGCAGACGTTCGTCCACCCTGGGAAATCGAGTCTGGTTTCTGCGCTGACCTTTTGCTCAGGAACTCCCGCTCTTCCCTCCACCCGCCCTGCCGAACCGGAATGGCTCAATCTCGTCGATGAGCCCTACACGTCCTACTCAGATCGAAACACCATACGCCAACCGGCACTTTAGTTTCTCACACCCAACTCCTGTGTCCAATGTGGGCGATTACGGCTACATGCGCTCGAATAGCATCCACTGTGCTCGCATCAATGGTGTTGTTCCTACTCCTGCGCCCACCGTCACATCGTGTTTGTCAGATGAGGACGTTGCTTTGCAGTTGATTCGACTGGGCAATGCAAACTCGGGGTCCAACTCTGCACCCATGGGTGAACATCGGGACAACTACTCTGGTAGCGGCGAGTACGGCGGCGAAGATGCCCGAAGCGATACGACAGAAATACCAGAACATCTTCCCCCCATGTCTCGAGGATATGGTCTTCCCGATAGCCCCATTCTTTTCTCTGGCGCACACCCACCCAAGGCTAAGCACCTCGACGGAGTTTTGCACAGCTATGGGGCAACAAATCCAAGCGACGATGAGAATCAGCCAAGCGCTGCTGTTGACTCACGTCACTATCCAAAGCAACCCAACGGTGTCCGCCGTAAAGGTCATAACACAACCGATGATGAGTATGTTGAGAGCTATGGAGAAGAAGCCGAGGACGTTTACATCCCTAAGGAGGAGGACGAGAATGACGGCGACTACGACGATGATCTCGACGACGTTCCGCTTAAGATGCGTCGGGATAAGAAATTGGCTGCTCCTGCACCAATTGTCGCCTCATCATCAAAATCAAAGCACACCCCATCCAAGAACTCCAAGGCCTCGAAGCGGAACTCTTCGGGATCATCTCAGGCCAAGTCGTCGTCCAATGTCCATGCCGAACGTTATCCCATCTCACCAGCATCTCCGCCAATCAGCAGGAAACCTTCAGTTGCTTCAGCGTCGGGAAATAAGTCTCGCTCAGCCCCACATACTCACTCGGCCCACGGCTTCGACACACCAGCCTCTCAGGGCCATGTGTCGATGGCTCCACCATCTATTAACGGGATTGCAGACGACATTCCTCAACGACCAAGATGCCAGCGATGCAGGAAGTCGAAAAAAGGGTGTGACCGTCAGCGACCGTGTCAACGCTGCAAGGACGCCGGCATCCCAGCTGACCAGTGTATATCAGAAGACGAGGCAGGTACACGAAGAGGGCGCCAGGCAGCAGCAGCAGCGAAGCGGGCAGCAACTACGAATGGGATTGTCAAGCCGAAAACGAAGAAGAAGAAGGTTGTATGAA
Source organism: Ascodesmis nigricans (assembly GCA_004786065.1). Lineage (NCBI taxonomy): Eukaryota > Fungi > Ascomycota > Pezizomycetes > Pezizales > Ascodesmidaceae > Ascodesmis > Ascodesmis nigricans. The sequence goes on from ML220124.1 coordinate 390,237, forward strand.
CGAACCGTTATCTACCTTGAGACCTACCTTTATCTCCTCCGCCTCCACTTCTACATCCTCTACCGCCTCTTTCAATGGCTATATCCTTCTCCGTGCCTCGAGTTCATCAAAATTCCGGATACCACCACCTTTATATATACACCCCACTCCATCATCATGTCTTCATCCTCATCCTCATTATCCGCATCATCCTCATCACCCTCATCATCGTCACCTTTTTTTTTCCGGCCCGACTCTGATCCCGCATTGTTGATATCACATTTGCTTTTCTGTTTCTGGGCCGGCCGCTTGTTCTTTTTTCTCTTTTTTTCTTTTCTTGTGTGTTTTATCACTGTGTTTGTTGTCTTTCACGACTATGATCTGCTATTACTAACACCATTACTACTATTACTATTGTTGCTTGTATCGGCGCAAACGGGGCTCCTATCTTTTGGTTTGGTTGGGTTGACTGGGTTACGTTGGGGCGGTTAGGGCTGGTACGGTTTGGGCGGGTGGATGTTCTGGGTTCTGGGTTTGGTCTAGGCTAGGTTTAGGGTGGGGTTGTTCTGGATTCGGTTGGGTTGGGTTTGGGGTTGGGTTGGACATGGTCATTTATGTGTTTTTTTCTTTCGTGTTTGTACTTGTTAAAGAATGGTGTAGTTCTGGGTCATGATGTCGGTATAGTTTGAATTTATGACTTGGGAATGATGTTTTCTTTTTGCGGGAGGGGTAGAGGGGTAATGTAGTTTGCGTGCGTCTGAGCTGATAAATGGGGCGTGGAAAAAGTTGGGGGATGGGAATGGTTGAATACAGGCACTGCGGGAGTTTAAGTTGGATCAGAGCGGGAGGGTTCTTGTTCATTGTCATTGTGGGGTTTCACGGATGAGTTCTCTGAGTTTTGTGTTTTGTATGGGGTTTTATCGATCTATATCTTATCCGTTCATGTGTTCAGGTGTTCATTTCTCTGTCTCTGTGTCTGTGATTTCCATCCTCCGTTTGTTCTTTTTAGGATTTCCTTTGAACTCCCCAGTAATCGTCGCCGCGTCCCGTAGCTGCAGCCGTAGTCGTAATCGTAGTCGTATCCCCATGTATCTAATGTCCAAACATCCAAACATCTAGGATCCAATATCAGGTAATTCTCTTATTCCACAGTCTTCTCGAACATACGCCATGTGATGCATCAGAACATCGTGGCGCTTCTGGTATGTGTAGAGTCAAAGCACATGTGTGTGTGATGTGTGAGGGTATGCAATGAGTTCGTGACTGCTGCATGTCGATGATGTGTGTATAGTAATGGAGTCAACACTGATGTACGATAACTGACTTTTATATGTCGAGTAGGATTTGTGGAGTAGCAATAGCAGTGCTAGTTGTAGCCGTCTAGTGGGTAGATTTGGATAGGATTAAAGAGGGTGCGGGCTATAAATATGAGTATGAGTATGGGTATGAGTATGATTGTTCTCTACTCTATCTGACTATGAATATAAAGACCTGCCCGGGTAATACGTATAGTGCTCAAGAAAGACGGCGTGTCAATATGTTGGATATATATCTACCACGCTCTGTTGTTCAATTCAGCATCACCACGGGAATCCACTCTTCAACCCTCAATTAATCGGATCGGATCACTGTGTCTCTTCCTCCTCCAGAGGACCTTCCACCTCTACCCCCACCTCCCGACTCTCATCGAAGCTCGAAGGGCACCTAATACGCGCTATCGGTACTTCCATAGTACCCTCTGCGTTGTCCTCCCCCTCCCCCGCACACATACGTATACGCGTATTCGCGTATGTAAACATGTGTATGCCTACCCCTCCTCAAGCCCCATCCTCCGATCCCCCACCTCCACTCTCTCCAGTATTTACAACGCTAAACCCTCTCCGCTTCCATCACCGCACTCCACCTACAGCCAGGTGTACGAGTATTATACAGTAGGCGCGGTATCAGCGGCGGGGTTCGGGCGTTCGGGAGACTCGGAGGAGAGAGGACGGGGGCTTCGGGGGTGTATCACAGGCGATCACTCATGGCGGGGTAACGTTAGCACCGTCAGCAAAGTCGCGAGCTGCTGAGTTCGCCTCTCGTCGCCTCGCATCTCAGGATGAGCCCCGGTAGTCCCGAACTCGCGCACCACATCGGAGAAGTAAGTATTGGGCGACTCGACTGAGGAGGAGGAGGAGGAGCGGCGGCGGCGGGTATAGGAGCGAGAGACAGTGGGGGGCGGATCACGATGGTCGCGTGTGGTGCGTGTGGTCTGTGCGGAGTTAAGCTTGTTCGCTTGGCGGGAGGTGGCTTGGCGGGTTTGAGATCTTCAAGGCGCGTGAGAATGTGTGAACCTTCACCTAAACGATCACGATGATTGGGGCACACTGTTTCGGAGGAGGGAAGACGAGGCATAGGGCAAGATAGTAGCTCATGGGAGTAGAGAAATACAGCATGGATTAAGTTTGTGGATGACACGGATTCAGACTCGACTCGATTTTATATTCGCAATTCCAAAAGACTAACTATTCTATCCTCCCCCCGAGTCCGCCTCCTCCAATACTCTCCGTTATCTTATCCCTCCATTAAATCCCAAAGTACCGCTCCATCTTATACATAATGCTCACAGCAATCGGCATGACCACCAGCAACGCAATATAATGGTAATACCCGGTCCGCTCGCCGAAAACTGTGTAGTTGTTGAGACCGTATTGCATGGCTTTGCCGAGCGCGGGTAGAACGTAGAAATCGTGTGTGTCGCGGCGGGAGAAAACGAAGCTGGAGGACATTTTGTAGCGTGGGGTTTGAATGTTTGTAGTGTGTGTTTGTAGTGTAGGAGGGTATGTGTGTGATTGAGTTGAGTAATGATGAGAGAAGATGGGATGAGATGGGAGAGAGCGGGTTTATGGGCGCGGGGGTGGGGGCATCTTGAACGTGCTGGAATGGTGAGTGGGCAACGTGGGTGGAGAGGTGGTGGCAAGATGGATGGGGGGCTGATACATGCCAGGGCGGGCGTGATGTCTGGGTGTGGTATAAGAAATGGGGGTCGTTTTGACTCGCCATTGACATGGGCATGGATAATTCCTTTGAACATGACAGTGATTCGAGCCGGGCATTCCATATTAAACACCACAGCGTTTCATTTTCAGGACTAGAGGCATAGTTATCGTCAGATATACGGCCCGGTTTTCTTTGTTCTGCTGTTTACGCTGGATGTTTCCTCTCTGGCGCCATCTTCACAGTTCGCGGCATCGCCCAGTACATCATCCACCCCATCGCTGGCGTGCTGTATATTTCAAAGTTTTTCTCTGTTCCTACCACTACGGTATCAACTCTGTGATCCCCCACTTCCTCCCATCTGAAAGCAACACCATGGGCCCGGGTGAGAGTGCATGATTCGGACATGAAACATTATGTCACTCGATATCCGATTCTCCGTGGGCGTCCTCGAGCGTTGGGGAAGTTGCAACTTAAGGATGATATAAACGAGATGTAGAGTGATGAAAAGTCCTGCTTGGCTATAATATGGTGGGTGGAAGGGAGTGAGAAATTGGTAACCCCAATATCCACTACACTGACCGAGAAGCCACGGAGAAGGATGACTTCGGGTTCTGAATTTCGGAAAATGGAGTTGCCCAGAGGACAAAGAGGAAGGTGATGATTATACTATGCACATTGGGAAATGAAGTAGATTGGGGGTCTTGGTTTTCGTTTTTGTGGCCGGGTTGTAAGGCCCATGCAAATGTATGGCTGAACGCTTCATGTTGGAATAGTTGCTGAGTTTGAGTGTATTGAAGGTGTATGGCGGTCTAGTACTGCCAGTAGTATATCATAAGCTATGGCATTTCTTGTGATTTGACGTGGGAAGGTGTGCTGTGTTCGAAGTTGGTTCCGTGTATTCATGAATATTGGTGGACTAGAAATGCTGCATTTCAAGATTATTATTTGGCTTTTTAAGGATTAATCTGCAGATAACACATCTCGTTTTTTTTTCCTCGATCTTAAGTCTCCATCACATCAACGTCCTTCCGGTCCTGGGTCCGGTCCAGAGAGGATTTCGAGGATCTCTCCCCCGCCCAGGTCCCCAACTCGCAGAGCCAGTCGGCTTCCTATCGCCACAGGCTGAATCCCACCGTTGTATCGCGTGTACTGCGCAAGAGGAGGGGTGTTCCCTGATTTTGTCTTATACTGCGGGGTACTGAACTGGATGTCAGCACACCAAGCGGAGTGTGTATTCCACCCTAGTGGCTTAACCCCACTGTCCCCACCCACTCACCCACTCCAATTCCACGGGTATGGGAACAAGCAACAGACCCGGGTATATACCAAGCTGTAAAGGAATGCTGCCATAGCATGACCACAACTCTTATAGCTCACACACTATCACGGGCTACATGCACCGGTGAAAAGGAAGCCATAACCGGGAATCGCACGCATGAGGCCGGGTCCGTAGGCCGTCATACTCATTGACACCGGATCCCTCCAAGCATGTACTATGCAATGTGAACGATGGACGCTGTGCGTAAACCCCTGGAAGTGCGTTGTAATTTTCCCATTTGGCCAATCGAAGAAGGAATCTGGGGAAGATTCTATGGTCCATTCGGAAAAATTGAACGGAACAAGCGGCAAAGGCAGGAAATTCTGGTTTGGGGAATGCTAGGAGGGTCATCTGGTATCCACAGTGTGTTCTCCACGAGATTGATGGTGTTTGGGACCGCTTTAAGGGTTGGAGGGGGTAAAAGCGGCGGGGGTGGTGGTTATGTGATGCTTGCTTTTGCCCGTGTGGGAGAATGGTTTCTGGAAGTAAACACATAATCGAATGACCCCGTTTATTGAGAAGAAGCTAGAAACAAACTGGTTCATAGAACCAATGGTGTGTTAAATCCGTTACAACGGTACCATTGACAATAAAGGTGCATGAAGCGGAGTTCCAAGAATATGATGATTCTCGCAAGATGATCATCACAAAGGGGGGAGTTTTGCCGGTCACTGATTAGCCTACTTACAAACACAGTAACCCTCTCTATGATGAAGAGGTCTGACGCGAAAATACCCCTTATTGGTGAGATTCGTCAGGGAGAGGTGCTCAGCCTCAGCCCGGCGCGTGTTGATTCTTTGATGAGTAAACTCAAGCCCTGCAGTCAATGCTTGTCACCCTCACACCCGGTCAAGACCATGTAAAGAGTCAATTGGTACGCTTACCGACATCAATGTGGTAGTCTATCACCAATGGTGGTTCGCGGGAAGAGTTGGGTAGCGACACAGTGCGCATGCGCATGATCACGCAAGAGGATGATGGAGCCAACACAACCTATGAATTATCCCAGCCCCACAGTCAAATCTTCTTCCGAGAAAGATTATAGCTCGTATAGAGTTGACTATTCATTCATAGTCATCAGTTCCATGCAACTAGGCTCATCCGAGCACACCCGTGAACAGAACCAAGCCTAGCGCGGAAGTGTTTCGTATGGTATCATCAGTGGTTTAACATGTGTCCTCAACGTCAACTCCACTATCTTCTCCACAACATTCAGTCGGCGCCATTGACCCAGCTCTTGCAGATCCGTGTGATTCGGCTCGGATATACAGTCTGTGTGAACACGGTGGCCTGTCTCCCGTGCGTTGGATTTCGAATCCGTGGAGGATTGGTGTCGTTGCTGCTTCCATCGCCGTCATTGTCGAAGCGTGTAAGCTTCCTCAATTGAATTAATCAGGCAATACCTCATTTGGCGGCTATGCGGAGCTCAACCTATCGAGATTATCAAAGCAAAAGGAAGCTCCGACGGTCCAGCCGTAAAAGAATAATTCTTGTCATAGGTAGCATAGTACTTTCACTTCTTGCGTGTGCGCTTCATGTCAGGGGATATGATCCGGATCCAAATGAGAGCGCAAGTGGCCCTGGTATGAATCTTTCCTAATCCAACTAATTCCTTCTGACCCTCCTTGCCTTGCCTTCCCAGTGGTTGGAATTGATCTAGGCACAAAGAATTCGCGAATAGCCATCCAGCGCGATGGGCGAGTCGATATCATCCCAAATGAGCATGGTGATCTAATGACACCATCTTATGCTGCGTTTTTAGGGGATGGTGAGCGAGTGGTTGGTGTGGACTCAAAGAGCCGAACGATAACGGATCCATTGAACACAATCCATGATATGAAGTCAGTCCTTGCATTCACAATTCACTTGGAAATCTCATGCTTACGTTTCCGAAGACGAATTATAGGGCTTCTTCCCACCGACCCAAACGCACAAAAAAGTTTGAAGAACTTTGTTTTCAAGTGGATTTCGCGGGTAGGTAGAGCTTTGGTGGAGATTGTTTCCCCCAGATCACCAAAAGACTTTACTCTAGAGAGAATTTTGGCAACCATTCTCTCCCTGCTCAAAGAAAGTGCTGAGCGGTATCTTGACGAATCGGTGTCACAGGCTGTCATTGCCGTTCCAGTGTGGTTCAACGATGCTCAGAGGGAGGCAATGAGGGAGGCTGGGAGGATCGCGGGGCTCCACGTTCGAGGGCTGATTAACAAGCCAACGGCGGCGGCGCTGGCATATGGGTTGGATTCTGAGAAGCTATCAGACGAGCATTTCTTCGTTGTGTATGATCTTGGCGGGGGGGCGTTCGACGTGACTGTTGTGGAGCAGGACAGTGGTGTTTTTGAGGTACTGGCAGCTGGTGAGTTCAACCTTCTCTCCAGCTTTTTGGGAGGACGTCACGGACCCGCTACCTCGCCCTCAACTTCTTTGACCGTTCGTTCTGACCCAACGCCCCTCAGGAGGTGATACCCATCTCGGGGGAGATTACTTCGACAATCGCATCATCGATCTTCTCGTTCCCCGCTGGAATGTTCTTCACCCCCTTCTTGATGTCACGAACGACAAGACTACTCGAGCTCGTCTCCACGATGCCGTTGAAGCGGCAAAGCGACTTCTATCAGAGCCCGGAATAACATCGGCTGCAATCCGAATACCAGAATTCAAGGATGGGACTGATTTCTCGACTGTCCTAACTCGTGCGGAATTCAACGCGGTCAACGAAGATCTTTTCCAGCGAACTCTGGAAATCTTGTCTTCGGTCATCAATGACAGCACGCTTGAACGGTCAACGGTTGAAGACATCATACTGATCGGCGGTTCAACTCGTATCCCTCGGATCCGCGAGCTCCTTCAGGACTACTTTCCTGGAAAGCCTCTCAGAACCCAGTTGGATCCACTTGAGGCTGTTGTTATGGGCGCCGCAAAGATGGCAGCAATCTTCATGGGCGAGGAGGATGAATTAGTCGGGAACTTTGACATCAATCCACTGTCATTAGGAATAGATGCGAGCGGATTTATGATACCCTTCGTGATACGCAACACGATCATACCGACAAAACGTTCGAAAATGTTCACCACAGTAAAGGATAACCAACGATCAGTTACAATTCGGGTGCTGGAGGGAGAGCGGGCAAAAGCTTCAGAAAACTACTACCTTGGGGAGTTTACCCTACCTGGGATCATTCCATATCCGAGAGGAGTACCACAAATCGAAGTCACTTTCCAGATTGATCAGAATGGGGTCCTTAATGTCACAGCGGCGGATAACACAATGGGACAGACAGTTTCTGCGGAGTTTTTCACTCAATTGAGTCGATCCTCTTATGAAAAGGTAGAGCGGATGTTAGAAGAAGCAGAAATGTATTTGGAACAGGATCGAGATTTGCGGACACGAATGGAAGCAAGCTGGGATCTAGAGGTGAATTTGCTTCTTCAATATGAACGTCATGATGTGAAGGTTAATGGCGAGAAGTCTAACACTGGTGGGATTATTCCCTCTCCCAAAGCGCCAAGTACCATTGTGGACATCCATGAAGAATTATGAAGAAAGCACGAAATGTCCTTTTTCCGGGCACGATTCTTGTACGTGCCCGCCAATATTCTCACCCTAATACAAACTCTAATCGTTCCTTAGAAAAGACAGAGCAAATTCAATGTGAAACCCACCTAGAGCTTTAGGAGATGATATATAGGATGCACAGTTCCCATCTCGTCATGGGTTCCACATCTCCGGGATAGGAACTTCACACCACTTGTTTTGCTTTGAGCTCGAGGTCTCAAGAAGTTTTCGGCGTGTCTAATGTTCCTATGTGAGCGTCTCGAAGAAAAAGCATCTTGCCGTGACGAAACAGTTGAAGGTCACAGCACGAGACAGAAGGCCCACCCAATAGCCATATTGGATCTTCATGTTGTGCGTGTTTGGCGTCTCGCATGCATCATCCTATAATCTCGACCATGAGCCGTTCAGCCCACATGATATCGACATCATTCGAGTGTATTACCAACACTCAATGGTTGTGAACGCAGTTTCAAGCTCAGGCAATCGAGCCCCGCAATTCTAAAGATGCCGTTCCGTATGATTGTTTCCAGCGCCGACAGGCTCCATGAGCCCAAGTGGAGTTATGAGGGATTCTAATATCCCGTTGACATCCTTCATCACATTCACCAGCAGGATTACCGCTATGTCGCAAACACAACCACAAGTAAATTGATAATAGATGGTCGTAATGTTCGCATCATCTCACCACTCACCCACAAACGAGCAAGCCCATCGTCTTCTCCTCACCCCACAGCATTTCATCCCCCCTTTTCCTTCCCCAAAGATAACTTCGGATAGGCGTCACCCTCGACTTCCCCCGGGTTCCAGAAGCGTGAAGATGTACTGTACAACCAACATGTCGCCATCACTCGTGTTCAAGATTCTTGCACTTTGCCTGTTAGGATGATCGACCAGGCGGGATTACCCCGAAATCGTACGAGAAGCTTTTGATTGGGGTTCTCAGAAGGGTTTAGGCCGGTTCAGGCTTATATTCATGCCAAGGGATAAGGCGTGAAGTGCGCTCGGCAGTGATGCAGGTCTCGGGTCTCGGGTGCAACCAGTTGACAGCTAGAAGGTGGTTGAGGACTGGTGGACATTCTTGAAAACCCTAGCGATGAAAATACGCAGATATAAAACACAGATAACTGATATCGTTAGGAGTAAGAGCGCACATCTTGAAGTTTTTCCTGAAACTGGTAGCGGCCGGATCGTGTAGAGTACCAGTAACCCGGGGTCTGGACTTCAAACTCCTCTGTCTGAGTCCATCATGATCATCATCCCGCCCATGCAGCTCCGGGATCATCAACGTCTAGCTGGATCGGAACCAGTGGGTTCATCGCTCCGGTGTATCTTCTACTTCCGCCTTATACCCATCACCATACTGGGGATCAGTCTCTCTTACAAGAAATACACACTCTTGATCTCACTTACAACCAGCTCGACATCTTCTTTCACCAACCCTCCCCGTACACCCGGCCACAACCGGCCACTCTCATCCAGCTCGGGCCGAACAACGCGCCCCGCACAAACCAATAAGCGCCGCTAACTAAGCTTCCTTCCTTTCCCGCCACACTCTATGAGTTTAATTGCCGCGCCTTGGCTCGATCAGGACAGGACCCTTTTTTTCCAGGACGAAGGCTGCTGGAACACACGGCACTCTGTATACGGATACCGTACCATGGGTGCTTATCTTGGTTGTTTCACGGGAACCCGGCCATGGTGAGCCAATGGCGCGGTTATTAATTAATTGGACATGCCGATAATTCAACTTGTTGTGCGGAGGGATTTCCTCTCGGCTGCCGGCGTGTTCGTTATTTTGGATTGAGACTTGAGGGCCAAAAGACACAATGAATGGAACCACGGAGTTTCCAAGAAGAGGTCAACAGGCGGATAAGGTGTCGGGTGCCGGCGATTAGAGTCCTTTTCCCTTTTTTTTGCTATCGTAGGCCACAAAACACACAGACACTGGCCTGTTCAGCCTTCGGCGATGCCCACGAGACTCGGTTGTCAAATTCATCGGGTTTGAGGAAAAAGTCAAGACTAACTACAACTGATACCATCGGTAGCGTCATGCTTCGCTTGCATTTGGGTCGGTGGCGACGGCGGGCGGGAGGGCTGCTAGGAAAGTAGGTGATCGTTAGATTTGATAGATCGGTGGGGGCGGGGAGTTTGAGGAGGGGAAACCCGACTATACAATTCTCTGGCCACGAAACAGCAGGGATACTCCAGGCGGGCCCCTAGTGACAAGGTCTGTGGAGGAGAAAGTAATGGTGATGATAGGCCCCTGTTTACTCATCATCTTTCAGCAAACGGACGAGAAGAAGAAAAGAAGTAGTGTGGACTGTGTGCGGTTGAGCAGGGATGCACAAGAGAGAGTGCGGGGGAGGAAGATCTTGCGAGCATGACCTCTGCTGATGAAGAGACAATCCTCTCTGGAGAATTTAGATCTACTGGACGTTACAGATAACAAGCATACTGGTACTCCACGAACGGTTTTTTTCTCGCCCATCGGTCGCGACGTTAACTAACTAAAATCGTGCGTATACTGGACTTCAATTCGCTAACGTCTCAACCAGTGTGCGACTACTACGATGATATACGGGTCCTGTCCGAGTCTGCAGCCCACCCACTAATATAACACCGCTGGTATACCATCTGTATGCACTACACCCGCAACTAGTGCCTCAGAAGCCCGTTAAACCTGTGCATCAAACTCTCCGGCCCATCCGGCAGCATTCCGCTTCGCGCACATCATCATCATCAGCATCATCATCATCATCATCATCGACCCCCTTCCACACACACACGCCCCCCCATCAATCCTGTTTCAACGCTCCTCCCCTCACGAAAAAATAACTGGCGAATGCATCATGCGATTTCTATCATGTCATTGAACACTCACCACACACCTCTTTTCCGCCCCTCCCTCCATCAACAATTAAAAGTCACAAATCTTTTGATCACCGCACACACACGAGCTCTCTGGATGGAGCTGTGGCACACCACCACAAACACACACCAGAGCAACCACCAATCCGCGCTAGACCCAAAGACCCGGTTCAGGCACCCAATGCTCAACACTACGGGGGGGAAGGGATATTTGATCCTGCCTGGCCATGGTCATGGCGGTGGTCACAGTTGTGCTTGCGGTGGTGGTACTTTTCCCATTGTGTGAGGCTTTTCCAGAAAAACTTCCGACTGCATGGGACCGGGACAGGCTTTCGAAGGAAGGGAAGAAAAAGAAGGAAGGTGTATCAATGTAAGTACAGTGGAAGGGGGCTTGCTTTCTTGGTACGACGAAAAAAGGAGCAAAGAAAAAAAAAACGATAAAAGTGGCGGGTAATGGGATCCAAGAGGCTGGGGAGAGATGGGCTATTCCAGATCTTGCGGACCGCTTGAACCGGTGATAGGCGATCAATCAGGCCCGCTTTTTTTGTTTCGTGACTTGGATGGGTGAATGGAAATAGCGGGGACTTGAGAGTTCCCACTACACAGGCGATGATCATGAATGAATAGGGGCACGCGTGTGTTAACTGATCATGACGCAGAGAACTCGAAACTACGACTTTGTTTAGACATGCAAGCATGTATTGATCATGATGTCTGGTACCTTCTCTCAGTTATCTGCCCACCCAGCGGCCTTGTCCCCCTGAAATTGACCATTGCAACAAACTCCTTTCGCCGACCATGAACAAAATAGATATACAGTATAGGGATGTTGAACTCCATATATGTCGCGGTTGGGAATCCCAAAAAGAAATATCCACAGATGAAAAAAAAAAAACCCAGCACATGCGCTCTAAACAAAATACAAAAGCAACACAAACTCCAGAACCCCGTAAAAGATGAAAACAGGACGATGTACACAGTACGTTAACGAAAGCCATTTGTAATGGGCGTATGGTGAAGGAGATGCATCGGAAATGAAGAGAATGACATGCATCCGCTGTAGCCAACTGCGTGGATAGATAGATGATGCATGAAGATTTGGTGGTTGCAGCTACCAGCTGCAGGAGAAAAGATACCCCGGCGGCCGAAGAACTTGTTGGGAGCGACGCGACGGGTCATACCATCATGACCTTGGAGGTGTAGAGGAAATCCAAGCTCTTCTCGTCCGCTGCGTGGTAGTTCGATAACACGTTCGTCACATGCAGGGCGTGATCTAACACGAGGCGTTAGTGTGAAGCATCAGGAAGGAGGGTGTTAGTGCAACATACCAGGATTGCGAAGCCCACGGCCAACACGTTCGAATGCTGCCACGATTGCATCGGCGCCCTCAATGTTACCGACCAGAGCAGCGGTTTGCTCGCGGGTCCAGTCGAGCGAAAAAGGAGTGATGCCTTTTGAAATGGCAGTGAAGTGCGCCGCGAGCGATTCGGCAAGCATCTCATCTTTCTGGAGCAGCTCCTTGGGGGTAGTAGCGTGAGGCCAGGTGCACCCGTCGTTCAAATGGAACATCCAGTAATAGAGTCTCCATGAATCGCGCTCGAGAGTGTTCATGAGAACAATCAGAGTCAAGAAAATCTTGAGCCAATCTTCCTTCTTCCTCGCGAAAATGCGTTTTTGAAGCTCTGCGAGGATTTGCTTCTCCAATTGCCAGATCCTACGCTCGATAAGGTGGTCAAACTGATCGGACACAACTCTAGGAAGCGGGACGTGGCCGTTCAATGGTGTATTTCCCGTTATAGGGAGGAGGTTAAGAATGTCAGATCCTGGATGAATGGAAGCGCCTTGGATGAGAAGTTGGTTTGCGGTCCACATCTGAAGAGTTTCTCTGAGAAGGAAATGGTCATCCGCTCTCGAGTAGTTGTACGCGGTAGTGAAAAGATCGGAGAGAATTGGATTCCCTGGGAAAGCGGTTTGAATGAAATGCTGAGTATGGTCCTGGATGTACTTCTCCAGAACGTCGGTGCTGATGGCCCGCTTGAGACCGTATGGGACTGAATGAGCTGACCGCCATCCAGATGTGTAATCCCTGTACCAGTATTGCGTTTGATCCTCGTCCGTCGGGATGAACTCGTAGACGTTCAATGGCATTGTAATACCAAAATTGCTGTCGTGGGAAATGGTGATGGTCCGCCCAGGTGTATTCGCCCATTTTAACACATGATGCATCATGGACTTGGAATAAGAATCAGCAAGCCACCGTGAAAAGACGTCAAGGTCGACGAAGTGAACTCGCACGCAAAGAGCGCCAGCTCCAAGCTTCTCGCACCGATGGCAAGGGTTGCCATTGTCACACTAGCTCAAAGTCAGGGAAAGTTCGGCAAATGGGAACCAGGAGTGGAACCTTCATCTTCAACCCCCAACATCTTGTGCAGGCACCCATCTTCCGAAGCTGATGGACCTGTTCACGCTCCAAGGGAGCCAATTTCCGCCGGTTCTTGCGAACTTTCCTTACCCCATTAGGGAAGCCTGCAGTGAGGTGGGTGTTGTAGGAATTGCTTCGGGGGCGGGGAGCGTGAGTGGGACCCATCACTGGAGAGTATCCGTCCATTATGGGGCTTGTCCGAGCGGAATTTGCTTGCGAGTACATGGGAAGTTGGGGGGAGCGAGGATAGTCTGACATCGAGCCAACGGAGCGAGCGCACTCTCCATCTGACGAACTGGAGTCATACTCGGAAAAAGGTGTTAACCGAGCACGCTTTGAATCGCGGTCTTCATCGTTGTAATGCCGGGACTGATCGTAGGGGAAGTAACCATTCACTATGACCAAAAGTCAGAAATCACATCGAAATCTGAATCCAGAGGAGCGGGCACATACGAGGACTGTATCTGCCGTCAAACTGCGGTGAGGGAAGATGCAGTGATCCCGGAGACGATGATGGAGCTGATGAAGCATAGAGGAGCTCTGGGGGTTGGAGATACTGAGTCTGATGCGGGGCGGCCGGTGAGGGGAGGGGCGAGTATGCGGCGTTGTAGTTGTACGTCTCAGGGAACACCTGGAACAGCTGAAGGGCATTGTCGTGTGATGATTGAACAATAGTTGGAGATGTGGGATATGTCCGGGGAGTTTCATGGCTGGTGGTCGCGGGTGTTGGCTCGATGAGAGAAGGGAGCTGGGGAAAGTTCCCAGCGGAGCGGCGCTGGTCTCTCTCGTTCATTTTTGATCGCGGTGTCGACCAGTGATAATCAAGATGGAACTGGAAGGGCTGCTGTCCACTTGCAGGAAGAGTATCAAGCATTGCTATGAATACAATGCCGCCTTTCGTCCAGAAGAATGATACGGAGGAGAAGTGTTGTTTGGAGGTCTTTGTTGTGGTTGTGAGTAGTTGTCTGCCTGTCGATGGGATAACACCAACTGGCGACCGGTGCCTTTTGTATTACTGGACTCCTCCTTCTGGCCATCCCTAGGATAAAAGTGCGGACCTTCCGCACGTGGTGTGGGTGAAGCACCAGGGCCCGTAGTAGTTTGGAGGTAAATCCAGCGTTGTGGCTTGGACTGTTATTTTCGAGCCTTGAAACACAGCGAAAGGTTGAGTAGCTCCCTGGGCGCGATTATGCAGGTCATGGCCTGAGAGTGTTGGTGATGTGACCTACACTATGGAAGCGCGTCTCTCCTCCCCCTGCACTTCCATGTCCATCCTGGAGGGATAATCTGGGGGAAGCCTGTGGTGGTCAACCCACCAGTCTGCCAGAATAAAACGGCTTGATGGGATGGCAACCGCATCAAGATGGACGAGGAATAGCCTGTAGGCCTTCCAATCGATATCCCGTTCGCCGACGATTCAGGAGCGCAGGATGGTAGATGGAAGAGATTCCTGTTACTTTAGCAACATGGAATTCACTCATACCCACATTGACGGGATTGAAGTACCATGATGTTGGAACCCCAATTATGCGGTTGGTAGCCCTCGAGCCAGGCCTCCGTGGCACAGTGAGAAACAACATCGATTCTACCATTGACTGGAGAATAATCATCTCCTATCAGATAAAAAGTCTGCTTTACTTGATGACGAGAAGTAAGCCCGTCTTAATCGAGAGTATCATACACCTCCGCCATATCAATAATTCGGGCACAAAAATGGATCTTACAGAAAATGTTTTCCACAGCGAGCATAACCTCTGCCATACGACCGGAAGGACGAGAACCAGGACATAAATTCTACGTGTCAGGAGGGATAAATTGGAGTGCAAATTGTCACCAGTACTTCCCAAACTTGTAGAGTTTAGGGCTTTTTCAACCATAAAAATAACTTTATTTGATTTCTTTGAACTCTTTTTCTCGTCAGAAATTCATGCACCGTGCGTGGAGGGGGTAATCCGTGTCATGATGAGTGGCGAGGTCGGCTGCAACTTTTACCACCCTGAACAGCACCGTAAGCACCGTAAGCACCATCGTAGAGGAAGTTCAGGCGACTTCCAAGCCTTCAACGATGATACAGAGAAAGATAGCTCTCTATCCGGGTTTATTTTCACCAAATCAATCCTTGCGAGACATACAAAGCAGGCATCGCCAGCTGCTTCGTAGACGGTTTCACCGCAAGTTGTAGGTAAGCACTGTTAAATGCCAGGATTTGAATATCCTGATAAACATGAACCCTCATGATTGTTTAGCCATCTGGGGGTCGGGGTCCGATCCACCGCATCTGATATAGATGGCCACGGAGGCCCCAGACTATTCCAGTGCTGATTTTTATTATGGAACCTGAAATACCAAAATTACATTGGGGCGGTGCGCGTTGTCGCCCACGTTTATGATCGACATCTGAAGCACGGAGATATCAACTTTACGATGGTCACAACCCCTACATCATGCGCCGCTAGAAACATCAAACTCTATTCAAGCGAGAATTCCGGTGATAGGAAAGCGGGCCGATATCGATCTCCCAGCTGTTGCACTGCAATGACGAAAATAGGCTCCTCAGGCTTGTGGTTGATGAGATGCTCAGCCTCAACTCAGACGATTCACATATTGAAACTCACGCAGCGCCTAGATTCCTTACAAGTTTCCGTGTATCAGGCATGGAAAGTGCAACTTGAGTGTCACCTCATCCTATACTTGCCGAAAAGTGCGTTGACCGTCATAGTGATTGAGGTTTAAACCAGCGATTAGTTTTTTATGCACGGCATGGCATATTCATATCAACTGCACTGGCCATGCTGACGATATAGAGAGACCCCCGACTGGTATCTATCTATGAACTGACTGTATCTGAGGCGATGGGGCAGTGTATCCATCTACTTGGATCTGATCTCTGAGGAGTAGCTTGGGCTGTACAGTACCTGCGTTTTGAGATGCACAGCCTCGTTGTGAATTGACCGAGGAGGTGGCGACAGCGTTTCAGCCTCCATTAACCCCTTCATGAAACATCACTTCTCCGTTCTGACGTGCATCAGGTTCTTTAACGTGGGCTGGAAAGTTTATGCCATCTGCTGATTCATCTCGCTAATCTTCAAGTATTCTATTCTTGGAGACAGCAAGCGATTCTTGGATCACCTCTTGGATGCTTCCAAAGGCTCGTACTTTGAGCCTTCGTGACCTGGAGAAGTAATGGGGCTATGAGCGTCCCGACTGTGGCTTTGACGTTCATCATCCACATAAAGATCTATGAACGAAAGCCCGCAAGTGAGAGGATAGAGATTGTTTTTGGATATTTACATTGAACTTACAAGAGCATAAACTTTACTCTATCAGTACCCCGCATTCAAGTGCACACACATATCGAACGAACTCAACTTCCCCTGCATCACTTTCCCTCGTGTGATTTCACCCACAACAGCTTTCTCGCTAAGTTTCACTCTTCCGTAAAGCTGACCGGTTAGCGATGCCATGGGCGATTCGAGAAGCCAAAACCACTTTTGGATCCCCTGGAACGACGACCAAGCGACATCACATTATATGCATCATGCTGTCCCCACAGGTCAGGTGAGTCCCGTTGTCGCTACACTGAAAACGGGCGGTAGCAATGATTAGGTCATATTTTCTTATCTCAACACTGACGGCTGCCTATTTAAGACTCACGGAAATGACGTTCAGAACCGGCGGTTCTACCAACACCACAGACCTGAGTGCGCTATACTTTATGGTGCAATCATCAGTGGTTGAAGAATGACTCAACAAGGTTGAGAACCGGGACAATACCCGGTTCCGCGATACAGAACCCCATGTCGCGGTTTATCCGATGAACGACCACCAGACGCGACAGCCGCGGAGGAGGTCATACCGAGGTTTGTACCTTCTTTCACATCACAACGGCCGCTATCATTTTCCCAGGCGAACACTACTACTATAGTTAAAATTTGGCGGTGCTCAAGGTTATATGTAGTATCGGCACAGTTCATACATCAAGGGTATTTTTGATAGTGAAAAAGTATGGGAAATAGCCTGTCTAGTATTTAAGCGCCCATTCTAACTCTGTCGTGGGAGGGTTTTCAACGAACCACAAAGACCATCGTAATCTACGGTACAAAGCGCCTTCACGTCAAAGAGCTTATGTATGCGTGAAGATTGTGACGAGGGAAAAGCTGAGGAAGACGAACACCACTAACGTTACTAATCTAGTTAGCCTATTGAAAATTAACGGGATCCATCCTCGCGCAGGTCACAAGCATATGATAACTTTCTCTCTGGTGATGGTTCTCGACTGGAGTTTCTCTTCCCAATAGATCTGTCCACTAATTCAGCCGTTTGCGGCTTCTTCTCAACTTCACAATCCAGCGGTTCTCACAGCGGAGACTGGTCCTTCGATTATCTATAACAAGATCCATTGCATGCATGAACACTACACGGCGGTTCTTCATATTTGAGACAACCCGCTGTCTGATCAGATCGCCGGTGCGATATTCTGGAAGGGCGGTAATGTTGCAAGCATGCATGTGGCTTACTGGATGCCCCTTCAACCACATCTGCGGTTCTTTCCCAGGCCGGTGGAACAGGTTTGAAGTTCCCAAGAAAGTTTCACCGGGCTCTCCAGGTAACGTTTCCATGGGCGTGGTGATGGGGAGAACTGATCGTTATGTAGGAACTATATTGAGGAGACAACCCACTGGCGCCAGAATCATCATTTTCGTTCCATTGGTACCGGAATCAGAACAGAAACAGGCAACCCACCAACAGACCAACATGTTACCATACGCACAAGGCTTCGGGTCTAGAATCGACTACACATCTCAGCGAGGGGGACCCGCACTTATCGGACGCGCAGCGGAGCTCATACGAACCTCCAGGTCCCTCCTTCTTCTTTCTGTCTGTCTTTGGCCCTGGTTGTATGGCCTGATGGGACGCAATTCCTAATCCTCCCTGAGTTGAAAGTGGTTCGGCTCCATGGGGCCGAAGTCGTCACGGTACCAGCGCTGATACGTGCTCCAAGCAGGCAGCATTACTACCCCCACAACCTGCACCTTCTACACCACAAACGTACATACAAGTGACCCCCTGAACATGGGTTTGGGCCATCTGTTATTCCTGTTGCGCAAGCTGTTCCTTAAGTTCTCGGGGTTTCGGGTTTTGTTGGAGAAGGCGAGTTCCAAAGAATGCCGTTGATATCAGGCCGACAAAATACCAACATAAGTTTCACGTCTTGAAGAATTATATTAGACCACCTTGACTTCCCGGTTGTTCATCTATTTTGATATTCATATCTGAGTTGAAACGCCGGTGAACTTTTTCCAGCTCAACGCAACCGCTTGTGAGAAACTGAATCACTGAAGCGATTCAAAGCTTGAGAAGGGGGGGCTGAAGCTTGTGTATCGTACGGAGAAGTGAGAAACAGTATCGAGACACCAATACACGTCTAAGTATGGTGATAAATGCAATAATATGCTGCTGTCCGGTATCAGACTTTTTCAAGATCTGCTGGACAGAGTGGTGGTTCGATGAGTGCAGAGCTGATTAAACTATGTCGAAGAAGAGTATCATAGCTCAATAGACATAGCTTAACAAACTTTATGCCTGAATTGCCCATATTTCGAAACACAATCCAATCACCGTGCCTATCACAATTTCGAGTGATTATACATGATACTGTCTTTGATCTTCTACCACAATGACGACATACATCTCCCACTGCATCAAACCCCTCAACTGAGCTCACCTCCATCTCCCGAGCTTTCCCCGACATCCACAAAGTACCCAAACACCACTCTCCGCCCCATCCTCCTTACTCCACTCACTCCACCTACTGCACCCACAACAATGGCGCACATCGTAATCCGGCTCCTTCCCCTCCACAACACCTACTAACCCCCCTTCAGGACTCCCTCACGCAAACTCTCCTCACCGCGAAATCCACCACCACGCACACCTTCGCCTCCCTCTCCACCCTCCTCGGCCGTGACGAAGTCGCCATCGCCGCACTCTTCTACGGCGCCGCCCTCCCCTCCGAATCCGATCTCCAGCACCTCTCCACTGCGCTCCGGATCCCGTACGATGAGCTGAAATCCGGCTTCGAGAAACGAGGGTTCCCGTGTAGGGGCGTCGGGATGGAGATGCCTCCGAAGGAACCGCTGGTTTATAGGTTGTATGAGATTGTTATGAATTATGGGTGGGCATATAAGGCCGTGTTGAATGAGATGTTTGGGGATGGGATTGTGAGCGCTAGTGAGTATTATATTTGTGCCCTGGGGTGACCGGGGGGGTGAAGGGGTGACTGGGGAGGGGGATAATGGGGAGGGGGATAATGGGGAGGGGGATAATGGGGATGGGGATAAGGCTGATGAATGCGATAGTTGCGTTTAGCACGAATGTGAAGAAGGAGGTGGAGGACGATGGGAGTGAGTGGGCAGTGATTACGTTGCGGGGGAAGTGGTTGCCGTATAAGAGGTTCTAGAGGATGCTGGGGGCAGGGTTACTATAAAAAAACTGGGAGATGGATAGATGGGACGCAGGCACGAATGAAAAAGGTGGGATCTGGGAGAAAGTATACCCTGTAAGTGGGAATGGGAAGAAATGATGGAGTTGGGTGAGTGATGAGGATTATGGTCATGATAATAATTGGGAGATGTCGATACCGTTGGAAGAAGGACAGCGCCGGGAAAGGGTGTAAAATCCATTTCAACGCTTAACACTAATACCACTCCTCCATCGATCCATCAATCCACCTATTCATCCCCAACCCCCCCAAACACCCAACATTGCACCACCATCCCACCTCATCCTCATCCCCCATCCCCATACCCCATACCCCATCACTCGCCCCCCACCAGTGACATCTGCATCCTTACATCACCCTCCCCACCAGCAACCTCGGTCACCTCACTCACCTCACCTCACCACACTCTCCGGAGCTCTCACACCACAACCCACGTCTCACGCCCCACGCACCAACAATGGCCGCTCTCCGCCGCTCCCTTCTCCTCCTCTCCGCACCCCGCGCAAACCCCCAGCCGGTAGTGCGCCGCTTCATTGCCGGGCTGCGGTTTAACTCGAACGGCAATGGGGGACTGAAGCGGTATTCGTTTGAGGATGTAAGTTTCAACTCTCCTTCTCGGGGCGTGGATGTATTGGCCGTTGTGGAAGATGCCGTGGAGGTGGGCGGGCATGAACTCAGTGGGGAGGTTGGATGTACACGGAAACTTCACAGCCCATCGGAAATAGACGTTGATGTCGATGTCAAGGTTGATACTGACGCTGACTACCAATGTAGATTAAAGCCCTGAGCTCGAACCCATCCCCCACCCGCTACTTAATCGATGTGCGCGAACCCCACGAATTCACCGCCGGCTACATCCCCGGCGCCATCAATCTTCCCATCGCGTCCTCTCCGGACGCGCTCCTTCTCCCCGAAGAAGAGTTTGAAGAGCGCTATGGGATTTCGAAGCCTGATAAGGCGAAGAGCGAGGTCGTGTTTTATTGTAAGGCCGGGATACGGAGTCATAGTGCTGCGGAGCTGGCGAGGCAGGCTGGGTATGAGAAGGTGGCCGAGTATCCGGGGAGTTGGAATGAGTGGGTGGAGAGGAGTAAGCAGTGATGGAGGAGGTGTTATAATTATAGTTAAAGCAAGACGAAATGCAGGTTAAGCTAATGTAGACTACAAAAAAACTACATGACATAACGGGTGTGGACATTGATATAAGGGCAACAAAAAGATGATGGAGGTTGGAAACGCATGTGGATTGGTTATATCGGGTGTTTTCCTTCTTTGATCATAGCCTCTACTGTCCGCCGGGCTTCCAGGACCATGGCGTCCCGCTTGGCTTTGTGCGCGGATTGGAGATCGACTTTGGAAGCCGGAGCCTTGCCTTTGCCGGTGTATGTTGGGGCGGTTTCCGGGTCTTCGTTGAGGCGGTGGTGAAGGTTGTAACGGGTGATGAGGTCGGGGTACTGGGATGTGATTTTAGGGGATGATGAGGAGCCGGTGGCAGGTGTTGTTGCTTGGGTGTTTGGTGTCCGGCGTCGCTGAGCGGCGGCTCCCCCGGGGGTTGGGGTTTGTGAGGCTGATGTGCTTGCGGGTTGGGCGGGTCTCGGGGGCTGTGGATGAAAAGTCAGCTAGCTGATACCGCGGTTTGATAGGAAGATGAACAACTCACCTCCGGCAAGAAACCTGTGCTCAGGATACGGTCGGTCGTCACCTCAATGCTCATCCCATTCCGCATCAACTCTGCCTCAATAGCAGCTTCCGAGAACTGCGGAAACATTCCCTTGACGACCTCAACCTGCTGGGCAAGACGTCTTCGGTCCACAGGGCGGCGGGAAGCCGGAGTAGCGGTGCCGGTGGAGCTGGCCGAGCGCGTGCTGGACTCTGTCTCTGGCGACTTGAAGATCCACCGCAGGACGATGTAGCCGATGATAACGCAGGCGGCGACCTGAGGGATGGAGATGCTCCCATCGCTGGAGGGCATGATGGTGTCTGTGTTTCTCCGTGGGCGTTGTGCTGTCTGATGGTGGTGGTGGATGGCGAGGTGAGCAAGGAGAGCGGCGGTGGTAATGGCGATGGCCAACCTCACTCAGCCAGCTGCCACCACTCATACACGCGGGGTTCCAGAAGCATCTGTCACATGACCCAAAATTTCCCCGTCATCGCCCATCCGTCACCGTATCAACCTCTCCTCCTCCTCCGCCGCCTTTCGCCGCCGCCCCACCAGCCCACTCACCACTCGTTCTCTCTCTCTCCTCTCGTCTCCGACGCTTACATCTCCCCTCTCTCACACGCCCTTGCCAAACAATCACCTCCGGGTTTCGACTTCAGTTCAACAGCAGCAGAGTTTTTTTTAATACCGGCGGATTAGAACTATGAGCTTTGTTCCGGCGGCCTTGCCAAAGGTTGTTCGGGTCCTGCGCCCGGCTACCGCTTCTACAGGTCAATACCGATGCTTGTATGCGCCCTACACTCGGTCATCTCCAACATGGGAGCGACAATCTGGTGTGAATGTCCAACAAAGACGGGTATGTATTTCTTCTCTATCACTCTACCCCTCCTACCCCTCCAATTCAACAATCCCTAACAAACCTCGCCAGGCATTCCACGCTTCGCCAATTCCGCACTCCCAGAAGAATCCGTACGACGTCCTCGGCGTCTCTAAAGACGCCTCCGCCTCTGACATCAAGAAAGCGTATTACGCCGCCGCAAAGAAATACCATCCGGACTCGTCCAAAGAACCGAACGCACGCGAGAAATTCCAAGAAATCCAAGGCGCCTACGAAGTTCTCTCTGACCCGCAGAAGAAATCGCAATTCGACCAATTCGGCTCCGGCGGGCCTGGCTTCGATCCCAGCGGCGGCGGCCACGGATTTCCTGGCGGCGGATTCGGCGGATTCGGCGGCTTTGGAGGCGGCGGAAACGATGGCTTTTCTGCCGGCAATCCGTTTGGTGGTTTCGAAGATATATTTGGATGGGCGACGGGTCAGGGACGGCGCGGAGGCAGAGGCGGCCCATCAGTCATGGTTGGCGAGGACATCGAAATGCAGACAACAATTTCGTTTATGGATGCGGCCAAAGGTGTCAGGAAATCCATCCACGTCGAGCAACTCGTCAACTGTGGCACCTGCACTGGAAGTGGCCTGAAGAAGGGAATGTCCAAGAAACAGTGCGGCCGCTGTCGCGGAACCGGTATGAGATACCACTCCATGGGCGCCTTCACCATGACGGCTACCTGTGACGCCTGCGGTGGCTCTGGCTCCGTTGCTCCACCAGGCTCAGAATGTAACACCTGCTACGGCAGTGGTGTCCGCCGGGAAAAGAAGACCCTCGACATCGACATTCCCGCTGGCGTCTCCGACGGCATGAGAATGCGAGTATCGGGAGAAGGCGATGCTGTTCCCGCGGAAGACGCTGCCGGCGCTGCGAAAACAAAGCGCGGTGATTTGTTTGTCTTTGTTCGCGTCACCCCGCACCCGACATTTGGAAGAAGCGGCTCCGATGTGCTGTATACCGCTACTATTCCGTTAACGACAGCGCTTCTCGGAGGAAATATCAAGGTCCCGACTCTCGAGAACGATGTCGAGCTCCGTGTGCCCAGTGGTACTAACACGGGTGATACCGTCACCATGTCCGGTATGGGCATGAAGACCGTCAACGATCGCCGTCAAAGACGTGGTGATCTCAAGGTCGAGTTCAAGGTCAACATGCCAAAGTACGTCTCCTCCATCCCCTCTGTTACCCTGTACCCCCGTTTACTAACACTGTATTCCAGGACTCTCACCACCTCGCAACGCACTCTCCTCGAGCTCCTCGCCGACGAATTCAAGGACCCCAGCGCCCGCCGCATCATGAACGTCAGCCAATTCAAGGACGAGAAGGATAAGGACCAGCCGACCCCGCCGCCAACTTACGACCCGAATAGTGAACATCATCATGGGTTCTTGAGGAAGATCTGGGAGAAGTTGTCGGGTGGCGGGGACAGTGACAAGAAGGAGTAGGACTAAGAGTGGTAGCATTATGGGGGGAGGGGGGTGAGGGGGTCGGTGTTGAGGGGTTGTTCTGTTGTGGGGGTATGCGAGGGGCTATGGGGATAAGAGGTGGAGATATCATGCACTGATTTTTTCGTTGGCGAAGCGGAGCGGGTGTGATAGATGTTGATGAACTCACAGTTTGACAGTCTGGGAGTTTCAGGGCCCGGGGGTTTGAACCCCAATCACCCGCCGAAAGGGCCCCTCGAATCCTCGATTCAGCGAGTTCACGGGCAGAAAAAAAGGGTACAGTGGAAATTCCGCTTCTTCTTTTTTTTTCCTTTTTCTTCTTCTGCTGTTGTTGTTGGTTGGAGGAGTAGTGGTTGTTGTTGTAGCTGGGTTGGGATCACGAATAGAATTCTAAACCGGAGTTGGCGTGTGATTTTGAGTTTCTTTTTTTTTTCTTTTCTGTTTCATCTCGCCCTCTCTCTCTCTCTTATATCTATCTCTACCTCTATCTCCCTTTTATGCCGTTCTCATGTTTCCTCTGCCTCGTGTTGGGATTCTTGCGAGAGGCTTGATATGCTGAACTTGATGATGTTGGTGGTCATGATGAGTTCTGGGCATCGGGGGCGGAGGCCTAAAATATATGTACCATACGGTCTCGCTCCCCGCTCGGCTTCACGGTTTGGATTGGGTTGGGTTGGCCTGGGGGCAGTATTGATCTATTCATCTCCTATATTGTATTATACTCTACACTGTACGATAGTCGTTTTGTATGCTGTATGTTGTAGGTTGTAGGTTTGTACGCGCGCGTACTTTGTACCATATCTATCGCCGGGGATCTGGATTGGATCATGGGTGGGGTGAGCTGAGTTGAGTTGAATTGAGGTGTATTATTACTTTTATCGTTATGTATCTTTATCCTACTTTTCTTTTATCTACGTTTCTTTGTATACTTATGTTTTTCCACTCTCAATTCCGCGGAGAATGAGTAGATATAGTGGCGATAGTGAGCCTTCTCTTCAACGGCGTGAGTGATATTGGGAAGGGGCGGTGAGACTTCGTGATACTGATGTTGGAGACCTGGATGATGATTCAATATTGAAAGTGCTGTTAGGTATTTGAATACGATAGTTAATTGGAGTATCGGTAGCATTACAAACCCCCGCTCAACCCAACCTAGCCACCCAAATCCTCCCCTCCACTTTCCCACAATCCAAAAACCCAGATAACCGCCGCTGACACCACCCAAAACGCCGAATTCCATTAAAAACTCGATACCATCCATCCCACAGGATATCCGAAGCCCAACCCAAGAAACCAAATCCCGACAACCCAAAAAAGACATCACAAATCATCACCATCATTACCCCCCGAGCCAAAAACGCAGTGAGATACCGGTACTAGGGGGCCAAGGTAAATGGAAATTAGCTTGCGGGAGCAGCCATCGCCATCTTCTCTGAGCGTTCTTTCGCAATGCGGAAGTTTTCTGCGAGCTTTTCCCCGAGATAGCGTTCGGCGGTTTTGACGGGGTATTTTCCGAGCGGGCCTTGGATTATGACGTTTTTGTTGGCCTGGTTGAACCAGCTGTTGCGGAGCATCATCATTAGCCATCACTCCCCATCCCCATCTCCATCTCCTCGTTCTCCTCCATCTCCTCCTCCTCATTCCCAAAAATCAAACTCAGGGCAGACTTACGCAATACTAAACCTCTCTCCCCTCACCGGCGCGACGCGATGAAACAAGCTCTTAAACCGATCATCACTCCATGCCATCAACATATCCCCAATATTACACACAATCTCCCCAGTTTTCGGCTCCACCGGCG
Organism: Ascodesmis nigricans; assembly: GCA_004786065.1. Taxonomy (NCBI): domain Eukaryota; kingdom Fungi; phylum Ascomycota; class Pezizomycetes; order Pezizales; family Ascodesmidaceae; genus Ascodesmis; species Ascodesmis nigricans. The sequence goes on from ML220124.1 coordinate 415,645, forward strand.
TCCACCGCTCCTCCCGCAACATCCCACAACTCTCGGCCTCCCTCCCGGGACAAATCTCCAGCCCGCTCTCCCCACTCCGCTGAAACAGCATCGTCAGGCAATCAAAATCCGTGTGCGCGCCCGCGGACACCTCACCCTCGTTTCCGGCTGCGTTGAAGTAGTGCAGCAGCCGGAGTGTCGATTGCGCGTCCTCGTGCCCGAGCTGGTGTGCTTGCGTGAAGAAGTCCTCCGGGAAACCGAGAGCACAGGCGAAGAAGGAGAGGATTTGCATGGAGAGGTTGTGGGTGTTGAGGGCGAATGTGGCGACTTTTTGGGCCCAGTCGGGGGGAAGAGAGGGGGATGAAGGCCAGTTGAGGTGCAGGCGATGGAGCTGGAGTTGGAGGGATTCTTTTTGGTCGGGGACGCCGGTGGAAGGCCGGATCTGGGAGCGATGTTCCCAGCCTGTGTTGAGCTGGGGGACGTGGGGTGTTTGGGATTTTTCGGAGTGTGGGAGAGCGAAGAAGGATTTACTGTGAGGGAGGGGTTAGTTGTGTTGCTGGCGATCGGGTGGGGGAAGATTGAGATGGGGGAGGGGATGGTACGAGTATTTGAAGATTTCTTCGATTTCGGAGACTGAGGGAGACGCTTGGTTGTAGAGGACGAAGAAGCCGTCGTTTTCGGCCGCAGAGATGATTTGCCGGCCGATTTCGGCGCGGCGGGAGGCAAAGTCGTGAAGTGAGATTTTGGGGATTTTGCGGTTGGCCATGGTGGTGGTGATGATTCTGGTTGAGAGTAAGGTGAGGTCGGTTGTTGTGGTGGGGGTGGTTGATGTCGTTATATCAGGGAGTGTAGGAGCTATATAACTCGAAGCTCTTCTCCTATGCAGCTCTGCCGTTCTTCTCCCCGCCTCTGGGGGAGCTCAAGCTCAGTTTATATCCCACCCCTCCCCTCCTCCTCTCCGTCGCCGCGGAAGTCTACACCCGTACACTGTCTCTTTTTCCACCCGTTTCACAATACTCGGATAAGCCCGAGGTCGTTGTAAACCAATCGGTCGAGACCCGTGCGAATGGGAGCTGTAGCATCGCTTCTTCATCGGGGTCTCAAGGAGTAACCCCGCGTTGTGAGATGTCAACAGGCGCTAGACCGAATGGGGGGGATGTGCAGATGCTTCCGATTCCCGATGATGATGGGCGGATTTGGTTGTTTAATGATGTGCGGTTTGAGGCTATGTATGTGCAGAACTCTCGGATATGGTGTTGTACGAGGATGACGATGTAGAGTGGGTGGGCGGCGTTACAGTGTTGTGGTCACTGGGGCATTGAGTTGGAGAAGGATTCATAACACGCTTGAAGGCTACTGAGAAGGATACTGGCGTCGGATATGACCATTAATGTGCTCAGTGGATCTATGGTGTGGGATTGACGATCAGGGTTCGGTAGGTTGTCGGAGAAGAGCGAGGTGGGTGTTGACGTTGTTGGAGAAGCCCAATTGAGGGAGAAAGAATGCCAAATGTCGAATAGCCTGGACCGTTGGTGTCTTAAAATATAGGATTTGGCCGAGGGTTGAAGATGAGTTGAGAGGACGCAGGTGGAGGTTTGCTTGTTTGTGTGTTGTTGAGAGATATGATAAGGCTATACTCTCAATATCGCTATATGGGTTGATATTATGCCCATTCCTATTCATTGAGGGATTGTTTTCTATCCTAACGTATGATATGTGTTCGTCAACTACTTAGTCATTCTCAAAGCCATTTCTCGGGCATAGCCGAGTTATCCAGATGAACACTCCAATTGTGAATCATGATCAAAGACGGGCAGCCATGCAGATAAATCATATCCAAGCGCACGCTGATCAACGTTGAGACGCTCATCTCCGCGTATATCCACTCTCCCATACTGATAACTCAGTGGCCGTGATTTTCTATTATCCTACTCAAACTTCAACTCTCTTCAAACCCACCCACCAAGCTCTCGGGCCCCTATCCGCATCCGTCTACTCCGCATCAAAACCACCCATCCATACCTTCAACCACCACAACCTCTGCAATCCCAACCCAATCACCAATCCAATCCCTTATCAATCCGTCCCCCAACTCGCAGTGACGTTGCGATATCACTGGTACACCCGAACCCTGCGTAAGTGCGAAATAGCGAGGCGTTCCCATGTGGCTCGGAGAAGCCCGAGCACTGATTTCCCCCCACCCGTCTCCGCATGCAGGGCTGAGCGCCTTCGGGCATGTGCGAGAGCTGGTTTCCTTTCCTCTCTTCTCACTCCCTCTCGCTCTCGTCTCGTTCTCTCGATATACCGCACACCAACCCACCTTGACACTCGCGTCGACGTGCCGTATCGAAATCGTTATCGCCCTCGTCTACTTGACGGACTCTCTCAGTTTCGCTGCGAACGTTCGACGCCGTCATGCTACCGTTTCACTGCCGTCGACTGCACGACTCGATAAACGCTGGAAACTGGATGGAGATCGACTCAAAGGGAAGCGGGGTATAAAGTTTCTGTCGTGAGGGGGGCTTGATGGTTGACGGCGTGGATTGATGAACCCCGTGTGTGTGGTGATGAACCTCCTGCTCGCAGTTCACAGACATGTCTCGCTAACAGTCAACCATAGACGCATTGATGGCTCACGACGACCAGAAGCACCATCCCCAGCAAGAAAGACTTCATCGGAAGAGATGAGGTTGTCATCCCCGTGTCTCTCAGGTGCGTATTGAGGCTTCGGCACACCCACCCATCACTTGGTTTCGCACGGTTGAAAGGGCGGTAACTCATGGATCTGGAATGTCGCTTGAGAGTTGTTCTTCCCTTGCGTCTCGCTACTTTGCGGGCCGGGCCTTGGATGCTCACCAGTCATAAAAAATCACTTATGGTTGAGAACGTGGGTCCAATCCGTTGAAGAATGATGCTAAAAATTTACCAGATACAATTCCAGAATCCGTAAGAAAAAAAAAGGTACCCATTTTCAACAATACAAGGGCAAAGAAGAAAAACCGATTGTTACCCGACCAGACCACCCGGTCACTTAAGGAACCCTAAAGATAAAGACATTGAGAAAGTAAAGTACGCGCCAATAATATGAAAAAAATGAAAAAAATGAAAAAATGAAAAAAAAAAGAAATACCCGATGGAAGAAAGCTTCAGGTGTCAAAGTCTTTCATTCCTCTCTTTTCGACTTGGACTCAGGAGCCGACACTGGAAGCTTGTTCGAATTCTCCTCCGGCTCCTCCGGCAAAGCAGCATTCAACACCATCCCGACAAGGGCAACAATACAGTAACTTGTCCTCAACATCAAGCCGATACCATCCTTAAATCCCTGAAGAGCGGTTCCTCCACCCTTTGGGAGCAAATACAACGCCCAGTCTGGAACCAGAAGATCGCTAATACCAAACACCATGGTGGCTGTGGCAATGAAGCGATTCCTCCTAGTCCAGTTCACGGTTGACAGGATCTTGAGCCCAGTAGTAATGATGCTGGTGAATAAGAACGTTGTCATCCCACCGATGACAGGTTGCGGGAGTGCTACGATGGCAGCACCGAATTTCGACGCAACCCCGGCAACAACAAGGAATATACAACAGGCATAACCAGCGCGACGGGATGCACAGTTGGTCAGACCAATGACTCCAATGTTCTGAGCAAAGCACACGGTTGGGGTAGTGGTTGCGAGAGGAGCCAGGACGGACCAGATGGCATCCCCGGTCAATCCTCCTTGAACTCTGTCAGAAACACCTTGTCCATCTTCACCGTCAACATCAAGTCCGGATACTTCAGCGGTAGCTACTACGTCTCCCAGGCAGATGACCAATGTTGTTATACAGGAAGCCATGAGCGGAAGTACAAGTGCACCGGAAACTCCCAATGGGAAAGTAGTGGTCCAGAGGAAGGTCCCACTAGGCGTCGTGGATATGGAGCTTCCGTCGATATAGCCGGTGGCAGCAGCGATAATTGAGCCAACTAAGAGACCGATGAACACTGAACCGCTACGGAGAAGCGGGGATCCGAAAAATTCAACAGCCAAAATCGACGCGTATACACTAAAACCAAGGCCGATGAACGAAGGATGGCCCCATGGTTTGGCGTTTGGAGCGTCTGCAAAGCTATCAGCACCATTCGCTAACGTTGCTGGAATTATAGATGGGTACATACTGTTGTTGGGACAGTTGACGAACGGTCCTGATATCGGTCTTGAAATACACGGCCCAGTTCCTCCAGCCCAACTCTTCATCCCGCTCGCAGCGAGACTGGCGCCGATACAAATCAACACCATGCCGGTCACCAACTTCGGGAATACTTTCATCAGAATCCTTGGCTTGACAAGACTCAGCGCGACCTGGAACCACATCACACATGCCACTGTGCCCAAAAGCTTTCCGTAGGCTTCGGGACATGGAAGCTTCTTTCCATCCGCATCGGTAGGGCATCGTCCGGAAGCATACTCATTGGCGAAGAAACCCTGGGCGATAGGAACGATCGAGAAAGCTTCGCCCACAACACTCAACATTCCAGTTCCTATCCAGAGCCCAGTGTTGAAGATTCTGAAGCGGACAATTTGGAATAGGGAGAAGATGCCGGATAGGATCAGAGACGCAGACACAAGATACGCGGTCTGCTGACCGGTGAGATTTGCGCCGGAGGCGCCAGCTACCAGCAACGGAGGAGTGACAACTACAATATTCATCAGCTTCTACAAGCCGAACGAGTTATGATATTCAACTTACGCCCTCCAATCATCGCCAGCGCATGCTGTATCCCCAACAACACCGTCAACAACAACGGTATCCTGTCATTGATCCCATAAAATGGTTGCGCTCGACCCTTATACTTCTTGTTGAACGGCGGGAGATTGGGTGTCAACAAGAACGAGTAGCTAACACATCAGTTGAGCGCCCACAATCCAGCATGAGTATCAGGAAACTTACTCGTAATCCCCAAGAAGACCTGACTGGGTGCCAAACAGATACCTGACTTCCTCCACTGCTTTTGAAGCCCATTCTTTGATCCCACTTTTCTCATTCTGTGATACCGACCGGTTGTCCGGCGAGATTGGTGCCTGAGAACTCATGTCGACCTCCACAGCTCTCTCGTCAAGTGTGCTTTCGCCCCCCATGGTCGGTGATCAAAGAGAATGCCGTGAGTGACAAGCCTTCCCGTTGTCTGCCGAATGAGTATATATGTCCGTGATGTTCTGGTCGCTGTGGGGGGCGTGTGTGATCTGAGTCTGTGGTGGTGGTGATGGAGGAAGTTGGTGGGAGATGTAACTTCAATGCCGCTAGCACTAGGGGGGTGAGGTGGGAATGAGGGTGGAAGTGAGTCGTCGACGCCTCGATTTAGGATAGCTGTGGAACGTCGATCTGCCCCCTCTCCGCTCTCTTTGTCAGGCTGCTACTGCTTTCTTATTCTTCACGAACACGCCCCAGTGGAGGTAATAAGATGATGATAAATTGCAATGGACTGGAATGCAGTGCGCGTTATCGTTCGCAGCGTGTGTGATTCGACTCGAGGCGCTTCACTCGCTTCAGGAGAAGAACGGAATGTTGAATGTCGAAATTGACCTTTATCCCCCACCCCCTGTATCTCCATTCTCCATCGATATCGTCATCTCTATGTATACGGTACCTATCGCTAAACTCTCTGCCCCTCTCGCTCGTGTTACATCCATCTCAGCCAGTCTCGTTCTCGATGCCAGTACTGTTGCTGGTGGTGGTGATGATGATCACCCCGGGTGACATATGTAGAAAAGCGGCAAATGCTGCTTCGCTTTCTTGTATGCTCGTGTTCCGCCCCTCTCGCCGGCCCCATGGTTAACCGCGATCCTATCCATCCATCAGCATCACTACCGCGAGTTCGTTAGTGGTGTCTCGGATGGAGCGCGCATTCCGCTGTACTGTGTGTGAGTGTGTGAAATGGGTGTGTGTGCCGACTCGGCGAAACAGACGAATTTAGGGGATTGAGCAACGGCAGGAGGGGGAGACTGAGGGTGGGTGTCACAAGCTTGAACACTACAGAACATGGGATTGGGGGAGTGGAGGGAGGGATGGATGGGTGGAGGATGTTTCACGGCAGCAGCTTCATGTTGGTGTGTTCGAATTGGTGTGGGCTGGGGATTGCTTGTTACACCAATATATACCAGTACTGTGTACATCCACCCACCCCACCCCCATATCGGTCTGTGGGTTCATGGAAGTGGATGTGGACGTGGATGTGAGGGTTTCACGTGGCGACAGCACCGTATTGCAGTGCATTTAAAGCGTGGTTGCGGGTGATGCTTGTGGGCTTGGGGGAGCCGTGGCCGTGGCCGTGGGAGCATGGCAAAGCAGAATTCCAGTGTCCCAGAGTTCTAGTCTGGTCATATTTCGAGCAATAGCGAAGTTGATGATACCGGTACGCGGTTTGATGACTGAACCGGGCGTGAAGAGTGTCTATGCAGTGGGCAATTCAATATGTTTCACTCGGGCTCCTCTCTTGCCAGAGAATGATCATTCCAAGATTGATCCATTCGATTGATTGCTTGAGTGAAGCGAGCAGGTCAGTGTCCAATGTCCAGTGTCGTACTCACCACCTCGGAGCTGCCGAAAGCTGAGAACCGAGATCTGAAGTTCGAATTCAAGTTTCCGAGAAAAAGCAAAAAGAAAGAATAAGATCATCATGATGATCATGATTATGTGCATCAACTGCCATGGAAACGGCAGATTGGAACTTGTGGATCGATTCTCCCGTGCCGCACTGCAGATGCAGTGCGCGGGTGTGTGGGTTGAGTTATACGTGGTTGACGCGGTGCTGGCGGCGGGGCGTGGTATTTACTATAAGCGTGTAGTGAAATGTTAATGGTGAGGATGGTGAGGAGAAGGTGTGGTGGGGGCTGCCGTGGGTTCACTGGATTGGGGTCATGTTGAGAGACAGAGTGGAATTCAGATGGGGTTTCTTGTTTCGAGTGCCTGAAAATTGAGAGAAGGTAACTATCATCTAAAGGTACGGTAGATGCCGGTAGTTGGCGAAACAGATGGCTACGAAGTTATTACTATTGTGTACACTACATGTCATGATGAGAATTACATAGAGTACAGTACTAGTACATGGTGCAGCAACAAGGTTACAAGGAAAGAAAGGTGAATATTAAGAGAGATAAGAAGCAGAAAAAGAAAAGAAAATACTCCATGTGAAACCAAATCTCATCCGATACCTAATAAAGTCTGTATGGCGGCGGAATTACGACCTCTTTCGGCCTCTTTGTAATCAGTTTATGGGAGCAGTTCCGCTCAGACCCCAAGGCTTGGCTAGACTCACATTGGTGTAACCGCGCGCTATGGGTTACAGAGTATTTTCATAAGCGCTCTCTGCCAGACGTGCGTGCTTCCCTGGACATTCGCTCACGAAATATATTTGACCGCTGGTGCCTCACTGATGCCTTGTGGTGATATATTGATAGGCATACATGTTACATATACGGGAGAGTACACGTTCATGGACCAAAGGATTCGAGTGGCTCACTGACGAGACACATCCCATCACCGTGACTCTTATGATTGGAGATCATACTATGTGATACCATCTTGCCATGTAATGTCTGTCCAACCAGCGCCATCTCTGATGCCTAACTGGGTACCATCTGTGATGTCCAACCAGCCCCATATGTGATGCCTAACCGGTGCCTTATGTGATGCCTAATGTAGCGGCTTGGTGGGCGGTGGAAGGTCCTGCGACAAATTGATAATCGGCAGGTCGGCCTTGACCATGAATCGCCTTCCCTTCAACCTGCACAACAAGCCTCACAATGCTGACAACATCGTGCAATTCTCCTGAACAACTATCACCTCTGGCTCATCCATGTATGCCTTTGTTCCAACACTATATTCGCAGCTTCCCATTCTCTCCACAACGTCTCAGGTCCTTCCACCCTCAACCGTTCAATCGCTTCTGCGAGACACCATTGTTTGGAATCGTGCGAGGTAGTAAAATCGGGTTCGATCTCCATATCTTCGGTGTCATTGGTGTCTGAATCGTACAAACTAGTGAAATCGGGTTTGATCTCCATATCATCGGTGTTGGAGTCATGGGTGTTGGAGTAATCGGTGTTGGGATGATTGGCCTCGAAAAGATCCAAATCATCGAAGTCAGAATCATCGAAGTTGGAATCATCGATGTCGGAATCATCCGCATCGTAATAATCATTCTGGAAATAAGGAGGAGAGGATAATGTTGCGGGAATCTTTTGGTAGAAGGACTGCGATACGTAGAGTTTGGGGTTATCAATTACATTTATATCAAAAAGTCGCGCTGTAGAGTATGGCCTGTTAAATAGCGCCCGTGAGAATGTCAGGAATGGGCACTTCACATCCCTTCAATTTCAATAAGGCTTTTACTGCAACACCTCTGCGGGCTGATATCATTTGCTAACCTTCTTCACAGGGCTTCAACCACAAGTCAGATCTACAGCGTCACTATCCGATGCATACCAACGAGCGACCATTGTAATGATCTCCAATCAGAAACGTCGCCTAATGTCCGTCCAACCAGTTTATTTCGCTTTTTCACCATGGAGACACGTCAACCTGGGACGCGGCGGGAATATATATCTCACTTTAAAATCAGGCTTTTCTTTTTCTAATCTCCCTCCCCAAACAATGCGGGTGGACATTAACCGGCACCAATAATCTGCAATGTAACGAGTGTCAGCTGTAGCTACCTTGTATTTCTCTACACCTCTCCTTCTTCCTCTGCCTACAAGAACACTTCCAAATTCACTATTCCCCAACGCCGTACCCCCGTATCTAAATGCAATGTCCCCAAAACGCCACACCCTCTCCTCATCGCTGACGAGGGTAGAAACTGACGTCGCCTTCTGTACGACCCGGGTGTCAATAGATAGGGCAGCGCTGTCGTGGTACGGTTCTACGGTAGCAACGTCCATACGTGCTCTCGTAGTTAGAAGCTAGCAGGTAGTTCCCGCCGTAGAATGGAGGCCTCGCGGGGGTGCTCCGTAACCTCCTATAACCGTATAAACAGACCGTATATTCGTTCCGTAACTAACTCGCGTATGTGTTCTGCTGTTCCGTTGCTGCCGTTGTTGCGCGTCATGCTAATCATGGTGCGCGTCTTTCTAACTTACAGTCCTCAGCCCTAAACCCTAAGCCCTACAAGACCGCGTTCTTGACATCCAACATCCACTCTCCATTCCAGCATCGCCATATGACGTCGAGGCGTTAGCCTACGACATCGCACTCTTCCTCGCAACCCTGCTTATCCCATTTATCGTATCCCCCACCATGGCCACCTGTCCAGCAGTCCCTCCCCTTCCCGCCACCTGGCGTTTCTTCCTCGACGGCCTGGTGCTACGGTCAACACGCTCGCACATCCCGGAGTAATCGACTAGACGGCAGATTTGGAGCCTTTGTGATCTACGGAGTTGTTGTTGTGATGATGGTGGCGGTGGAGGATTGGGAGGAGGAGGATTGGGATGAGGGTTGGCCTGTTTAGAATTGGGGGTTAGCTGGTGTTTGAGGAATTTGGGGAGAGGAAGAAGAATAAGAATAAGAGCATCATACTGATAATGACGATGAAGATTATCATCTTCTGTGGGAAAAAAAGAAGGATGGGAGTTCATACAGTGTAGCCGAAAATCCGATTTATAACATTGCAATCGTGGATCGCCCGCACGAGCAGCGAGAAAGTGAGTGGGGAACTGGCCAAATCGACCACGAAAGTTTGTTGATCCGGTACAGGAACATCGGTGGTAAGATGTTGAATTGAAGAGTAATGAGCTCCAAGCATTAACAAAGCATCACCAAAACTCTCTAAATCATGATCAGTTATGTTTCATATAACAACATAGGAAGATTGTCACCAACCTGTACCAGCCAATGGCATGATGTTTTTGGGAGAGAAAGCGTATTGAAGTGTATGGTGTTGGCGTATGAAGATAGGGTAGGTGGTTGACGGTGCTGCTTGCGGGATGTTTAAGTATTATATATTTGTGCATGCGGAGTGAATCCCCAATCAGAAGCGTCACCTCTGAACCGGCGGGGTTTGTGGTGGTCATTGTATGATCTCCAATCAGAAGCACTTCCATTGGTATGGTTGCTCGTTGGTGTGTATCCAATATGACGGTGTCAGAGTGCGTGGACAGGAGAGGGGGATTTTGCGTTGACGGTGATTTTGCGGTTCAAAACCATAGATGCGTGGTTTGAGACATTGGGCAACTGGTGTAGGAGGCTGCACACGTCGATATTACATTATGGTAAAAGCGCAGCTGACTCTGTGTGTAATGTTGGATGCGCGGTTAATTGATGTGTACGTTCATGTTCTTCACCATACAAAAGAAAACAGGTAAATAAATCAAACGAGATCCTGACAAAGAAACTTGAAAGTGCAACAAGGAGCGAAAGGAAAAACAAAAAGAAAGAAGAAAAGACATCCGGCAACGAGTGAGATATAATGTCTAAACACCAGGGGGATGCTGACAGTGACAGTTACAGTTTTCGACCAGCTCAAGTGATAAAAGAGCTGGCCAACTACGACCGTGGAAGCGCGATGGGATGATCGAAGCTTGTTTACTGTTTCGAGCCACCCACAGACTATCGGCCCGACCCTGACTTTTTCAAATTCTTGGTACTAGTATTCGCCCCTGAGTTAATGGACGCAGTATTTGTGGTAGACAATTGGTTAGGGCCTCCAGTTGGGCTCGTGAGCTTTTTCTGCGGCGTCGGTGGCTTCTGTTGCGACGATACTTGAAGGGTTTCCCATCGCCAAAACCGTCTCTTAGGAACCTGACAGGTAGGTTGTTTAAGTTTCGGGTCCTTTGGTGCTGTTGAAATGACACAACCGGTTTTAGGATCGAATTTAAGTGTTTTAATCCAGTTCTCGGCCGCATTGGTCAACTTAATGTCTGCCTTCACGGTACTCCATTGGTTCTTCCCAGGCCCCATCCAGTTCGCGTTTGAATTGACGTTACTGGACTGAGACTGAACTTGGCCATTACCAGCACTAGCCGCTTGTTGTAACGCGTGTTGATATAATGCAACCTGAACTTTTAATGCGTCCATTCCAAACAGTGTCCCAGTTGATGAAGGGTTGATATTAGGGGTTTGCGGAATGTTCGCACGTCGATTGTGCTCAGCGGCATCCCGGAGTAGAGCATCCCAAGCGTTAGTAAACATGACAAATCTCGTTTCTTCCTGTTTCAAAAAATTATCCCATTCAGTCAGTGATACGCTTTGAAACTTCCCCTCCACATCGATTGCGATCATCTGATCAACCTGCGATTTAGAATTTATCATCGTTAAACGGTCCTTGATTAAAGCGGCTCCGACCACAAGGTATGTCAGAGAGTGTGCGTTGCATAAACATTTTGTGTCGTGAGCAGCGCTTTGGGGCTGTCCTTGCGTCGGTTTCCCTTGGAGCCCTTCAGGCAAATCGTAAAAGGGTAATTGAATGCACTGACTCCAAGAATATGCCCAATCTAAAGTTCGTGGGGTGGTATATGGTCCGCACTCCCCTTGTGTGGCGCGCCCCGTGTGCATGAACTGTAGTACACCCATCTGTCAGTTGAAGACCAGCACATCTTTTCCAAGAAATGCTTACTTCATGTGTCAACATCGGTTCCATGCCGAGTGTAGTGAAGGCAAAAATCTCAGAAACAGGTAGTCCGTCGTTGTCCGTGTCATATTTTTGGAAATTTGCAAAGAAATTGACGTCATTTTTAATCGTGTTGACCCGGTTTCCAAAGTTGATTCGGCCAGGAGGGTTGCTAGTCAAACTACCTTGCGCATCCGCGGCTTTCGCTGCTTTCAGTCGGTAGTTCCATGAGTTACGCATTCGTTCCGTGTCGATGAACTGAGATGCATTGTTAGCAAAAACAGTCAACAGATCGGGCATGAGCATGTGATTGAGATCATGGTGGATGGGGTGCATACATAGACTCCTGAAAACCGCTGCTTCTCATTAACTTGATGCGTGGGATTTGTTGATATACCATACATGATTGTGGAACTTTTATCCGCATAATTTTCACTTATAGGTTCATCTTGTCCTTCCACGTATGGCAAATCATTACTCCCCGGATGGGTCCACACCCGAGTGTTTGCTTCATGTTTGTACACGCGGTGGGTACAGAAGATACGGACTTTTGAATTCTCAAGAGTTGCCTTGCTAAGTTTGTTAGAAGAACTGTCAAAGAAATTGTTGCGTACGCTCTTCAATTGCTCTGTTTTTTTATGTAAAGTTAATTACCATCTTCCATTTTCCATTGGAGAAAGATATAGAATTCTAACTAACCAAGAGTCTTCTCCCGGTGGCTGTATGGGAACAATAACCAAAATAGATAATCGAACGAATCGAGAGCAACGTCTTCCGGCGTGCGTGTCCCGGGAATGGCGGTTCCGGATTTCTTAAGTCCAAGTAGTTCGAGATATTCGATGGCCGTTGTTATCCATTCCATTGATTGAATTACTTTACGATCAAGGTAATCTTGAGGTGTTTTGAACGGTGGCAATATATGAGGGGCGTCCACCTTATTTGCTCCAAGTCCTGGAAAAGTAGCGCATGATACTGGGTCAATGTAGTAACCGTTTAACCAAACCCCATCTACTTCCATTGGCGAATTTGGCCGTGAACTGTCTATTGACATTGGGGAACTTGAACGGGGAGCAGCCGGTACCGCGACTGACAGAGCTACGGTGGCCAGCGCCAGCCATGTCGTTCCAGTGATTTGGACTGTTTTCCACATTATAATGAATAATATCGGGGGTTTGAAGCGGTTGTGAGGTGAAGAGGTCTCGTATCAGAGGCTATCTTCTAGTTGCTGCAGAATCTGTCCTTAGGCTCTCGCGAAAGTTTGTATGAACTCGAAAACTTGAATAAAAATGAAGAAGGATAATCAATGTCCCGATTTATAGCAAAACGATGGCGATGTCTGCCAGTAGGTGGTACTAGTAGTGAGCTTGTCCAGCAAGCTCTCGAGGAGTTGTTTGATGGAAGATTCAACCAGGCTGAACGGAGGGATTTTATACATCGTATGGGCTAATATTACGCTTCATGAGGTGATTCTGTTCATAAAATCGCATGTTAGCGTGGCTGGTGGTCAATGGCATGATGTTTACATCTCGCTGTGTAGCCATGCGTAAATAACATACTAATATACAGAGAGTTTGGCACGCGCAATGCGAAGGACTAGTACACCATGCGTGGAGCGACGGTTGCTGAATTGAACTTCGCACGAAGAGCAAAGGGTTTGGAAAGAACGGGCGACATCGCTCCGCAGGCGGCGCCGTTTATCAGTTCCGTCTTCGATTGGAATTGATTGGAATAACAGTTTCGTAAGTATGTTCCGGTCCTGTAACTCATGGACAACGTCTCGGCCTTTACTCGGAAGCGAAACATCCTTCTTATCATGTAACTGTATATCAATCTCAGCAGTATTAATGCAGTCAAAAAAAGAATCCCTGACTTCTTGAAGTTTTGCGTATCGCAGATGGCCTATCTCTTTCGCGAGCGACTTCGTCACTTGCCAGTACCGGTCATAAATCAGACTTCTGGCTCTCTTGCCATTGGTGATCGTGCCGAATGTTTTACGTAATTCAACACTGAGGTCATCACGCTGTTCTTTGAGATATATGACGGCAGGGTCGTTGCTGATAGAGTCTTTTTGGGTAGTTGTTAATTTTGTTGGAGCCCAGACATCACGATCCCGGCTGAGCCTGCCAACAGCCTGGATCAATTCTTCGCGTGGGGCTGACCCCAGGAAAGCAGATTGGACATCTATTTTCACTGTCTGTGAAATATAATGACGCTCAAATATTTCGGAACGTGAATGGCCCATGGCTTGATTTCGCTCTGCCGAGTTTGCGATTCCTAGTGAAAGTTAAACACTGTCAAAATGCACGTGGAAAAGAATACTGTACTCACCATTTACTGCATTTCCGGCACCACGGCGTATAGTGTACATTGTAAGTGCCTTTCTGAACCCTGCCAGCATCTCCAGCTGCTGGAACTGATCGTTTAACGTGCTGTACGGTAATATCATTGTTGGTGATATGCCGACACCCGATGCTGTTGCCTCTGTGCGTCGTAGAACCGGGATATCCAAGTGAGACGGTTTCCATTCGAACTGAATAGAATTTCGTCGATCTCTAGGAACTCCGAGATTAAATACATTATCCGCATTGACTTCTTGGGCTTTGAACGCATTGTCGGCTAGTGCTAATGAAATAAAGGGTAGGACGGGGCAGAAGACTGGATTATCATCGCGCTCGTGCATAACGTATATTTTTCTGTTCTCATTTAGTTAAAAGAATATCATTGGACAGCATGGCGTGGGAGAGCTAACTTTTCACCTATACTTCTCTTTCCTTTTAAATGGCGAAGTGTGACTTCAAGAGTTATAAGATCTCCTTCGTCTGGCCGTGGGTTGGGAAAGAGCGTCAATTTGAAGTCGCGGTAGGTCAATCCTTCGTTACTGCCAGCGTAACATGAGGATTCGACAATAGCGCCCGGCCGCGACGATGTATATGCCATCAATAGAATCGCAAGATGGAGCTGGATCCGATATCTTTCATGTGGATATACGTGCGTATCGAGTGCCCAGAGGTAATGCAAAAGAGCATACATGTCGGAAACATCCATGACCGGTCGGTTCGTAGACTCGAGCGAAAGTGGATGTAAGCTCGTTAAGACTGTTTCGATGTACTTTCATTCGGGTTAGCCCATGATGACAGCACCGGGGCGGATATAGGAAACTTACGCCCTTGATCTCTAAAGAGGTACTCATGTCTACCAGTTCCCTCTTGAAATCCTTATAAACCAGACGAAGATACTTCCATTTTGTTCGAACAGTGCTGAGTTTCTTGATAGATCCTTCATTCACGAACCAATCCAGATACCCCTTGATGGTCTGAGGCCTGAATTCTGACAGTTCGGTATCAGGGTCGTATCCCATCATCTCGCAATATTCCGACCATGATGCCTTCTCTTTCTTGATGCTATTTTGCATCGACGGTGCGCATTTTGTGGAAACCACTAAGGCTGCGTTGACGATATCTTGCCGTTGACGGTAGAAATCGGCGGACTTAGAACTGCGTTTTCGAGGCATATTGTCGTATGGCTATTGTCGTATGGGGGGAGCTGTGGGTGAAGGCCCAGAAGTGGGCTCCAGAGACCCATTTATGGGAGCGAGGAACAGAAGGGAAAACGTACGCCGCGATGGTGGATATCATGTTGGCGGTGTGCTCTATGGTGCGACGACATGGGGGTGCTTGACGGATGGGATGTAAGCAACGAGGGGGATGTGTGGGGAGTGGGAGGGACGCACAGCAACGACGTGAGAAGCCAAGTTGTGGGGGTGGTTGCGCCCGCAAAAAATTCATAGACACGTAACGGGAAAAATGACTGCCTGAGTGGGCAAGTCATGTGCTGACGTACACGAAACAGGAAATCGCCGTCAGACAGAATACCCTCGTAGTCCCCGTTTCATTCACAACCCAGACCATAGTTCCGCTTCCTACACCGCCGCACCACCCAGCAACCCCGCAAACGACAGATACCACGCCCTGCTCGCGCCGCCATCCAACCAACTATTCACCCAATCCACTCTCCTAAACATCTCGTGACTTTTCACCGGATCAAACAGCGCCCAATTCGCCCACAACACTCCCTTCCACCCATCCGTCAATGCTTCCACCGCCGTTCCCCCAGGCCAATACACATTCCACTCCTGCTGTACAAACGTACTCGATCTGATATACGGCGAGATCGCCGTCAACGGCAACATATGAATTCCCTGAGTTTTATGCACCTCCGCAACCGTACCGAAATACGTAACATGGTGAACCTTATTCTCGAACATAATCCCCGTGACCTTGTTCCCGATAAAGCTGGATGGATGGTTCGTGTTGCCAGTCGAGAGAAGCATGTACGAGTTGATGGAGCGCTTGAGGATTCCGAGAAGGAGGTTGCCCCGGGCTTCCATGGAGGCGTCGCCGATGAGGGAGCCCCACATTTTCATCGAGTAGTAGAAGTTGACGTCTTCAGAGGAGGATTCTTCGTCTTTGCCGTCCCAGGAGGCGGTGAGCCCTTTGGCCCAGGAGTGCCCGTGGAACCAGTCGAAGGAGCGCCACACAGGGAAGTAGGTGTCTTGGGATGAGGGGTTGCAGACATCGCGGATGAGTGTGTTGACGAATGGAGTGTTGGCGGTGATCCAAGTGGTGGAGCCGGTGAGTTTCTTGTCGATGTAGCCGATCAGAGCTGCCTGTGGAGGTGAATGTTAGTCAGTGAAAGTTTATCAGTAGTCGCTATAGAGGTGAAACCAAAGAGAGAAAACTTACAGTCTGAATATGATATGCGTAATGGAAATGATGATCATTGTACACGCCGGAACCAAAATCCACATATGGATCCCCAGTAGTATAAATAGCTGATGATATAATTCCCCTCCATGTGTTGGATTCATAGACCAGCGGGAAAATTTGACGATTTTCCGCGAACCGCGCGAAGGCGGGCTTAAGTTTGTTGATACAAGCAAGCGCATTAACGGGGTCGTTGAGAACATCGCTGAAGGTCAAGCAGAGATAGGCGTATTTAGCCAGCGACTTTCCGGAAAAGTACATCCTACAGAGCGGAGGTAAGCATATGAATAACGCAGAATAATGAAAGAAAAGATCAGACTCACGAATCCTGATTCGTCACAGCTTCCATGTCTTGCGCCGTCTCGAAGACTCCAATGAGGCCTTGGAGAGTGAGGTACTCCGGTTTAAAGGTAGCTGGGGTTCCGGACTTTACCGGGAGCCAGCCGATATTGGTGGGGAGACTGGATTCAATCATGGTCCATGAGTTGGAAACGATAGCCGTCATGACGCCCTTGGTAGGGCTGTTGTACTTCAAGGCCATCTTGAGTTTACCAGTGGTCGCCGAATTGAAGCTGGCGACATGGTGGGGAAGTGCAAACATCAACTACTTCATCGTCAGTATTCAATCCATCACCACCCATCACCACTCCTGAGACATCCAGGTACTCACCACCTCAGAACTCCCGTAACCTTGTCGGTTAAATGTAAACCCGTAAGTCCCAGTGCTCCCTGACACCGTCGTGGACAAAGTATTCCCCTTCGACCATGCGCCGGAAGCCGCATCGTATATCGTCTCCACCGCAGAATTCCCGCTCGTCGTCTTCGACAACTTTGCAATCTGCACCAATCCCGAAAATACCCCTCTCGCGGTTATCTTCCCATTATTTGTCATCTGGAGACTCAATGCCGAGCTCCCCGACGCAGTCCAAGCATACAGCATCCAAATCGAGTTATCCTCCAACGTGATCTTATACTTCACCGCGCCAGTTTTATAGCTACTCTGTTTCACCATGCTGCGGAAGAGAACAGACGACTGGAAAACCGGCACCAAGTTGTAGTAGGTTGCGGAAATAAAACCCATGCCTTGGACTAACGTGACCTCCATCCTCTTTGTGGTCGATGTCGCTTTGTTGGCTAAGAAGGTCATGTCGACGCTCATGTGGTCCAGATTCTTGAGTTCCAATGTTGACGTTCCGCGGATGAACTCGGTGGCGGAGAAGTGAAGGGATCGGATGAATATTGGGTTGATGTAGTATTCTGAGGCACCGTTGGATGATTGGGTTGGTCCGAATTGGCGCAGCTCGGGTTCGCGGTAGTCGACTGAGAGACCCCAGGGTTCGTTGGCATTGTTGCTAAACCAGACTTCATATGGCATGGTAAAGACTGGTGAGTTCTGTGTGTCGAGTAAAAGGTTCGAGTAGAATTTCTATAATATCCAGAATATCGTTAGCAATGTCGCCCGCGCCATTCATCATCATCATCAGAAACATACATTCGTTTGGATCGGCTTTCCTGAATCCACCACCCCCTTCGGCAGCACTGGATGTGTCGTCTTCCTCGTAAACATAGCCAACGGCGGGTCTGTACTAATCGGGCCCAACATATTCACCATCTGTCTCCTCTCCAACCTCCTTCGTACCACCGTTCTCGGATTCTCACTCGTCCCTGTCAAGTTCTCGACCAACGGCTTCACAGTCACATTTCCGATTCTTTCAGACTTTGTGAAATTTTTGGCTGTCTTTTGAGGGTTCTTAACGCGGTCGATGTCTGGTTTACCGATTTTTTCGGGGTTGAGTTTCGGGAATGGGTCGATCCGCGATTTGCCGCGGTAGTCGAGTGCGGTTTGGACTTTTCCGAGGGTGGAGAGGAACGGAGTTGAGGATGGTTTCGGAGGCCTAGTAGAGGATGAATATTAGTCATTGTATCATGATTAGGAGAAGGAAACGGAGCGGGGTTGAGGGACGTGGAGAGACACATACAATTGGATAACATCTCCATTCCCCAATGTTGATGTCGTAATCTTTACAGCGCCGGATTCCGTTGGGATCGCTGCTGAACCAGTAACGGTGACTGTTGAAGATCCCCCAACAACAATACCCTTCCGTGGTGTCTGTGGGACTGCAAGAACGCCATGATTCTGCCCGAATATCGCCGCCGCAATGCACACCATTTGCGCCAGACGGTAGACCGAGACTTCCACCATCCCGTCCAATCCTTTTTAAACACTTGCGGCAATGGTAAATAAAATAATATCAAAGAATGGCTTCCGTAGTCAGAGGCTTGCACCCGCCGCGGACCCTAGTATAGAGAGAAAGAGAGGACGCTGTCGCAACAGCAGTAAAAGAGAGGCCGACGCCGAACCACGTCAAGATAGTGAATTTGATTCTCAACACCCAGCTGGAGGAATCCCATTCTCAAAGAGGGTTTCAGGCCGAGACTTATATACGTTGTCCATGTAGGTACGGTTCATGGACGATTCAGCCCTGTGGAACCAACAATATGGAACAGGAAAATGCCGCTGTGATGGCGGTGTCTTGAATCGGGAAGCGGTCTCAAATGGGGAAACAGTGTATTCAATGTTTGTGCAATGGAAACGACTGGCAACCAATCAGCGGTGAACTCGTTTGATGGTGGAGGGTGAGGGTTACTATTGTGGCGGCGATATCTTACCATCTCATCCCATTTCAGCTCCTGTGCACCTGGTATGTGCGCAGAACAGAGAATCGGAACTCGAGCGGAGTGAACCGTGTTAGTAGGGACTCAGTCCCTGAATTCAGAATCGCATTTGATCCTCTTAGAGACCCCAATGTCCCCATGTCCAGATCCAGAAATCCTCGAAAGCGAGATTATGGGGCACTGATAAGGGCAACGATCCCATCCGATCAACATCTCAATCCCCGGTAACCTCTACCTCCACCCCCTCCAGCTGAAAGATCGCGCTAGAAAAGCTTAACCGATTATCTTTCCATGCTCCTAAACCAGTCACTGGTCTCGCCTTGTCATGAGCTCTAGAACACAGTCGGAATTCGGAATTTCTCGAGGGCTGAAAAAAAAACTTTCCGAGGTGGAGAAAAGGTTTTCGGTATGTACGGTTTTCTGTGCGTTATCGAGATCAAACGAACCGGCCCATAATATGGATCGGATGGTTTTTAGTGCCCCTTGCATGGATGCCTGATTGGCGATGATCTCCAGCGCAGATATGGAAAATGCTGCTTCCCCACAGATGTTATCGTAGCGAGCAGGGCGGAGTCTCGACTCGGCGATGGTGATGATGATGATGTTCTGAGCGGGCCTGGAAGGAGGAGGTGATTAATGGATGAAAGAGTAGAGGAAATATCAGCGCAAGCGGTGGAAAGTTGAGGGGAAAGGAGGAGGAGGAGGATCTTGCACTAGCGGGATGACCCAACTATGAATCGCATCAAAAGTCAGCGTGCGAACTCCAAATCGTTGTAGATTGACAAGGCGAAGACTGATAGTTTGGCTCGAGGTCATGGCGATAATATCTTCAAGGAAGACGATCTTAATTGTGGCTCCAGTATGGCCCCAATCTCCTCCTATTCCCCCTCGCAAACCAATTCCGATACTCCTCATCCCAACATTCCCATCCCACTGATACCACATTCTGCTGAATACCATCCATACAACTGTTTCCCGGTTATCCTAATCGTAATCGCGATGAATTGTCCAGATCGCCATGCTTATATTTCGTTTGCAGATGTGCTTCATGGAAGATGATTCGATAGTGTATTTAGCAGCAACTGAAGAGGGGAATGGGGATCAAGATCATGAGAGTGCTATGTAACTTTTTCACTAGCCGATGTTTATGTACGCCTGGTGGTGGGTCGGGATTTGGGTGGTTGCCGGCCACCCTGTAGTGGTGTCAAGGTCGAAGTCACTGGCTGTGTCCTAGTACCGCACAGCGGAGTGCTGAAGACAGCCTGAATAAGAAGGAACTGAGAGCTAAGCATCAGAGAAGGGATAGGCGAGAAGAGCTCACGCGTGTGAAAGAAAGGAGCAAGGCGATACCAGTAGAGGAGTAGGTGATGATAATGACGATGAAGCAGCCGGCCAACCAGAAAACCATCGAGCAACAGGATCGCATCGAAGTCTTACTTCCAATATACAGTTACGCAGCCGTCTCATCCACACTATGTCTCACTTGCTCCCGCATGGTCCACATCCCGCTCCAACCCCACAAAATCTCCCATTTCTCGGCACTTAGGAAAACTGCGTATTTTCTCCATACGGAAGCATTCGGTTTTGTGCTGACTTGGGAGAGCGTGTCAAGGCGAAACTAAGGGGCTTGCGACTTCGAGTTGACGACTCGTGATGGGCAAGATGGTTTGTGGGCATGTTGTTTGTTTGGCCCTGAAAACGGGGATCCCACTGATTTAAATAGTGTGTGTAAGTGGAATAAGAAGGAGGTTCGATTTTGAGAATCAAGTCGTGGATAATCGACCGCGATGAAGCCAAACTGGAACGTGGTAGTATCAAAATGAACTCGGAGATAAGTAGACTCCACGTCGGTTGACGGTGACGGTGAAGGGCTCCTATCCATATATGAACTTAGTGGACAGAGAGAGATCGTGGATTCTGTCAGAGCTCTTATAAATGTGAGCCACCAAACAAGGGACCACGGGGAAACGGGAAACGCCATGTGTGATCAAACACTACCGCACTAAATATCACTCGGGATATAATTGGATTTGCTGGTGAATTCAAAATTCAGATCTGAACCACGAGACTTGACTTCAATTCTCTGATTCAAGTTATTCTAAATCATATCCTTCCCTCTCTCATATCTACCACCGAATCACGTCGACCCCTACAGCAAACATCGCCACGGTGCATCAATATCAATATTGTTGTATCTATCTGACAATGACCATCACATCACACTACAGAACTCATGTCGATGACCAATGTAAAAACAACTTTTCCCAGGTCGATGCTCGACGTTCTGGCCTCTGCTGAGCAATGAATCCCAGCACCCCGCGCAACAGTCAGTGGCGCGAAAACGCACAGATCCCTCTTGCCTTTGCCATCGTTTTCGCCTTCGCTGCTAGAGTAAGATCGATGGGATGGATCATGGATGCGATCAGGTTATGCAGTGAGGCGGCGTGAATGGTTTGGTGGAAACAAATGTTCGAGAAGGCTTGTGGGTGGCGTAACTGGCGTTGAAGGTCATGGTGATGGGTGGCAATAGGGGTGGGATGAAGGTGTTCGTTGAGATGTCATGTGGGATGGAGATGACATGTGGGATGGAGATGACATGTGGGATGGAGATGAAGTTGCTGGGAGGAGAGAACACGAACATGGACGTGAAGTGTGATTATGAGGGAGAGAGAACGGAGTTGTGAAGAAGAAGAGTTTAATGAATAAACGAACAAAAGGTCGAGTGCTCCAGTGCGCATCCCACCAGCCCGCTACGAGGAGGGGTTACCCGGTGGGATGGCGGGGCATGGAGGGGCAGCAGGCGAGGGGGGATCACCGCGGGGCCCTCCAGCTCCAGCTCCAGCTCCAAATCCAACGTCAATTCCGCACCCCGCCTGCGCAAACACCATCATCATCATCACCTTCAACATCGCCCGCGAATCCAGAACCCAGCATCCGCCGAAAATGCAACCCAATTCGTTCGCTCGCTCGCTGTAACGAACGCTTACCGACACGTCAATTGCGGGCGTACATTAGCCATTCCCGAGCGACAGCTTTCCCTCGCGATTCCCAGAAGCGCAGTCCGTTGCGGAGAGAAGGTGTGACTGTGTTATGTGTGTGTGGGTGCGTGTCTGAGTTGAGCATCTCTGTGTCTGTGTGTGTGTGTGTGTGTCTCCCTTTTGTGCCAGCGGATGGGTGGATGATGGTCCTTTTACTCTGCATTGCATCTTGTATGTGTGGTATGCGTGCTCACCAGCAAGCAGACAGCATAAGCTTGCTCTTGGTGTCGTTCTCCTGCAGGTGACGAAGCCAACTACCGGTGCTTGTACCTGAAGAGTTATCAGCCCGATCGGGCACGGCCGCTGTCGCCATTGCTGGCGAGGTAGCGGAATTCACGGAAGCGCGTCAATAGCGACAGGAGAAACAGTGAGGAGCTCAAACGGAGGGGTTGTATGTCACCAGGATGATGATGATGATGATGATGATGACGACGATGATGATGACGACGATGATGATGATGAAGAGGTGGAGGGGGATGATGATTTAGATTCCCTGGCCCCTCCAACCCCACCAAACCCGGAGCCAACCCCGCCATCCCACGATTCCTGCGCTCTCGTCCAATTTCCTCAAGACACGCTAGAAGCCGGGAACGAAGGTCGTAAAGTGCTTCCAAGGATGAAACCCGCAGCCGAGAAGCCGGCCGAACCGGGGTAAGGGCCCCGCGCCGCACCGTACCGTGCTGATGCCGCCGGCTGAACAGCGTATAGCTTCCCACACCTCCCCCCAACGACCAGAGCTGTGGTTTTTCGGGCGGCGCGATGGGGACGCTGCAAGCATGTGGTGGGTTTCTTAAAACTTCGTTGGTGCTTGCGGGTGTTTCCAGTTCCATCGCAATGCCGAGAGTGGTGGTGAACAACGGTTATCTTGCTCACCCAACCCCTTGGCGCGCGACGACTACGGATTTGCGGCTGTTGGATGCCGTGTAGGCATTGAGGCTGATGGCGGGAGGATTCAAACTCGGTTGTCGACACTTCCGTTTCCACTGGGCTTTCTCAAAGCGATATATATCAGGCGATGGATGAATGGCAAAAGGCAGCTGAAGGAGCCAGGTTACAAAGTGCCAGCTCAGAGAAAGAACCAACACGCCGAAGTTCGCATCGAAATGCCCGCATACCGGTACTATACAGTACACACATCCACATGGGAGATCCATCTGGTTCCAAATACAGGAGGAGTGAGTTGGAATTGCTACAGCGATGGCGGACGGGATGAGATCGTGGGATCAGGGAACCAACAAAACCCACGCACACGGCTGCATACCGGACCGGGAAAACACCAGCCAGCGTGCTGACAGCTTCGAATTCTTGGGCTGGTGACAGACACCTGACTGCTTTTGGAAAAGCGCGGCTCCGAAGCTCCCTCGCTTGTGTACGCCAGCGGACGGGTCAACAGCCGAAGCAGCAGCAGCTGCGTGAGGACTTTGGCTTTTTGATGTGCTGCCGAAGAGCACGCTGTCCGACTTGTCCGACGACTGCACGATCGGTCACAGGGGCACACGCTGGATGGTGATGAAGGAGCAGCACGCATCTGCTGCTGAAGACAGAGACAGGTCTTCCAAGGCAGCTGACACTGCTGAGTGGTGGGTGTCTGTGTTGTCACCAAAGAAAGGGCCTCCAGGTTCGCCGCAGAAGCAAGGCGGGCGTGAGGTCGGACGACGACGACAGAATTCATGATGCTGCTGATGCTGCTGCTTCTCCTGCTCTTGCTGATGGGGGTGTGGCGTGGGCCGCATTGTTTTGCATTGGGTATATTGTGGCTGTATGATTCGATTGGGGCGACTTACGGTGAGCTAGGAGCTATTCCCGTGGCAATGACGAAAGTAGTAGCATGCCCTGATTGGTTTCCAGTGGTGGTTTGGGTGATGCCAAACTCCTATTCATGACGATGAATCAAGTACAAGCGCGGCTTGGATTGGAGATCGATATGCGTGGTAGTTGACGCCGAAAAGGCAGCCCCAAATGGGCGCAGCACGAACGGCCACATTTCAGTGAGGGCACAACAGGTAAGGGAGCGGGATAAAGTAAGGATCCAAACACAGGCAGCGGACGACGCGGATACAGTCAGTTGTGTGTGGAAGTGAGTGTGTGAGAGTGTCTGTGAGTTGTTGTGTAAGCCGAGGGATAGGTTGTGGTTGTCTGATGTTGACAACTGCATTTCACGGGACGAGGCAGATGCGTTTCGGATCGGCTTGTGGAGCAGGCTGGCTTTCGATGGATGGGTGGATGGATGGGGCGGACGAGCGCCAGTCGTTACTGGTGGCTGTCGGACCCGGAATGCCGTGGGTTTTATGGTGGTTGCGCAACGAAAGCGTTGGGGAGAGTCGAGAAGGCAATGAATGCGGTGACAGACGAGGTGGGTTCTTTTGGGTTGAAGAAGAAGAGAAGAGCTGGAATCGGCATCGCGATTGCGCTGACAGTTGTGACACCTGGAGGGTGGCAGCCCGCTTCCGCACGTAAGCAACCATCAATCACCACAACCACGATCCTGGACTCATCTCCCTCAGGATCGCTTTAGATTCCCCATCCGGCCAAACACGATCGTTTTTTTTGTAGGCCTATGAAGACGGCACGGAGTTCCGCTTGGCGCAGGTTAGTTGGGGATGTTGGGCGGAAGGGTGGCCAGGCTGTGCCGGTTTAGGAAGGGCGGACAAAGCGCACCGTGCTCTCTCTCTCTCTCTCTCGCTCTCTCACTCTTGCGCGACGAGGATGGATGTGGATGGTGGGGACTATGCTCCGGGGAAGAGTGGTTGCTCCAGCGACAGGCGATCCATCCATTCTCCCCCAGCTGCGACGGGGCGACACACACACACACACACACACACACACACACTCACACACTCACACACTCACTCACTCACTCACTCACTCACACACGACCGGCGCAGTGGGATAGGATGGCAAACGAGCAGGAGCATGAGTACAGTAGGAGCAGGAGCAGCAGCATCAGCGACAGGCCTGCATCTGGCGCCCTCGCACTCTCCCCCTTTCGCCAGCCCAACGCCCACTGACTGGCATTCCAGCGCGACCACCAACGCGCCCAACCCACACACACCCACCAAACTCCCCCCTCCCCCCCAATCGAATCGCCCCCGGTGTCTCTCCCTCCCTGTGTGATCTTGACCTA